>ML682004.1:40441113-40470537 GCA_007922195.1 Podocnemis expansa
GCCCCCCCTCAGCACCCTGGCCAGGGTGCTGAGGGAAGGCTCTTCCTTCAAAACATGTTTCGGAATAAAGGCTTTATTTCGAAATAAGTCATTTCGAAATGACTTATTTCGAAATAAAGCCTTGTGTGTAGACATAGCCCTAGTGTATCAAGATCCAAAGGAGTAGCCATGTTAGTTCAGTTCAGTAAAACAAACAAGGACTCCTGTGGCACTTAAAGACTAACCAATTTATTTTTTGCATGTGCTTTCGTGGGAGAAAAATCCCTCTTCATCAGATGCTTTGAAGATGGAAGAAGCACTGAAAATAGGAACCTAGGTGCTAGGGTCTGGCCCTTTCCAGACAATTCTAGTAGTGTACACTCCTGGGAGCTCTCCTATGACCTAATTCTTCCCCTAGGTACATTCATGGCCCAGTGGAGTAGGTGCTACCCATGGATAGTTGCATGTTAGCTGTTGGGGACAGTTTTGTTCTATGTTAGTTGGGTGCAGCAGCTGTTGCAGTCAGTGGAACTCATGAGCATGTAATCAATGGCATTCAGAATGCAGCAAATTGCAACTTTAAACTCTCCATTTAATATCCCCCTATCCTCTATGTTCTAATAACAGTTTTTTGTTCATGACAGAACAGATTACTCTCAAACATGAAGGTAAAAAATCCTTTACAATTAACATATTGCACATAGTGAGAGATTATGCCGTACACTCGCACAGAAAGTTAGACATTACCTGATCAGTGTCCTGTACAGCAAACAGAAGAAAATTAAAAATGAGCTCTCAACACTGGATTATCTTATTCAAAAACCAACCTACAACTCTTTTTTCCACATGGCTGTACTTCACAAAAAAGAGAATATCCATCTACAACAAACACTTTGCTTTTCTATAGAAGAAGAAAGGCAATAAGCTATCTAAACTACTATGCACCACAAAGGACAAGAAGAGTGACTCCTTCTACCTACCCAATAATATTGTTAATCTTTCGTGCTAGATGCTTACTCCAGCAGAAGAATCCATGCTATCTCCGGGACTCTCCTGCCCCACAACTCCCATATACAAGATAAAATTTTGTGGTTACCTGTAGGACTATTTCCGCCATCTCAGACTCAAAGAATTTTTCTACCAAACCAGCGATATACACGGTGACCTAGAGCTACATCTCTGCCAACAGTACAAGAAGAAATATTCTTCACAGATCCCTCCTGAAGGTTGGAGCAACAGACTAGACTTCTACATTGAATATTTCTGGCACTGTGCAAAGGCTGAAATTGTGAATAAACAACATCTGTTACACTGTAATCTGAGCTTTGCAGACTGCAATGCCATCCACAGCCTCAGAAACAACTCTGACATTATCATAAACAGCATCTTGATTAGCTCAGTGAGTAGTGCAGGTGCCCCCTAACCTCAGCCTCATGGGTTTGCAACCCATGTTAGGCTCCAAACTTTGGGGTTGGGGCACATGACTTATGAAGAAAGACTGAAGGAACTAGGCTTATTTAGCCTGCAGAAGAGAAGACTGAGGGGGGATTTGATAGCAGCCTTCAACTACTTGAAGAGGAGCTAGGCTGTTCTCAGTAGAAACAGAGGACAGGACAAGGAGCAATGGTTTAAAGCAGGGGTCTAAAATTCAAATCCCCACGAGGGCCACATGAGGACTAGTACAGTAGCCTGAGGGCTGCACTACTAAAACCTCTTCATACGAGGATATTGTAAATGCTGGTGACAATAGTGTCATTGCAAGTTGCAGAAAATCGCTTTAGGGGTCACATGCGGCCCATGAGCTGTGTGTTTGAGACCCCTGGTTTAAAGTTACAGCTGGGGAGGTCGAGGCTGGATATTAGGAAAAACTTTCTCACTAGGAGAGTGGTGAAGCATTGGAATGGATTGCCTAGGGAGGTGGTGAAATCTCGGGTTTGGAGATATTTAAGGTCCAGTTAGACAATACCCTGGCTGGGATCATTTAGTGACAGTGGTCCTGCTTTTAGCAGAGGGTTGGACTAGATGACCTCATGAGGTGCCTTCTAATCCTATGATTCTATTAAGGAAGCTGACAAAGGTGGCACTGTTGTCATCATGAACAAATCGGATTATGATTGGGAGGCTTATAAACAACTTTCTAACACAACACTTTCCTCTGACTCCACTGAGGAATACCAAAAGGAATTATACCACCTTCTCAAGAAACTCCCCAAGGCAGCACAGGAACAAATAAAGACAGACACACCAACTGAACCCTGACCAGAGATATTCTATCTACTACCTAAAATCCATACAAAAGGAAACCCCGGATGCCCTATCATCTCAGGCATTGGCACTCTTACAGCGGTCTTATCTGGCTATGTGGACTCCCTCCTCAGACCCTATGCTATCAACACTCCTAACTATCTTAGAGACATCACAGACTTCCTGAGAAAAATCCAATCTATTGATGAGCTTCCAGAAAACACCATCCTGGCAACTATGGACATAGAAGCTCTTTACACCAACATCCCACATAGGGATGGATTACAGGTTATTAGAAGAACCATCCCAGATGATGCCACAACACACCTTGTGGCTGAACTTTGTGACTTGGTACTTACCCACAACCATTCCAGATTTGTGGATAATTTATACCTCCAAGTCAGTGGCACTGCTGTGGGTACCCACATAGCCGTGCGATATGCCAACGTTTTTATGGCTGACTTGGAACGACATTTCCTCAAGTCTCATCCTAAAGCACCTCGCTCCTACTTATGCTACATTGATGACACCTTCATCATCTGGACTCAAGGCAGGGAGGCCCTTGAAGATTTCCACAGAGATTTCAACAATTTCCACTCCACTATTAAACTTAGCCTGGAACACTCCACACAGGAGATCCACTTTTTGGACGCTACAGTACAAATTAGGGATGGACGCATAAGCACCACCCTATACTGAAAACCTACTGATCAGTATAGTTACCTAGATCCCTCGAGCTTTCATCCTAAACACGCCACACAATCCATTGTCTACAGCCAAGCCCTAAGATATAACTGCATTTGCTCTGATCCCTCAGACAAAGACAGACACCTTCAGGATCTCTACCAAGCATTCTTAAAACTACAGTACCCAGCGCTGAAGTGAAGAAACAGATTGACAGAGTCAGGCGTATACCCTAAAGTCAACTACTACAGAAGAAGCCCAAGAAAGAAAACAGAATACCTCTAGTCATCACCTACAATCCCCAAGTCAGACCTCTACAACACATACTCAGGGACCTACAGCCTATTCTACAAGATGATTCCCTCATGCTCTCTAGCCTTGGGAGACAGACCTCTCCTTGCTAACAGCCAGCCCCTTCAACGTTAACCAGATACTTACCAGCAACTACATACCTAACAGAACCATTAAAGTAGGCGCACATTCCTGCAACAAATCGCGCTGCCGACTTTGCCCACATGTCTGCACAAAAGACACTATGGGTATGTCCACACATCTCTTTTATTTCGAAATAACACTGGTTATTTCGAAATAAAAAAGATTAGGTCCACACAACGTTTTCTTATTTCGAAATGATGGACTCTGTCATTTCGAAATAAGAACTGTCATTTCAAAACAGCTTAAACCCCATTCATTTTGAAACGGCTGTTATTTCGAAATGGTTATTTTGAAATAAGGCTGTTTGGACATGTTGTTTCGAAACAATGGTATTGTTTTGAAACAACATGTCTAAATGGCCTTATTTCAAAATAACCATTTTGAAATAACAGCTGTTTCGATACCAGGCTTTCCCTTAATTCGAATTAACATTTTCTTAATTCGAATTAACTTATTTCAAAATAAGGACTTCATTTCGAAATAATTTATTTTGAAATAACAATGTATGTGTGGACATAGCCTATTACAGGACCTAATAATACCTGCTACTCCATCAAAGACTGATTCACCTGCTCATCCATCAATGTCATTTATGCTATCATGTGCAAGAGATGCTCCCCTGCCTTATATGTGGGGCAAACAGGACAGTGTCTCCACAAAAGAATTAATGGGCAAAAAACTAACATCAGAAACCACAACAAACTAAAACCAGTGGGTCAGCATTTCAATCTTTGTGATTACTCCATTAAGAATTTAATTGCTGTGCTCACACAAATGAATACTAAATCAAGGCATCAAGAGATGTTAGGGAAATTTAATTCATTTGCAAATTCAGTTCTTCTTTGAGTGCTGTTTGGATAAATTCAGTATTAGGTGTCTATGTGCCACAGCGCACGATTGGTTGGAAGCTTTTTGTCCTAGCCTGTCAGAGCAGGGTCAGTGGCCAATGCCCCCTATGGCCACTCCCGTGGCTATATGTATGGCCCTGACCCTGACCCTCCCCAGTTCCTTTTTCCAGCCTCATCAATGGTTTAGGAACAGCCCTGTCCTTGTGAATGCAAATGCCTGTCATTGTTTCTTTATATGAGCCACTCGTTTAAATTAGAGGACCTGTTTGTGGGTATCATTCCACTGAGAACCGGTGCTTCCACAGAACGTGTGAGTTAGGAGCTGGAAGAGCGCTCCCAACAGCCACCAAAGATGCCAGGCTTCAAACACTGAGCTTCTTGCAGCAAGGCCTTCCTGCAGGATGATCCCCATGAGGAGTGCCTTTGGTGCCTGGGAGAGTCCCACCAGGCCACCGACTGCTACATGTGTCAGTCCTTCAAGCCAAAGACACTGAAAGACAGGGAGCAATGGTGCCATGTGTTAGTTTTAGAGCAAGCACAGCAGCCTACCCCCGAAGAACTGGGGTTGCCTTTGGCGTTGGCACCATGCGCCAGGTCGGCACAGGAGCCTTCTCAGAGCCAGTCCCCTCGGGAGCAGAAGATGCAGTCAGCACCAACATTGGTGCCGAAGCACTCCCACCGGTCTCCCCAGCTGGGCCCTTCCCGGCACCAGGGGCACGAAGCAGTGCAGACCCCAACCATGCCAGAGGCCTTTGAGATGGCAAAGGCTCTTTTGCTATTGCCTTTGCCCACTCCTCCAAAGCTCCCTAAGCAGAGGAAAGCCTGCTTTCCTGTCGGGGAAACAGACTCCTCCTGAATGGCACCACTACCTGGCACCTAGTACAGTGCCGAGCTCCCCAGCACTGCAAGGAGAAGCTCGCCTGAGGACGCTGAGTGGTACCACCCTAGGCCAGGCTCTAAAGCACCATAGATGGTGCTCCGCTTCTCCCCGGCGCTGTAGCACCTCTACATCACTGGTGCCGTCTACTTGGCCCAGCACTGAACCTCCTGCTCCACAAGAAAACTCACACTCCCTGAGTCTGGAGGAGATTACCCCCTCTAGAAGGGGCACACAAGCGGCACCAAGTGCCTACCAGTACCATCCCCATGAATAGGTGGTGCAGAGAGATGTCCTTTCACAGAGGGTTTACTGCAGTACTGAAGAGCCCACGTTTATTAACTCAGATAGGGAGTTGAACCCCAAGCCAGGGTTTTATAGGGAGGATACCACGGCACACTTTGACCTTCTGCACCAGGTATCTGCCCACATGGGCTTAGAGGCCGAACCTCTTGGGGGGGTGGGGGGGGAGCCGGGACCCCTTATTCGATCCCGGTGTATCATCACCACTGGATGCTATAGCAGTACCTCTGCACCCTAGTGTGCATTACATTGCCAGGTCCTGATGGCAATGTCCCGCCTCTATTTTTCTGGTGTTGGGCATAGCAGCTTACAAATACCAGGTCCCACCGGAGGATTTTCCTTTCCTCACCTGTCACCCAAGTCCAAGTCCCCAGGTGATTGAAGCCACCCTAGGGTGTGGAGTACAACCTCCTCCAGCTCCCATGCCAAGGTCCAGGGGGGCTAGACAGCTGGAAGGTCTAGGCAGGAAAAGTGTACTCAGCCGTGGCCTTCCAGCTATGTATAGCTAACCACCAAGTGCTGGTGGCTACATATACCTTGGATATATGGGACTTCTTAAAAAGATTTAGAGACCTACTTCACCAGCATCATAGGGAAGCTTTTGACTCCCTCCTAGAGCAAGGCTTGCTGGTGTCCAGGGACTCACTGCTAGCTGTGTGGCATGCCTCAGACATAGCAAGCCGAGGGGTAGCCTCAGCTGTTGTTATGAGGCACACAGTGTGGCTTCAGGAGGCAGGCCTGCCTCAAAACACCCAACAGGCCATTCAGGACCTTCCCTTTGAGGAATGGTCCTTATTTGTGGAAGAGACAGACCTCCTGTTAAGTGGTGCTAGGGACCCCAGATTGGATCTCTGATCTTTGGGCATGCTCCCATCCCAAACACCTAGTCATCCTTCCAGCCCTCATCATCATAGGGAATGTCAGCCCTCTTGACCAGGTGAAGTGCAAGATCAGCCTCTCAGGGACCTGGAACGCTTGCTCCCACAGGGCTCCCCTACTTAGACTGCTGGGCCCACTGGGAATAACCACCTTAGGCATACACCACTATTCTCTCGCTGCTGTATTCCTTTCCCATAGAAATCCCTCGAAACTTAGCCGAGGGGTCCACAACCCAAAGAGGGGGGGAACACCTTCTTTGTTTTCCTCCTACCCTCCTCCCTATGTTAGAGCTGGCTGACCGATCATGGATTCTTATATCCCTCTGAGTAGGGGCCCTTTTTGTGAGACTCACTGGTCTCCCAGCTGAACCTGCAGACTACTCTGGCTGCTCCTGGCACATCGCCACCTCTACCGCCTAGGACTTTTCTGCCTCTACAGTTTCCCTCAAGGGTGTATAGGGATTGACTTTCCAAGACTCCCTATTTACCACCCTCTCTTCTCTTCTCACAACCCAGCATTTCTCACTTTTGAGAACCTCAGAAACTATTCTCCTCATTCAGAATCTCAACTCTCACCAGAGCATAGCTTAGCATGATTTAAGAAGGTCAGGTTAAGAACAAAGGCCCAATCCAAGGGTCAATCATTTAGGGCTCGATCACACGAGCAATGGCCCCTCATAGCGCCTATAACCCTATGGTGGGACCCTTAGGCCCCTTACTTATATGTTCCTCCAGGTATCGCAAGACTCCACTGTGTTAGGTGAGCATTTTGCGTTGTTTCACTTGGCAGGGCAGATGATATACATAAGCTGCCTTCCTTTTCTTTTCCATCCTGCAGTCTCCTCAGGTTAGTGAGAAAACAAGGACTGGATTACAGAGGCGTTGCTGGCCCGGGGAGGGATTCGGGGCATGCGCCCAGGCCCCGCCCTGCTCCTGCAGGCCCCGCCCCCTGGCCGGGGACAGGGCCAGAAGCCACCACGCCGCCACGGGCAGCTAGGCCCCGCATCCCCAGCCAGGGACAGGGCTGGAAGTGGCCGCGGGAGGCCGGGTCTCACATCCCCAACTGGGGATGGGGCCGGAAGTGGCCGCGGGTGGCTGGGCTCGGATCTCTGGCCCGATTGGGCCAGACCTGGGGCACTGGCACTGGGATTCGGGGCACGTGCCCCAGGTGCCCAGCGCCAGCGACGCCTCTGCTGGATTATGTCACCAATCAGTGGATACCCCAGTGCTGCTTCGTTTTTCCACAGGAAATCCCCTCACCCACCTCCTTTCAGTGCAGTCTCCCTGTGAGTGCCCTCGGGGTCTCTTCTTTCTCCCTGTGATTTGCTAAGTAGGGTACCTTTATAGCACTTCAATTTCTTATGAGGTACCTTCTGGATAAGCCTGTCCCGCTACCCCTGCCTTCTCGTGGGGGTTTATCCCCTTGGTTTCAGTCAGAAGGCTAAAACCTGTGGCCATCTAAGCCTTCTGTCTACCCAGATCCCCTGTCTTCCACTCCCTGGTGACACCTGCAGGGGCATGATGGGGAAGAGTCCTCCCCTCAACTAGAAGTGGAAAGGCATCGTTGCCCACTAATGTTACTGTGAGCAGAACTCTTCTTGTCCTGTTCATTTTCCCATAGCTTTCTGGGTAAGCACATTTGAACATGGGTGGATGTTTCCCCCAAATGCTCGCGATCTACACCCCTCATCTGTGCAACTTCGATACGGTTACCTCCATCTCCTTGGACATATCCCTTGCCCTCCCCTCCTCATCCACCTCGATGGTTCCCCTCCTCCATTCCCCCCCCTACAGCCTAGTTGGGTATTATCAACCCATGCTAAATGGTTTAAGGGAATAGAAGAGAATAGAATAGAATCAGATAGAGGTTTTACTCTCTCTCTAAGGTTCTTCCTTTAGGGAAGTGCTCAGTCCTTTTCTCTTTCCCCAATTGGGGCGAGGGGCCAATGGGAAAGTTGTCTACCCATGCCTAGGAAACTTTCCAGGATACCCCATACACTTCATGACTGGACTCTTCCTGGGATATAGTACGCCGACTTATGCCCTCCAGTTTTATTCCCTTCAACGCTGGATGATTTCATATCTTAACTGATAGAGGCCTTTGCAAACCTCAAGCCCCACGTGCTCACACAGAGACCTAAGGAAGCTGGTCACTCCCCAACATGCTCATACCTCTCCTCCTATATGAGTCAAGGGAATCTTGGTGCAGGCAAAGGCCAAACTTGAGCCAATTGTTGTATCCTTCTCTATTCTTTGGGTCCTCATCCTTGATACACTGAAGAAGGATCTTGGTGTCCTGGGATCCACTTGTACGCTCCTATGGGAAGAGGAAGGGTGGGAAGGCGAAAGACACCACCTCACACACAGACTTTCTTTTCCTATTTTCTCGGAGTTCTTTTCTGGTGATTCCTCTTTCGATACTCTGGGACTGCAGCTACCCTAAGGAGGGATCAACCATATGCTTTCTTACAAGGACCCTATAGGAATTACCCTTAGAGGTTGCAAACTTTCCATCCCAGTAACCATCCACCTTCAAAATGGGCTGCTCACATACATTAAGGACCCGCCCCCCCCGCCACCGTCCACACTATCTGGAGTTGGCAACTTAAAAGGGACAGGGGAGGGTCAGGGTTGGGGTGTATATATAGTCATAGGAGTGGCCAGCAGGGGCGTCGGCCGTTGACCCTGCTCTGACAGGCTAGGGCAAAAAATTTCTGACCAATCATGTGCTGTGGCACGTAGATACCTACTACTGAATGTATGTGAGCAGCGCATCTCGAAGAAGGACGGTTACTGGGAAGAAACCCACTATTGCATTGCTTCAGGTCTTAACCGGGTCATTGTTTTTCTCTCACATTACAACAGGTGATTTGACCCCATCTTCCTCTGTATGTTGTTTCCAAGTGTTTGAATCTTAACAACTGTTTTGATTTGCTGTTACAATGTGACCTGTTCCCATGACTTACACTTCGCTGCATTTATTTTCACCCCATTCTGTAATTTCCCTCCTCTTCAAAGCATCTGCTGAAGTGTGATTTTCTCCTATGAAAACTAATGTGATAAATAAATCTGCTAGTCTTTAAAAGTGCCATAGGACCCTTTGTTTATTTTGCTGAACTAGACTAACATGACCACCTCTTTGGATCTCTCAAACATGGAATCATTTTTACATCCAGAGAGCAGCTGTCACCTGGTCATTTCAAAACACTTCATCTGTTGGTCAGGGCTTTGTGAGACAGCAGTAGGATGAGATTTATACCCTTTTAATAGAAGGGAGAACTGTGGTCCAGGACCATTAAGGGTCTGGCATGCACACTGAAGGATATGTGAGCTGTGAGTGCTTTGCCTCTTTCAAACTTGAGCCTCAAGGGCCAGCTTTTAAAGGTATTGAGATACTTAAAGCTGTAGATAGGCAGCTGGTGAGATTTTCAAAAGCCTTTGAGTGCCTAATTCCAGAGGTGTAACTAGGGCGGGGTGAACGGGGCAAAGACCCAGGTGGGATATTTTAAACAGTGGCTGCCAGACCCTGCCTGCCTGGCCTGGAAGAGGAATGTACATTAGGCACATTCTTCCTGGAGCCAGGCAGGGGCTGAGGGAGTGTCTCCTGCCCTGCCCCAAATGTCCCTGGCCACTCTTGCCCGGCAGCAGGGACGGGCACCCCTCTGGGTCTCAGGCCGCTCTGGCCCGGCGGCAGGGGAGGCATCCCCTGCTGGGTCTCCGCTGCTCTGGCTTGGCGGCAGGGGAAGCACCCCTCTCCGGGTCCCTGGCAGGTCTTGCCCAGTGGCGGGGGAGGGGACAGCTCCCCCTGTTGGCATGGATCAGGCTCCAGGCTGGATTGGGGCCAGGGGGAGCGCCTTTCAGGCTTCCTGCTCTGGGTGCCAGAAGCCATAGTTACGGCTCTGCCTAATTCCCATAGATTTCAATGGATGTAAGGCAGTTGTTTTCAGACTATGGGTCGGGACCCAGTACTGGGTTGCAGACCATCTGGTACCGAGTTGTGGTGCCCCTGCTGCCACTGCCAAAGATTGGAATGCATTGCTGAAAAAATGTAACTGCTGAGTGACAATCACAGATGATTTTTTTTTTCAACTGGTTCCTGATGAAAAAAGTTTTAAAACCACTGGTGTAAGGCATTGGGACACTTCTCAAAAAACCCCCCAAAAAAACAACAAAAAAAACCCAGACAAGAAACCCCCCCCAAACCCCCAAAAAAACAACACTTAGCAACTGTTTGCATCTTTAGGCACCTAAATACTTTAAAACAAACCTGTCCCTAAGTGACTTTCCTGAGGCCAGGCAGCAAGTCAGTTATGCAGGCAGGAAAGTAACTCAGCAGTTCATGGTGCGACAGATTTTTGAAGACACATGAAGCATCTTGGGGGGACCATATTGTATTTTACACTGACAGCGTGAAAAGCAATTATATTGGATGGGCCAGACAGTGTGAGCTGTAGTATACTCATAGATCCTTGTATGGGTGATGGGTATGGATCTTTGGGAGGGCAGTGTTTCCTGTGGAATCTGGAATCACGAAGGCCTGACTAATCAAATTCCCACCCCCACTTATGCAAGAACCCAGCCTTTTGAAGCTTTGGCCTGAAGAGAGGGCCATTGACTGTTGATGACCTGTTACAGGAGGCCAAAGGTCAAACACACAGACTTTATTAATCTAACACCTGGATTGGCCCCAAGTGTCTTTGTTTCTGATCTTAAACCTGACTGTTTTGGTTTTTGATCTAAAACTTGATAGGAACTGTTAACCTGAAGTTAACCAGTTGAAGGGTTTGAACAACTGACACCTACCAGAGCGCCGTGTTGGAATCAAGGGCAGTGAGTCTGGTAAGCTTTCTTAGCATGCATGTGCCGGTAGGTTCCTTTATAGTTTTTATAATGCTTTTGCCCTAAGAATAAATGTACTGTGTTTTGTGAAGCCTGGTGGTAACTGGTGTGCCCTAGTGTAGCCCATGGACAATGAATAATAACTGCATGTTGGCCCAATGTCTGGCCTGTTGGGGAAATCAAAGTGAAATGCAGAGGGACTTCACGTTGAAAACACTGGCCCAGCGGGAGGGAGGTGCAGTTCTCCAGCCAAGAGAAATGACAGCTGGGAACCTGAAACTTTATGTGGGTGCCCTCAAAGAAGACCAATGGAGAGGTGATTTTAAAGGTGGATTTAACCCTGGAACTGTGATGCTTGGCTCCCAGACCAAAGTTCAATTCCCTTGGCTATGTTACTAGTCCAGCTAGTTCATCCTCCTGGGTGAAGTGGTAGCTATTGTCAGTGCTGATAGCAGATTATAATATCAAGCTTTTAAGTGTAGTATTTTTCCTCAATATTTCTCACTGCACTTTGCAAACGTGTAGTGATATTAGCCACATCTTACAGTTTGGGAAACTGAGACCTAGCATGGCAAAGTAACGTCTTAAGGTCACCCACCTGGTCTGTGACAGATCTGGAGATAGACCCCTGGTCTCCGGACTCCCTGATCTCTCCATTAGACAAAACTGACTTCAACAGAACAACAGAAAATTCAATAACAGCAGCAACCACAGCAAATTGAAAGAGTTGCCCCTAACTCATATGGTATTTCATGTGGCAGATTTGACTGTTCACCTACAAGGGGAAGAACACAGAATATCTTATAATTAACATGATTTATTTAAAATTGCTATTTACACATGTTCTGTTCTGCCTTTTTTCAGCTGCAAGGCAGTGGTGTTCTATTTTAATGGCCAGGGCAAGGACTTGAGGCTTGGAGCCTTCAGCCAAGTGAAACAGAAATTTCTCTAACCTGAACAGAAGGCTGACTGATGATAATTGCTATTTTCCTGAGCCTCTAAGGATCTGCTCTTCCAAAGACACTATCTTATCGGAAAGCCTCTGGCTTCCCATGCAAAGTTATAAACATTTCTCCAGGGCAGGGAACCTTTTGACATTAGGAAAGTACAATTCAGAAGAAGCTGAAGAGGCTTTTATGTCTAATCTTGCTAAGAATTGTATGGTTGTAAATGTCTTTTTATCCCAGGTTGCTGGAGGTTGTTTGGTTTTTTTGTGTGGGAGCACATTTTGCTTGGTGTTTTACTACATTTTTGACAGGTTTTTCTTAGCCAAGCTGTCAGCATGTACTTGCTTGGTCAGTACGTGTATATTTGTCCAGCATCTTCAGTATATAAAACCAGTTCTGTTTTCACATGGCTTCCATATAGTCAATTCTACAAATATTTTAATGATCTTACTAATGTGGCTTTAGAGGTAATGTTTTTTTTATTTGAATGTTGCACAGTGTTCCAAAGCAACTCCTGATGGCTGCCTTCACTGGCAGAGGCTCTTAATTCTCTGCCTTTCCTTATTTTGTTAAATAGGTGTCAAAGATTTTATTCTTCTGTAGGGTTCAAGGGTCTGCTCAATTAACAGCCTGTTGCACATTTGTTCAAACTGTTAGTTTATCCATGTGATAACTGAGGCCAAAGATCTAAATTTCTCTCCCTTCAGCACTGGAAATCTATTCAAATGTGTTGCTGGAATCTACTATGAGTTCCTCTGGATCCTTTTATTTGGTCCCGGTTTACATCCCTTCTAAATCCTTCCTTGTGTCACAACCACCATCCTGTGTCACAACGAGGGCCGTCCCTAGGGGGGAGCGGGGCCCAGGGCGAATCAGTTTGTGCGCCCCCCCCCCCCCCACATTTTAAACTTTGAAGGCAATGTTCCCTCTAAGCCAGTGGTTCCCAGCTTGTGGTCCAGGGACCCCCAGAGGTCCACGGACACTTTGCAGGGGGTCTGCGGAGCCTCTCCCTACCTGGGGCTGGAATCCAGCTACAGCCCTGATGCTCCCTGCCAGGGCTGCCTTTCCCCATCTGTGGCTGTCTCCTGGCAGGGGAATGGAGCCACAGCAGCTCCCCAGCAGGGGCAAGGGCAGGGGACCACAGCTGCTGTGGCTCAGCTCCCCGGTGGTGCAGGCGAAGGTGGTGGCAGCTCTGCTCACCAGCTGTCCCACTGGTGCGGGCCAGAGTCTGCCCATGCAGGCCAGATTACATAATCAGCTGGGGGGGTCCGCAAAGATTTTTTTTTTTATTACAAAGGGGTCCCCAACCTGAAAAAGGCAGGGAACCACTGCTCTAAGCTGATGATGCAGCTGAGCAAGTTCACTGCTGGGTCTTCAGGCCCCAACGGGCTTCTTCCCTGCTGCCTGCTGGCTCCCTAAGTGCACCCATAACTTGTTCAGCTGCATCATCAGCTTAGAGGGAACAATGGGCACTGTCATAATTTTTCTTTAATAAAATCATAATTGTCTATCCCTCAGGCTAAAAAGTTGCAGAGAGAAGCAGAAAAACATGACCTGACTTTATCCTGAAGGCTCAAAACCCAGAAGTCAAAGAAAATAGCTCCCCCTCATTTATTATTTCTTTAAACATCTCTTTATTTTTAAGTGAGTTTTAATGATATATTTAAGCCAGACTTGTGACTATTTTTGATGTTTGGGGTAGGCAATACTGAATGTGTCATGGTGATGTTTCATCAGCCTCACAGCCAAGTGAACAGGAGCATCTGGAGGTACTCTTCTTTGTGGTTCTGGTTTTCTGTTCAAGATGGGCACACAATTTTACAAGTTTAATAATTTTTCTTAGATCAAGTTTTTGTTACATTGAAAATTCAGAGAGAGAGAGATGCTATTTTTGGATGATATCAAGAAATAAATCCAGGGCCTCTCGCACCTTAAAGCACTGGATTCCAATTGTCTAATGTATGTTATTTCCTTTATGCTGCCTGACTCTCTCCTTTCCCGTCTTATTTTAATATATGTATTCATACATTCCTCATTGCTTTGCAGGTGATCTAAGTAATGAAACTCAGGTACTGTTTGAGGATGAGAGGAAGAAACAAGGGACCTTTGGCCTCCTCTCAGATACCCTGATGTAAAACAAACAAGGAGGCTTGTGGCACTTTTAAAAATTTATTTATTTGTTAGCTTGTAAAAGTGCCACAAGCCTCCTTGTTTGTTTTACATCAGAGATTCCTTGTTTGTTTCGCTAAACTAGACCCACATGACCACAGCTGCTTTCCTCTTTGCCATACTTTGGAGCTGGTGCTCTGACTGCAATCAATGACAATGGGACATACTTACAGTGCAGAAGGAAGGACAAAAAACTTCTTTAATGTGTTGATTGATGGCCATTAACCCTAAAAACCCAGTATTTCCATATAAGTGCTAGCCTGGGGTCTTCTCTCTCAGGTATAATAGATCATTATCTCCACAGAGAAGTTTGTCAAAGAGACATCCCGAAGACTGAAAACTCTTGTTAAGTGTAGAAGGAAAAAAGTTCCTTAACAGCTTGAACACTTTCTAGAGATGCTGATGTAAATTCAAAGAGAAGGTCCTGTTTTGTAAAGGTTGGGGATGTGACATTCTCCTGACTTTGTCCCTGTTTGCTTGACTGAGGCTGGCTCCATAAATTTTATCTCAACACTTTCCCTTTCTCTTCCCCTCAGGGAGCAGTTGTGGGAAGGTGGCTACTTAAGTCAAGAGTTACTGTAAAGAAACCCTGCCTGTCTGAATTACCTTCCCCTTCCCTGACCAGCCGGAGCTGCTCCCTGGGCAGGCTAGCTCCTTAGCTTGAAGAAAGTCCCTGTTCCCTTACTCCCACCGGTTGTGTGGGACCCCCAAAAGCACGGGGCCCCCCAAAGCGTGAGGCCTAGGGCAGTTACCCCCTTTGCCGCCCCCCCCCCCCAAGGATGGCTCTGGTCACAACCACAGTCTACCTAGCTCTCATGCACTGAATGGGACGTCATTGACTCTTTTGCCATGGCCTCAGGAGCTATTGTTGAATGATATGAGGCACTCCACATCACACCAGGATCTGCTGCCTAGATGACTCCTGCAAAACTCCCAGGCTGGTGGCTTGGGAAAATACTGTGAATGAGTCTTGTTCTCCTACAGACAATACAGAGCCTGGCCAGAAACCTATCAAGCATTGCACATGGGCAGCTCCGTAACTAGGCATTTTGGTGCCTGGGACATGGTCCACTTGGAATGATGAGCGGTGCTTGGAGTGAGCAGTGCGGACCATGCCCTTTGATGGAGTGGCTAAATAAATGGAGCCACTCTGGGGCATCCGGGGCAAAGCCCCGTTCACTCCACCCTAGTTATGGCCCAGCACATAGGAGTTATTTAGAGGTGAGGCAAAGAAATTCCAGCATGAGATTTACCAGACTGAAAGATGTGAGTAGCAGAGGCAGTTAGCATGCAGTTGTTGTAGCTGTGTTGGTCCCAGGATATTAGAGAGATAAGGTGAGTGAGGTAATATCTTGTATTGGACTAACTTCTGTCGGTGAACAAGACAAACTTTTCAGCTTACACAGAGTGGTAAACATCACCTAAGGCTTTATTCCAAGCCTGTCATTACCTTCTTCACACAGAGGAAGATGGCAAGTTTTTCATGCATCTCCTTAAACAATCACAGGTAACTGCCAGACTGGATGTTTCCCTCTTGTATTCCAGACCAACCTCAGCTGCCTTCAGTCCTCTCTAAGGGACAATTTCTATACGAGATCCATGCTTGGATCCCTGTCTATAAAACTTCCTCATTTAGTCCAGCTCCGTATGTTCAGTAGCCAGTATTAACACTGTATTTTCACCAGCATCCAACTGGCTGATTTTTCTGTTTGGGGAATGCACTGAAGATACACACAGACAAATTCTCTGTCAGAATATTTCACCTAATCAGTGTTTGAATATATGCTATTTGCACTCTGCTGTCCAAGGGCACAGCACTTCCCTCTATAATGACTGTTCCACCAATTAGGATAAATGGCTTTTTCATTACTGTCAAGCGTGTTATTAAAGTGCCATTTATGTCTCCTGCTGCTGACAAGGATACCTTCACATTCCTCTTCTCCTAGCCAATTTCTGAAGCCTAGTGGAAAAGCTGGTTTACCAGGCCAGTTGTTACTAGATGTGGGCAAAATGTCTTCTGGGTAGCCTGATCCGCTGAACTCTGTGTGATATATTGACAGTGGTAAATATCCCTTTCCTATTGTGCCCTAGGGTGAGATTTCTGTTGGTATCAGAATGATGGAAGTGATTTAAAGTAAATGCAGGTGAGCTGCTTTTAGGAAGCCCATTTCTTGCTGTTACCACGGAAGGAAACTATTATAAGGAAAACCCAGAGAATGTCAGTCCCAGTTGCCTTAGTTCATTAGGCAATGTGATGATTTCTCTCCCCTCCTCCATCACTCCCACCTAGCTGTGGAAGCAAATGCATACAGATGCCTCCTCACCAGAAGAACATGCCATCTGTGTGAGGGTCAGCTAGATGCACAAGGTGTTTCATTTCACACATGCATTGAACAATCTTCTGTTCTGTTGCACATTGTCATGCCTATAAAAGTGGTGCTGCAATGGCTGAAGAACAGGATTCTGGAGCACAACTGAAAGCCATCACTACAATATCCGTGCACCTCCAAGTCCCAAGTACTGGAAAAGTGAAATAACAATAACCATCCCCCTTCTTTCGCAGCCTGTAGGAGAAAAAGACATGATTAGTTTGTAGGGCTTTTGGGAGGGGGGGGTGTAAAGAGAACCTGAGATGACCTTACGTCCAGGGGTTAAAGTCTAATTTGGTGGGTTGGCCCTGGACCTCTCCTAAATTTCTGGGCCCCCTTCACACATGTGTGGGCCCCCCTAACCACCCCAGCTACTGCCCCCAAAACACCTGCCCCTGCTCCAGCTACTGCCTCCGAAACACCTACCCCCCATCAGATCACTCTTTCCCCCTGTTCTCCTTAGCCCCTATCCTCATTCCCTAAGCTCTCTGCCCCATGTCCCCACTCCAGCCCTCCTAACGCCCCACCCTCAGATTCCCCCATCTTCACATCACCCTCTTCAGCCTCCCAACCCCCTCCACACCTACCTAGCCCACCATCTTGACTCCTTCATCCCAACCTCACCACTGCCACACTGAGCCCTTGGCTGCCTGACTGTCCCCAACCTTGCCCCCAGGGCTCCCTTACGTGTGCCACTGAGGTGGCTGGGGGAGGGAGGCTGTGGTGTCAGCTGCCTGGCTAGCGAGAGGAGACACAGGTCTGAGACTGGGTCCGGGCCATGCACACTGCCTGGATCCAGCGGGAAGGGGTACGCTGCCACAGGCGCCAGGAAAAGGGGGAAGGGGTGACTGGCCTCGCTCCAGCC
The DNA here is from genome assembly GCA_007922195.1 of Podocnemis expansa. NCBI lineage: Eukaryota > Metazoa > Chordata > Testudines > Podocnemididae > Podocnemis > Podocnemis expansa. The sequence goes on from ML682004.1 coordinate 40,458,551, forward strand.
CACAGGCCCTTGAGCTGGCCCTGGGGGGGGGGGGGAGCACTGGAACCCTGTGTGCTGATATGTTCCTCTAGTTTTAGGCGGCCCTGGAACACTGCCCCTGCAAAAATGGGGGGGGGGGCCTGAAACACTGTTCCAGGGTATTCCAGCTTACTTTAAGCCCTGCTTAAGTCCCAGAAATGAGTTTTGCATTCAGCATTGCAAGTGATTAGTACTGTCTCTACGCTCTGAGCTCTTGTGGGAGTTCTATAAATGCTCTATATTGCTTTTCATTTTCTCAGCAGCATACTAACAGAAGCATTTGCACAACCCACAGTCATAAAAGAACCATTTCCACAGGCTTCTGAGGAAACTTCCTACCCCCCCCCCCTCGGCCTGACCTCTTCGCTAGAACAGTGTGTTTCAAACTTTTTTCTCGGGACCCCGTTGAAAAAATAATTTATGTCCGTGCCCCAACAATTACGTCTTTAAGCAACGCATTCCAAACTTTCAGTGGCAGCAGCGGGGGGGGGCACCCCAATGCCCGCAGATCTGTGACCCAGTACAGGGTCCTACCCCTAACTGTGAAAATTGCTGCTGAAGAGCTCAGCTTCCTCAATGAAAAAAATGAAGCAGTGGTGGCTGGGGAGGGGACTGAGATGGTGATTTTCAGTCATGAGACAGTTTCCCACTTGGGGGCCTCTTCCTGGCCACCCTCCATTCCTTTGTGCCTCACTACCTCACGCACACAAAGTGAACCAGAGGCCTGGTTGCCTCACAGTTCATTATAGCGATGGTGTCTTGCTTTGTAGCAGCAGCAACTTTCCTGTGCCTCTGTTTTCCTAACATGTAGGTCTATTTGCTTATTGTTGGAAATGCTGAGATTGTTGGGTGAAAAGTAGCTGACTGATGGCTACTGGAATGGCAGGCAAAATACACACACCTTTCCATCTGACAGATGGATAACACTATAGCAGGCCAAACCTGGGCACTTTCTCCTAATTTCAATTATCATCCTCTTTCCTTTCTTCTATGAAGAACAGTGTCCCCTCCTGTACTAGCAGCCTGGTTTTCTTTAAATAGTGGTGTAATACTATGAAATATTTTTTCATCCATGAAGCATTATTCTTCAATTTCCTTTACTTGAGGTGTCCCTTTCATCAGTTGTGCACCACAGTCTTGCATGGCCCTCATTAAAAGTAGGCTCTAAGCAGTGGGTTTCAACCAGTGTGCTGTGGGACCTGTCCAAGTGTGCCATGAAATTGTGCACAAAGGCAATGGAAATCAATATAAAACAAATATTTTCATCTTAAACAGTATTCTATCCAACTAATATTACAACTCATAAAACTTGTGAAACATTAATCATTAAATTAGACGTGAGGTAGCAGTGTGGTGATCCTAAAACATGAGCATTTTAAACGCAGGTGGCCAAAGGGCAAAATTGAGATGACGTGTATTTTTTTTTTCTAGTGGATTTGAACCATTAATGCATTTGATCATTCCTTAGCTTGTCATATGCACTATGTTGCCAACCTCTCCAGTAAGACCATAAGCATAGTAAATGTGACGTTTATGAGCAATCACTTCAGCTGAAAAAAGTGGGTCGCTGTGGCATTGTTTGTCTGATTGAAGTGTGCCATGTAACTGCAAAGGCTGGGAATCACTGCTCTAACGTTCTTGGTGAGCTGATAAATCACAGCTTAACAAAGCTGCTAGTGTACAGGAAACAGCCACCTCTTCTTTGTGGTCACTGGAAGAAGGCAACTCAGTGGCTATGGTTTCAGTGGAGAGCTCATTCTGGAAAGCCATTTGGGAACTTGCGGTAGGACTTCTGTCACAGGGTTATATTGGGTCAGGTTCTCTGCACTGAACATAAATTACAGATTGATGCAGTAAGGCCCATTGTGTCTGAGCCCCCAGACAAAATCAGACTGTAAATTGTTCTGGCAAAGCAGAAATCATAAATTGCACTGGGTTTTTCCTGATGATCAAGGGCGTAGGTGGAGAGAAGAGAAGAAGTAATGAATTGCTGATGGACTGTCTGTAGACCAGTGTTTCCCAACCAGTGTGACACAGCACATGGGTGTGCCATGAAGTCTGAGCAAATGTGCCACAAAATTTTTTGAAAAACTAGTCAAAGAGCTCTGGATTGGCTCATTAGCTCATGAATATTCATGAGTTCATTTGGAAACTATATGGTGGTGTGCCGCAAATTAATTTAAGGCTGCAAGGTGTGCCACAGCAGAGAAAATGTTGGGAACCACTGCTGTAGACCTCAAGAGAAGGGCAATAAAGATACGAATCAGAAATGTGCTGATCAGGAAGGTGTGTTCCGTTTGCTGTCCTCTGGCATCTAAACAGAGGACTTCATCAAAGCTCAAATATTTGTGAACCAAGGCTTTTAAATCACCAGTCATCACCTTGTCAATACGGCTTCATTCTAGCATGTGCATTGTGACATGGAAAAGTAACAGTTATTGATGGGAAATCATTCATTCCACTCTCCACTAAGGCATTTTATGCATCGCAGGCTGTTCGGCAACCGTCTAGATGGATGTTTCTCTACTGGCCATGAAAGGAAATCACAAGGGTGGGGCACTGGAAATTTTAGTGCAATCTAAAGCAAACAAGATCACGCTTTCCAACTCCCCAGGCACCCCTATCCTTCAAGGTCAATTAGTCTCTATCAGCCTCTCAGAACACCCAGACAAATATATTATCTAAGTTTATTGTTAGCATTCATACACTTTTAAAAACTCTTTTGTAATAAATGTAAGGGGATCGCAATTCTCTTTCAATTTGAATAATGGGCAGTTAACGTGAAAAAAACTGAAGAAACTGATCTACCAGTAGTCGGTTACTGAGTCTATCACAGACAAAGAAAAACAAGGAACTGTGTGGCACTTTACGACTAACAGATTTATTTTTCACATGAGCTTTCGTGGGAGAAAATCCCACTTCGTCAGATGCTTCGAAGATGAGTGAACTTACAGAATTGAATGAAAATAAATGCAAGGGGGTGTAAAACATAGGATCAGGTCATACAGTAACAGCAAATCAGAGCAGTTGTTAGGTTCAAACCATGGGAAGCCTGAAGTCCAATTACCTTTTGTAATGAGAAAAGAACCCATAGTCTCGATTAAGTCCTGCTTTCACAGAATTTAGCTTGCATATTAATTCGAGTTCAGCTGTCTCTCTTTGAAGTCTTGATGTTCCAGCCACATCTCTGACGACGGACATTAACAAATCATTTATTGAGTGATTAGAAAGATGGAAGTGCTCAGCAACTGGTTTCTTGGTTTTGTGATTTCTGATATCAGCTCTGTGTTCATTTAGTCTTTTGCGCAACGATCGTCCTGTTTGTCCAATGTATAAGGTGTTGGGGCATTTCTGGCACATGAGGGCATAGATCACATTAGTAGATGAGCAGGTAAATGAGCCTTTGATGGAGTAGCAGGCTTGATTAGGACATATCATGGTATCTATTGTGCAGATATGTAGGCAGACTTGCCAGCGTGGTTTGTTGCAGGGGGGTATGCCTGATTTAATGTTTCTGTTGTTAGGTCTGTAGTTGCTGGTGAGTATCTGTTTAAGATTGGGTGGCTGTCTGTAGGCAAGGAGAGGTCTGTCTCCCAAGGCTTGAGAGAGAGAGGGATCATCTTTCAGAATAGGCTGTAGGTCCTTAATGATCTGTTGCAGAGGTCTGACTTGAGGGTTGTTTGTGGTGACTGGTGGCGTTCTGTTGTTTTCTTTCTTGGGCCTCTCCTGTAGTAGATGACTTCGGGGAACCTGTCTAGCTCTGTCAATTTGTTTTCTTACTTCCCCAGGTGGGTACTGTAGTTTCAAGAATGCTTGATAGAAATCCTTAAGATGTGTCTTTGTCTGATTTGCTGTTACTGTATGACCTGATCCTATGTTTTGCACCCCCTTGCATTTATTTTCATTCCATTCTGTAAGTTCACCCATCTTTGAAGCATCTGATGAAGTGGGATTTTCTCCCACGAAAGCTCATGTGAAAAATAAATCTGTTAGTCTTAAAGTGCCACACAACTCCTTGTTTTTTTTGCTGGTCTAGACTAACACGGCTATTCAATCCCTTTGGAAATATTACAGACAAGCCTGAATTGAACACAAAGATGCAAAAACTCCCAAAGTTTGTAGCGATTCAAAATCCCAGTCTAAATACTGAGACTTGGAGCACATCTCTCACCTTTATTTTTATCCAGAACAAAACCAAATGTTGCCATTCACCAGTTCTGCCGCATGTACTCTGCTATCTTCCCTCTGACTGATATTCCTGCAGTGGAGCAAAACATACAGAAGAGCTAGGACAGCAGTTTGCAAACTGTCATTCTGGAGCCACATGAGGCTCTTTGACTGCCCCCATGTTGTGCTTCTGGGGTCCTGGCTCTGGGACCCCCCTGCCACTGGCAGATTCTGTGAGACAACCCCCCCCCCCCGGGGCTAGGAGGCTACACCCATTGAGGCTCTCAAAACACTTGGTTACCAAAGGAATTATAAAAAATTGCTCTTCTTATCTTTTGGGTTGTCAATCCCTGAGCTAGGATGAAGATTTAAGAATTTAGGTCCTAGCATCTTTGTACCATTGGAAGCCCAGTTTTAGTGTAGACCAGTCACATGTGCTGTGAAAGGTCCTCAGCCTTCATTAATTTATATATCCTGGAGCTCTGAAAATGAGGCACCCAGCCAAAGCTTCCTTAGTTTAAACAGGATATGCTACTTTGTCATGCCAGTGAAAACAATAGAAGGGTCTCTGACAACGGGAAGCTGCTTCTCCAGCACACAGAGTTGAGATCACATCACTGCAGGCACACTCTTCCCAAGCTCTTTGTTGCAGGATCATTGAGGAAAATGATGAAGCCAAAGTTTGGAGAGTAACACTTTCTTGAATGAGAAACGTGAATTCTGAGGTAAGCTGAGAATCACAATTAGGTTCATTTACAAAAAAACACCAAGCAAACAAACAGATAACAAAAACAAACAAACAAACAAAACAGGTAAGGAGTCCCATGGCACTTAAAAACTAACAAATTTATTTATTGTGTGAGCTTTTGTGGGAGAAAATCCCACTTTGTCAAACATGCTCCCCGTATACAAGTCTAACCAGTAGATGACCTGCTGCACTCTCTATTAGCTTCAGTTTCCAGAATATCTCAATGTGCAGTCCCTGGATGAACAATTCTCAAAGGGATTGCCATTCTCTCACAACTGCACTGTTGTTTGGAGCTCTACCTTGGGACTGTGCTTTGAGATATTCCAGAAACTGAAGCTAACAGAGAGCGCAGCGAATCATCTACTGGTTAGATTTGTATACCAAGGGCAGAGCTGATGAAGTAGGATTTTTCGCGCATGAAGGTTCACGCGATAAATAATTTTTTTAGTTTTTAAGTGCCACAGGACTCCTCATTTGTTTTGCTGAACTACTGCTAGACTAACATGGCTACCCCCTTGGAACTTAAAAAACCATGTCAGAGCAAGAACTTCCATGTATGAGGTACAAAAATGCAATCTTTTTAGACAAGAACCGTAGCTGGACTCTGAGTAGTCTCTAAAGCATACTGAGCATGGGTATACAGAAGGTCTAACCTTGGGGCAGCATGAATTGTAGATGGCAAGCCTTCTGAGTTCAAGGATGATTGTCTTCCAATAAAAATGATAACCAGTTACTGCTGCTGGATCCTCAGGTGACTAATGAAAACTTACCTGGGACCTTTTCTCAGTTGGGACAGACATTTCACAATGGAAGTGGAGGATCTGGATTGTTAAGTTGGGATGCGGCATATTCTTGCCTCCTTTTCCATTTTTCCATTTACTGTTGCCTTCATTGGATCTCAGAATACTGCCATCTTCACCACAAAGTCCTTTTCCATTTTGGTTGATCAAGGACTTGGGTGTCCCATGAATTTATGTCAATATTGCACTTCTTCATGTTGGCTTGGGGGAGGGGGGGGGTCTGTGAAGTACCTTTTTTGTCTGACCCATGACTTGGCTAGGACTTAGGTGTGAGAACATGACCTGCTTCCTTGAGTTGACTTTCTGGCATTTGAAGGATATGACCAGCTCAGTGGAATTGGTGGCAGATGACCATAGCTTCAGTACTTAAGGTTTTGGCTTGGGACAGAACACTCATGTTACTGTGTCAATCATTCCACTTGATTTGGAAGATCTTTTGGAGGCTCTATTAATGGTGTCTTTCTAGAAACTCAAGGTGTCTACTGGATGTGACCCAAATTTCAGCATAACACAAAATGGTAAGCATAATAATAGCCTGATACAAAAGAAGTTTGGTTTTATTCTTGATCTCCTCATCTTCAAAGAAACATTTTCACAAACATCCAACAGCTGCAGTAGCACAAAGAGGGTGGTGTTGAAGTTCCTCATCAATGTTGGCTTTTGGTGACTGATAACTGCCAAGGTAAAGGAAGCACTTGATGTTCTCCAGGGTTTCTTTATTGCTCCAAATTATGAGAGCAGGATCCTGGTAATTTGGAGCCCGTTGGTGAAGTATTTTAGTTTTCTTAGTGTTAAGAATGAGGCTGAGTCAGTTGATCAGAGAAACAGTTGATTATTATTTGAAACTCTTCCACATGGCCACACAGGACAATGCTATCTGCAGATTGGAGTTCAGTGAATGATTTAAAGATAGTCTTTGTCTTGGATTGAAGGCTATTGAGGTTGAAAATCTCACCATCCATTCTGTATTGGATGTCAAGTCCAGAGAAGAGCTTGTCAGCAATGAGAAGAAGACTGACTACAAGGAAGATGGAAAAAAAGAGCCGGAGCAATGAAACAGCCTTGCTTGACTCCTGTCTTGACTAGGAAGGAAACCATTTTAGATTCATTGCTGATGACAGCCACAGACATGATGTCATGGAGGAGAGGACAACAGCATATTTTGGTGGGCATCAAATTTTAAGGAAAATTCTCCACAAAGACTCACAACTGATGAAGTCAAATGCTTTCAGTAGGTTTATGTAGGCCATATTCAGAGGCTGATGATGTTCACAGCACTTTTTCTGAAGATGGTGGGCAGTCATAAACATGTTGATGTTACTTCAAGGTAGTCTGAATTTGCATTGGGAGGATTTGTTTGGAACAGACATTTAAGGAAAATTCTGGTAAGAATCTTTCTGTGGGTGGAGAACTGGGCAGTTACTCAAGAGTTTCCACAATCCAGTTTCTCTCCTTTCTTGAAGATGGTCATTGTCATGGCATCCCCAACATCAGCTGGAATTCCTTCTAATTTTGAGGATTAAGGTGATCTTGAAACTGATGAGCCAGTTCTTCTCCCACTGTTTTGAAAACTTTGGTGGGGATTCCCTGAGGTACAAATGCTTCATTATCCTTCATCTGTTTGATGGGTTTCTGTACCTTGGTTAATGCTGGTGGGCTTTTCAGGTCCTCTTTGATATGATGATATGAGAAATTAAGTGAAAGATTCTTTCATCAGCACTGAAGAGATATTCAAAGTATTCCTTCCATTGTGTATTGATCAATTTATTGTTCCTGAGAGTGTTGGCTCCATCTCTGGATCAAAAGGAGGGTTAGCTCTGGGGCAATGGGTCTGTAGAGCACTTAGGTGGCACTGAAGAATGTGTGCAAGTCATGGGTCTTAGCAAGTTGTTGAATTTCCTTTGCTTTGTTCTTCCAACACATGTTCTTCATTTAACAAATTTTCCTCTGAACCAGGGACATTGCTGCTCCAATACAACATTCAGGGATCAACCCTGGAAACCCCCCACCCAAAATCATGCCCATGGCCACACACCCCTGAGCTCCCACCCCTCAGTTGCACCAGCCCCACACCTGATCCAACTCCTGCCACCACTGCCAGCAGCAGCTGGGGCCTGATCCGGCTACTGCCAGTCAGAGCCATAACTAAAGAATCCAGCGGCCAGGGTGTGTTTCAATTGAAACACGCCCCTTACAATAGCCAGTGCCTGGAGTGATCAGTGGGGGACATGCCCTTTAGTGGAGTGACTCAGTGGAGCCTCTCTGGCACACCTGGACAAAGCCCCACTCACCGCACCATTGTTATGGCTCTGCTGCCAGTGATCCCGGGTCCCCAGCCAGGGTCAGCACTGGGGCCCGATTCATCCCTTGCCGTCAGCACTGGGTCCCTGGCTGGGGCCAGCTCCAGCTCTTGACACTGTGGCTGGAGGCCCTAGGGCACTGAATGGGCCCGCCTCCAGCTACTGTTGCCACCAGTGGCAGTCCTGGGTCTCTGAACAAGGCCAGATCTGGCTACTGCCAGCAGCCCCAGGTCCCCAAATGAAGATGGATCTGGCTCCTGCCGGCAGCTGCAGGTACCTGAACAGGGCTGGGGCTGGATTTGGTTCCTGCTGACACCACTAGCAGCCCTGAACCCCTAGCTGAAGCTGGATCCACCTCCTATAAGCAGCTCTGGATCCCTGGCCATGGCGAAATCTGGTTCCTGTCACTAGCCTGGGGCCAGATTCTGCCACAGGTTGCAGATCCAGGGCCAGGGCCAGAAGCCACTTCCAACCTTGACCCAGCAGCTGACCCCCTCCTCCCAGGAGGAGAGATTTAAATTTCCGTCTTCCTCTTCTGTTCTGCACCACATACCTTAGTAGCTGCTGCAGAGCAGGTGTGGAAGGAGCTGAGGGCAGTTGCAGGCTCTCTGGGCCTACTGTGCCACAGCTCTGGATGCTTGGGGCACTGATTTCGACATTTGGGCAGGGGCGTTGCTGGATAGCAAAAAGACCCGGGGCACAGGCCCACAGGCTTCACCTGTGCTAGACCCTGTGCCTGTCATGGGTCTGGCCACACCCACAACAGACACCCCCCCCCCCATGACCCAACAGGCCCTACCCCTATCCTGGGCCCCACTTGAAACTGGAATTCACATGAAATATTTTGAAGTGGGGAAGTTCCACATGAAATGGAAATTTTGGAAACATGGAGATGTGATGTTTCTGAAAGGAAATATGCTCCCTGAGGCCATGCCAGCTGATGATTAAAATTGAAGCTGTCAGTTTCTAGCCAGCAGCTGTCTAGGCACCAGTGCAGTCTGACCATGTAGATTACCATGGATTATCCTGGTCCAGAGTGTTTAGCCTCTGTACCACTCTCCCACCACACAGAGGCCCCATGCCATGTTGTGATACAACAACTCCTTCATACCCCTCTGCATTAAAACTGTAAAATGAGCAATCATTCACCTCCAGTATTCCCTACAAATGAATCAAGGTGCTGGCAATATCCTCTTAAAAACTCACAGACCATATGAGGAGGCCATATAAAAATTCTCCTCCTCTGACAAGGCATATCATTCCCTATCTCCTACAGGTTTCTGTTGCTAAACATCGGGAGATCAGAAAATAGGAGTGGGAGGGAGGGTGGTGGATCAGACCATCTCTGGGACTTCCAGTCAACTTGTTTAGGTTCTCCAGGTACTGGAGAAGTGGATGGCATCTAGGTGCCCAGATGAAAGATGACACCCTGCTGACCCATGCTGAAGACACCTACCGCTGCAGTTCTCAAGCTTTTAAAATAGAGCCCATGCCTTCCCTGAACTTTGCTGTAATGCTTGCTCTCCACTTTGAGTGGCAGCATGAGATTGTGGAACAAGGGAGTGGAGAGATGGCAGCACAGCAGCTATAATTTGCCATGCTGGGCTGCTTATACCACAGAGTAGGACATTTAAAAAGGCTCTGACCCTCTCCCAGCTTCGAGGTGTATGCAATCCAGGTAGGAGAAGTTGGGGAACACATGAGGCAAGCAGGCAGGCTGGCTGGGGCTGCCAGTGCAATGCTGTGAGCAGGGTCACACCAAACTGGCAGACCCAGCCAGACAGCCAGGCTATCTGCCTTCTGCCTCCCCAACAACTAGCCAAAGAGAGGACAACAAAATGAACTGAAAACAAAGCAGAGAAGCCTCCTGTAGTATTCCTCCCACCCTGCCCTTAGCTCCTGCCAGACTCCCCATCCCACTTCTGGGGAAACAAAGCAGAGAGAATTTAGCAGCAAAAACTAAGTAAGCCCACTTTTACAGGAAAGAGTGAGGCCAAACCAAAAATACAGCATTACTGGGATCACACTATCCAATGCAAGACAGACAACATTACAGGAATTCACAATAAAGTATGGCAACTATAAAACAAGCAGGGCACTTTCAAAGTGTAAAAAAAAATATTTATTGCTAGAGCTTTTTGTGAGTGAAATCCCACTTTGTCAGACACTTGAAAATGGTTTCCAAATGGGATTTCACTCATGAGATGTGTTACTCTTTAAAAGTACCACAGGACTCTTTTCTATTTTTACTGGATTAGACTAACATGGCTACCCCCCCCCTAGAACTTTTCAGTAAAAGGATAGTTAACTTTGTGGCATACTGCCTGGTAGGTGTACTTATGCTGTGCACAATTCATAGGAGGGCAAAACTGAAGAGCAGACTAAATAGTGACATTATTGGTAGGTAAAGCCTCACTCATGATCTCTCAACAGATCTCTCAAATCTCAGGAATTTTTTTCCCCAGGTCCAGTCTGCTAATATTTGCTCAGTCTTCTGTAGCCACAGTGTAGGGACACAGGTAAAATGAATAGAATTTACCTTTAAAGCATGTTAGGCAACACTGTGTATCTGTTCTTTAATATCATAACTAAAATATTTAACTCAGTTTAATAGACATTATAAGCAATATTTGACAAAGCTCCATACTGTAAATTTGGAAATCATTTTATATTCTTGATGAAATTTCTTTAAGAAATTGTGTAATTTAATTTCTTTAAGAAACTGTGTAATTTAATTTAAATATGTATGCAAAAGATGTGTGAATGAAGGGTGTGTGATGGGATCAGTTGACACCAGCCTCTCCTGATGAAATGGAAGTACCTCCTTAATGGATGAACAATTCAAACTAATCTCTGAAAAGCAAGAAGAAGAATCCACCCCAGAAAGAGAAAAACAAACTACAAGATCAAAGTCATGTCTGCAAATGACTGGTGATAAATAATTATCAGACAGGAACTTTGAGGCAGCAAGACACAGCAAGCCTCATACACTCACATGAGACTCAGCAAGTACAAAAAAAAATGAAAATTTTGTGTCTCATTCTCCAGCTGTCATCTTAGAGCACCAGATTCATGACCTAGAGAGACCTGGCTCCCTCCTTGTGCCAAGCTTAGTTGCCCACTGGGCTGGCTCTAGCAACACATAAAAGGACTGGTAATGCCAGCTTCCAAAATTTCATGGGTGTGTCTGTTTTTTGCTATTTTCACATTTACAAATAAATGTGGCATATTGCCTTGTCCCCTGAATAAGATCCTGCTAGTCTTTTCTAACAATTCCATTTCCTCTGTTATACCAAAAGGGCACCTACTAAAATGATGTGCAACAAGAACACCCAAAAGATAAGACTAGCAGGATCTTATTCAGGAGACAAGGCAATATGCCACATTTATTGTAAATAAGTAATGATAGCAAAAAGCAGTCTCTCTCTCTCTCTCTCTCTCTCTCACACACACACACACACACACACACACACACACACACACACACACAAAGTTCTGCAACCTGATATATAATTACTAGTCCTTTCATGTGGTGCTTGAGCCAGCCTAGTGGCCAGCTAGGCTGGGCACAAGGAAGGAGCCAGGCCTCTGTCGGTCGGGAATCCAATGCTCCACGATGACAGCTGCAGAATTAGACCCCAAAGTTTTCATGTTCTTATCCATCTTTTATACTTGCTGGCCCTCATGTAAGTCGATGGAATTTGCTGTGTCATGATGCCCTCAGGGTTTGTTTGAGATCATTGGTCACCAGTCACTTGCAGGCTTGATTGTATTTTGTTCTTTTCTTTCTGGGGTGGCTCCTTCTGTTTGCTTTAATCAGAGATGTCTGCATTGTTCGGGTAGTTAGATGGTAATTGTGCTCCATCAAGCCAGGCTGGCAACTGAGACTGGTCCCTTCACACACACACACACACACACACACACACACACACACACACACACACACACACACAC
>ML682004.1:40470547-40483519 GCA_007922195.1 Podocnemis expansa
CACACACACACACACACACACACACACACACACACACACACACACACCCTTTATTTACACATTTAAATGAACATACACAGCATATGCCTAAACCAGGTTTCATCAAGTATACAAAATAGAGTACAATGTTTAAGCAGGAGTTCCAAACTGGCGATATGGAGTCTTGTTGGACATTGGTTATAATGCCTATTTGTCAGGGTTACAGAATTATTTCACTTATGACACTAAAGGACATATACACAACATTAATTAACATGTACTTTAAAGGTAAATACAACTAATTATCTCTGTCCCTCTATATTATCTGTCCCTGCCCCACACCTCCAGTCACTTTCTGCTTAACGCAGAACAATCCCACACACAAGAGAAAAATTTCAAACACAGCATAAATACTAGGCACAGCATATGGTGGTGTTCAGCAAAGTTCAACTTTACAAATAATATCACTGTTGATGAGGTTACCCTCCCAGACCACCTGCTGCCCCAGCCTCACAAATGAGGCAACAAGGCAAGGGCAGGAGACCCCACGGTTGTGCCAGGCCAGCCCCACCACCATGTGAAACCCTGTGATCAGACCAGGCAGCTCCACCACCTGGGCATGTGGTGAGGGCAGGGGACCCCAGGCCAGGCCAGCCCTGAAGCATGGGCATGGGTTGAGGGCAGGAAACTCTGGGTTGGCACCCGAGCCTTGCCCCCTGAGCTGTGGGGGGCTCCCTGGCCAGGACTGCATCACAGCAGTCTGGCCGCCAACTTGATCCCCAGGGACCCAAGGCTGAGGTATGGTCCCTGGCTCACCAGCGTCCTGCTGGCCTGACCCTGGCCCAGACAGAGGCTGAGGAACATCCCTTGGCCCACCCAGGGCTCATGTAAGGGGCGCCATTCCAAGGCCACCCCCCCCCGAGGCCCATAGGCCATGGGGGGATTCCCCCCTGCAGGCAAAGGGGAGACACTCATGGACCCAGCTGGGACCTAGAGGCCATGGGGGGAATGCCCCCATCCCACCCAGGGCCGGCACCCTCCACAGCCCGACCCAGGTCCCAAAGGCCTGGGAGAATCCACCCAACCCCACCTGGGGCCCAGAGGCGAGGGGCTAATTCCCTGCTTCCACCCAGGGGCTGGAGCCCATGCAGAGAAGCCCCCCTTGGCCCCAGGCAGCCATTCCTCTCCCCCCCCCACCTGACCAGGCCCTCCAGAACCCCCCCCCACCTCTCCTACCTGTTCCGTCCTCTGGAGAGAAGCCCATGCTGGAGCTGCTGCCTCTGTTTGAAACTCCCTCCCTCCCTCCTCTCCCCTGGCTGATCCACAGACGCTGCAGCAGCAGCAGCAGCAGCATGTGGGTGGGGGAGGGGCAACTGCAGCTCAGAGGCTCTGTGAGCTCCCTCTCACATTGCACTGCCAGGGACTGGCCCAATTTCCCTGCACCGGCACTGGGGGTCCAGGGAAAAGATTAGGGGCACAGCCGGGGAGATTCAGGGCCCAGGCCCCTTGTGCCCAGTGCCAGCAACACCCCTGCATTTGGGACTCATGCCCCCCCCCCCCCCATGCCCAGAGCCAGTGATGCCCTGAACTTCAGTTTTAAGTTTATAGTGGATGTATTGGTTCTGGTTGGAACTGATTTCATTCTGTCAAGTGCAGAAGGCTGTATGCTTGTGGTTAAACAGGGCTTGGCTTTCCAGATTGTTCTCATTAAACCAGTGTCAGTGCTTCCTGGCTGAAAAATCTAGCATGCTCTCAAAAGCTCCAGCAGGGCCTATGCAGACCTGTGCCACAACATTGTTCTGAGAGGCACTTCCTTAACTGCCCTGAGGGATTGAGCAGCTGGACACTTAAGCAAAGACACAGACTCAACCTAACATGTAGGTCTACACTATGGGGTTGAACCACTGTACCCTTTACACCACAGCTTAACCATGAATGGTGGTAATGGTTACTACTTAATCAGGCCTATGTAACCTGCACTGCTCAAATGCTTTAAGGGTATTCGGCCCACTGGTATGTGTGAAACCCTAAACGGTGGCCTTTTAGCTGATTAGAGAAGAATGACTAAACCTGGAAATATGGTCAGTTTTCCTTTTAGTCTTGTGTTTTTATTCAGTTAAGTTTTTTATTTGTTTGTTTAAAATTTCTTCAACCTATATGGTATTCTCATTTTACAGACACTTTATTCACATAATAGCCTATTTATTCAGCCCTGTTATTCACATAATACATGATTGCTGTGGTATCTCCATTAAAAGGATTATGTTAGCATCCTCAGTGGGCACAGGACCTACACATGGAAGGAATAATGTAGTACTCTGGTACCTGGTTGGTTCATTCTTCCTTAGACCGCTTACTACTACACAATCTAACTGCATACTTGCATGTACACAGTAGTTTTTAGGACCACAGTCTCTCAGGGTAATCAGGAAATCTATTCTACCATGATTTGGTCATATAGAGAAGGAATCAAACTGTTTTAACAATGAGGTTTACAATACTGCACCATGAATAAAATAGTTTGGTCACACCTATACACCTAATAACAAACCCATCCACCCATATTAAAAACATTTTTTTGTATAGACAGGCATTCATTTATTATGAGGTACATTGCAAGCAGGGGGCAGCAGATGGACCCATTGTTTGTACCAGGCATGGCTAAACTGTGGCTTGGGAGCCACATGTGGCTCTTGAATGAAATATTGTGGCTCCCAGAAGAACACCAGCAAATCGATTTAGGAAAGCAGCCACAGCCTAGGAGTTCAGGAGGGGGGTCGGGACAGTGGGGAGAAGAGTGGTATGGCCGGGGATGGTGGGGAAAAGTGTGGCATGGTTGGGATTTTAAAAAACTCACCACTAGTCTGCAGTCTTCTACATCGAGCAGCAGCTAAGTTTTTACTCTACAGGCCTAATTTTCATGGGACCCTTAAGTAATTATTAGAATCTGACATTAGTAAGATCAACATTTGTCTTCTTTTTACAATAAAGTGTGCAATTAATTTTAAACTTAGTAATTTTGGAGTAGGTAAAAGTATATGGCTATATGCCTCAGTGTGGCTCTGGAAGGTTTAATAATCAACTTGTGTGGCTCTTGAGTTCCATATGTTTGGCCACCCCTGGTTTGTACAATGAAATGGGTGGCTCTACCTTTAGTTCCCCACATCTCCAAGGAGATTCTAGTGACTTATTGGATTTGGCTTCCAGCAACATTAATCTCTGTTCCCTAGTCCATAGGGTAGACTGCTTCACCCTCACAAGGTGTACTATACATGTTGTTTTGCCTCACACATGTCCTGGTGAGGAAATATAGTCCTACTGCCAAATCCTCTGAATATTGTAAAATTCCAAAACCCAGTCCAAGCCTTAAAATAGAACATGGCTGTGAGCAAATTTCCTGGGGTTTTTTTTTTGTTTTTTTTTAAAGCTCTCTGATGTGTGTGTTGGTGTATGAAGGAAGGTGTAGATTTTTTTTAAAGTATCAAGAAGGCGCATGTGTATATACCCAAGTATGAATATTATGAATAAGCCTCTTCAGTGAAAAACATAGATGAAAAAGACACTGTTAGTACAAATGACCACAGAAATATGAGAAAATAAGCTAAAGAGAAAACCCACAGGGGGAGCTGGTTTCCATTTCCTATTGAACTGTATTATTTTCTTTTTATGGTGTTAGTAAATAGGAAGGATTTTCCAGTTTTAGAAGAACACTGAAGTAGATACTATGCATCTTTGATGAATGATCTTCTTAATGTAGATTTGTATGATAGTGAAAAATGCTTTGGTCACAGACGATGAATATCATTCACACCATAGCTATTCAAGGACCATGGCAGTACATGATATCCCGCAAATGTGCCGCAACTTTGACACTAAGGGAATAGCTTTTGACCCCACTGAGAGCGTGGCTGAGCTAAAAAATCAATTCCCCTTCTACTTTGGTACTTACATGACCCACATTATACAGTATCTGAACACCTCACAGTCTTTAAGGTATTTATCCTCATAACACCTCTTTGAAACAGAGAATAGGGCAAGGTGCATCACAGATCATAGGCCCAGGGAAGCAGGACAGCATCACCCCGTGAGTCACTGCCTATGTCCCCCCATCTCTGGAGCAGTACCATGAGGTGCTTTCTGTTTGTCTGAGGTGCAAAGAGGTCTTATAGGGGAGTACTCTATGGTGCAAAGATGTTGGTCAAAACTGTCATATTTCCCATTTGTTGTCTTCTGCTAGGGACTTCTGAGCACCTGGGAGGTATGCTGCCTGAATGGTAAGCTGATTTCTGACCTACCAGTTCCACAGTCTGACTGCCTCCAGGAAAAGGCGAAGATCTCACTCCTCCCTGTTTGTTTGTTTATCACCATGATATTATCTGATGGCATTTGAAGAAGCATATGGGGGAAGGAAGACCTAGCAAGCAAGGAGGACTGTGCTGAGTTCCAGCAGGTCTGTGGGCAGCCTGGTTTCCTGGGGTGTCCATGTACTTTGGGCTGAGTAGCAGTTCAGGTGAGCACCCCATCCTGCCAAGTTGCTGTCCGTCATGAGGATGTCTCTCAGTATGGGAAGGCTGAAGGGCCTGCCGAGCAAGAAAGCTAAGAGCTTCCTGTGGGGCCAGTGGAGTCAGTGCAGTCATTGGTCAACTCACAGGTCAAATGGAGTCAGACTTAAAGTTATTGCCAGTGGAGTCTGGCAAAAGAGGTCATGTAGGTGAATGCAGCCATGTATCTCAAGAAGGAGAAGCTTTGTGTGAGGCACGTGGGTAAAGAGAGAAATCAGGTTGCTCATTGCATTAAAAAATCTGTCTTGGTGGGAAAGTTTGAGTCAAGATCAGGTCCAGCCTTATTCCTATGGAATTTAACATCTGTTTGGATGGCATACAATAGTAGTTCTCAATCTTTGTGTGGGTTTCAATGCATTTCGTGATGTGTTGTGACCCTATGGGACACACCCTGCCCACTCCCCCCCCCAGGGTCAAATCCAGCCATCGCCCCAGCTCTCTGCAACATATTTACCACTGTGTGGTGAGGCAGTAATGTGTCTCAGCACAGCTGTTGAGAACCGCTGACATAAAGGACTTGTCTTTATTTATGTAGGCCCCTAAAGAGGTAAGGAGGTGTTGCAGTAACTTAGTGCAAAGACAACTTCTTTTCAGGACAGTCCTAGCAGAAGCCAGTCACCCCAGTATGGGAACACCATATTTCCACGGTGTTACATCTGGGCTATTACTACTGCCAAAATTTTCATGAAGATAGGGCTATCACAAGATCAAAGGGGAGGGCACAAAACAGGTTGCTGTCCAATCCTGAAACATAGGGTTTTCCTGTTTGATAAGCAAGTGTCCATGTGGAAATATGAATAAGTTCTTCATGTCAAAAGCTGCGGATCACAGTGGATTATTGATACAAATGTAATCATCCTGAATTTCAGCTTCCTAGTAAAAATGTTAAGCTGTTGAAAGTTTGGGGTAGTCTCTTCCCTTTCAGAGGATAAAGAAATTTGGGTGAGAAGTAGATCTCTGTTCCCTGGTACTTCGAGAGGATGCAGTGGAGTAGGGAGTCTGCCTCTTGTTAAAGAATGAGTTGGTGGGAAGGGTTCCCCAGGGAGGTTTGTAGGGAAGGAAGGAAAGGAAATGCATGGAGTACCATTATAGATAATCTCCAGAACTAAACTGTCCCTGGTGATCTTGCTACAAATGTGGGTGAAAAAGATGAAGTGTCCTCCTAAGGTGACAAGTGATGAAGTAGGGAATACTGATGGTGTGCAGGTCTTGACCTAAATGTCAAAAATGGCCTTTGGCCCCCGCTTGGAAGTATTGAACAGTGTGGTAGTAGTTGGACCTAGGATATGAGCTATCTGGAATCTAGGTTCTTGTGAAGACGTTCATGTGGCTATAGATGTAGAGGGTAGGAAGGATAGGAGGTAAGTGACTGTGGTCTTGAAGGTCTGTTTTTGATGGTGTCTTCTGGAGGCTGAAGTGTAGATTCTCAGAGACCTCAGAATGGATCTTGAGTTCTTCAAGCAATACATAAACTTGTTTGTCTTTTCATTGAAAAGACTGGTTTCATCAAAACTATTGAACAGTATTTTGTACTTCCCTTGGGAAGCTGATGATTGGAGCCATGAGCAGCCCTGCATGGCCAGCCCTGCTGTGACTTGATAAGACACCTTTGCTAGCAACCTCCTGCCATCCACCATAAATTGAAACTGTGTCTGATTTTCAGGGAGTTTATCTTTGAACTCTTCCAGCCTTGTGTAAATATTAAAGTTGTATTAGCTAACAATGCCTGGTAGTTGACTATATGAAACTGAAGGCCTGAGAAGAAACACCTTTTTTTCTCAGGAGATCCAGCCTCTTTGACCCTTCACAGGCAGATTTCTGCAGGTCTGCCTGAACCTTTTCCACTGCTGCTTGCACTAACAGTGAATTAGGGATAGGGTGTATAAAGACAAAATCAACCCCTTTGGCCAGCACAAAATTGCATCTTTCAACTCACTTTGGGGGAGGGGTGTACATCATGCTGATGTAAGCCAGATCATTTTGGCTGGTTCCAGTATGGCCTTGTTTATGGGAAGGGCCACCCTCGACAATTCCTGTTGATCTAAGATGCCCAGCAGACAGTGTTGGGGGCCTTGGCCTTCCTCTAGCAGGATTTGTACATCAGCAGGCACTCACTGGAACAGATCTTGGTATCGCTGGAAGCAAGGTTGGCAATGGGATGACCATATCATCCAGTGATGAAGTGACTCTTGTCCAATCTAATGCTACCAGTTCAGAGTTGTCCTCCTTGTATACTGACAGAACCAGCTGACAAGAGGAGGACTCCTGCAGTGGTGCTTGTCATATACTATAAGGGCCTCAGGGGTCCAAGTAGGACCAGGAGGAGGGATTTATTGGTTGCAGTGCTCCCTTTGGGAAGTGATATGTGAAGTTCTTAGTGGAGAGGGCAGGCAGATCATAGTTTAGTGGACTGGGTTTCTGTGGTTGTCTGTCTAGGCTCCTGTGCCATGCTGGAGCCATCAGTGGGATTATCTTCTCTGATGCCTTTAATTCTGATGATGGTGCCATCAGTTCCTGGGGGCCCCTGGCGAAGACGTCTCTCCTACAACAGCAGCGGAGATTCAACCTCAGGATAGGAACTTGTCTGAGAACCTTTGGACCTGACAGAAGTGGAAACTGTGGGTAGGGATGGAAGACCTCCTCTGGTGTCAAAAGTCTCCATAGAGCCAGGAGTCTGCAGGATTGCCATCAAGACACCAGAGAAACCCTGTCTGACCACCAGAGCTGACTGATCTCTGTATTGCCATGGTGGTACCAGTGATACATCTGGACTGGAGCTTGTGGAAGGGATTGGTCCACTTGTGTGCCTGGCAGGGTCATGGTTGTCATAGGTATTGTCAGATCCTTCTTCTTCTTTGCCTTACCCAGTTAGAAGGCCTCTGGTGCAAGTTCCACGGGATTCATACACAATAGCTCAACCAACCTGGCATGGCTTGGGGCACGAATGCACTTCTTGTCGGCAGTTTGCTGTGGGGATCTGCCCTTATGCTAATGAAAATGTTTCTTATTCTCATGGGGAGACCGGTGTCCTGAGTCCCTGGACTTTGATGCCCACAACTTTGCTGAATGGCTCATGCTCAGAGGGCTGCTTCTGGCCAGCTGAGGCCTATCTACAGCAGGATCTCATGGGCCAGGATCCAATAAGGGCCTCATAGCCTCTTCCATCAGGTACTTCCTCAGCCTGAAGTATGAGGCCTGTCTGGTTCTAGGTGGGAAGGGCCTACAGATACTGCACTTCTCAGAGATGTGTGCCTCACTTGGACAGTAGAGTCACCACTGATGTTTGTTGCTGATGAAAAAGGACTGAGGGTAGCAGATGCAATTCTTGAAGCCTGTAACACTACACTTAATCCCTGGGCTAAAGAGTTTGGGGGTGGCTGAGTGGGTTCTTATGCTATACTAGATATATTACATGCAATTAAGACTTCTAGACCACAGGATAACTATTTACATCAAATATATACAAAAACTCTTGTAAAGATTAGAGAAGCAAAGGCAAACAGGGTTCTGAATCAGGCCATGTGGCAGTCAGAGGGAACTTGGGAGGCATCAGCCCACACCTACCCCTTCTACCCTCAGTTAAGAGCATAAGGGGAGATACTGTCCATGCGTGGATCAATGGACACTTCTTGGAAAAGCTCCCAGACTCAGATGTATGGCTGCATCCATACTCATGAGCAGAATATACATTGGAACCAGCATTTGAAGAAGAATCTTCAGTTACCACCAATGTTCCCTCTAAGATGATGATGCAGCTGAACAAGTTCCCCAGTGGTTCCCTGACCCGTACTGGGCCCCCTCCCTGCTGCCTGCCAGCTCCCCGAGTGCATCCATAACTTGCTCAGCTGCATTATCACCTTAGAGGAAACATTGGGCCTGATCCTATGACTTACACTTCCCTGCATTTATTTTGCTCCCATCCTGTAGGTTCCCCCATCTTCAAAACATCTGACAAAGTAGGAGTTTTCTCCCTGAAAAGCTTATGTGATAATTTTGTTAGTCTTTAAGGGCATGTCCACACTGCAAAGGTTTTTTGGGATAAGGCGCCTTATCCCGAAAAACCTTTTTGGTGTCCAGGGAGCTGGTTTCTCTTTTTCGGAAAAAAGTGCTGTGGTATATTGAAATACCAGACCACTTTTTCAAAAAAGCAAAAGCAGGCTTATTTTGAAAAAGCTCTTTTTTTTGCAATTGCCTTTTTTGAAAAAGTGCCAGATATTTCGATATATCGGAATGCTTTTTCAAAAGTGCTAAACCTGGTTAGGTGTCAAAAAAGGCTTTTTCAAAACAGCTTTTTTGAAAAAAGCCATCGTCAGATGCGGCAATAGCTTTTTTCAAAAAAGTCTTCCTATCTTCTGCACTGGCTTCCTTTTTATTCAAAAAAGAGTCCACTGTGGATTCTCTTGTTCGAAATAATAAAAAACACTGCCTTATTTCAAGGAAACAAGTTCTCCCAGACTCCTCTCTCCAAATAACATATTTTGAAAAAGTTTTTTTCAAAATAATTATTTCAAAATAATTTTGTTCAAAATAAAACTTTTTCGAAAACCTCTGCAGTGTAGATATAGCCTAAAAGTGCCACAGCACTCCTTGTCTAAACTAGACTAACATAGCTACCCCTTTAGAACTTCACAATATTCCATGTACTCATGATCCATCATCATCCAGGGAAAAATTACAGGATTTGAATTTATACAAAAAATATACATTTTATGATAAGCCAAAGAAATGACTGTAATACCTTTCCAAGCAAACAGGACAGTTTTATAGCTGCAGCTCTAACAACCAACTTTTTTTTTAAAAAAAAAATCTTCTTAAAACAATATTTTCTTGTCACTAAAAAGAAAGAAACTAAAATCACAGGCAGAAATAAAATCTGTGGTATGTTTACAATGCTTGGGTTCCCAACATTAGTAAGCAACATACTTTAATGTTTTAAGCAGATTAAAAAAAAAAAAAGTTGGTTGGTAGGGCCAAGTGATATCATTCAGCACATACTAAACAAACAGTGCACTGCCCTTTGGTATGTATTAATATTTACATACCACTGCTTTATGTAATCATTACCATTTAAAAATCCCAATTTCCTTTCTTTTAACATAACGCATAAACAGGAAAGAGCTAGCCTTCCTGTCTGGAGTATTGCTAATTTCAGAAGGAATAAATTTTTCCTCCTTACTTGCAATTTTCAAAGATTTTATTTTTAATACAAATGGAAAAGGTAAACAATACACTATCTCAAAGGAAGGAAAAGCCTGTGTCTAAAACAAAATGGGCTCTGCCATAACTAGATGATCAAACTTTACACTATGAACTAACTCATGGTGTATCTGCAGTGACATCTGCATATTGGGATAGGAAACCTTGACTTATTTTTAGCATGAAACACACTAGACAGGTGCACTACAAAAAACAAAGGTGTAGCATAAAATTGGAAGAATGTCCCTTTTGTAAATTTCTATATAAAGGGAAACATGAAAACCAATCTAGGCTTGACCAGGTCCTGATGACAGCTCTTGAACTTGGTAAAAGTTTGACTATATAGGCTATATGTTAAAACTGTGGTGCCTAAGCTGCACCTGCAAAATTTATTGCAATGTACTTTACAGACTGATGGTTGTGCATATCACTGCACTCTGCTGAGAGGAATCAGATTATCTCATCTGCTGTGCCCTAATACCTCGCCAGCTACATGTCATTGTCCTTTAGCTCAGAGAGCCTGTGCTTGCAGAGTAGAATTAACAGAGGTCTAGCTTTACCGTACCTGTGATGTCTCGTAGGATCACACCCTAGGGCAGCGGTCTCGAACTCTTGGTCTGCCCCTAAAATTATTTCCTGCAGCCTGCAATGCCACTGTCATCATCGATATTTGCAGTATCAATGCATGAAAAGGTTTCAGTGGTGCAGCCCTAGAGCTAATGTTCTAATCCTCATGCGGCCCTCCTGGTGATTTGAGTTTGAGACCCCTGCCCTAGGGGCACCAGAGACACAGCTGTGAAAACCCAGCTTGTCAGGGCATCCTTATAAGTGGACAAATATATTTTGTGCAGGTAAGAAAAGGGTTACTTAACTGCATGAGCAAACAGCTCTTGTGCACACATGCACAGGCTATTTTGCACACTATGGTGTGATTTAGGTATGGAGCTTTTACAAGTATAGCTTGGTCTTATTTTAAAAATAGTCACTCTCAAGGCCTCAGTGTTGCCTAGCAAATCTTGAAAATGTGACCCAAATGCAATCTGAGAGCTCAGAAACAAGAAGGTATAGTG
The DNA here is from genome assembly GCA_007922195.1 of Podocnemis expansa. Classification (NCBI taxonomy): domain Eukaryota; kingdom Metazoa; phylum Chordata; order Testudines; family Podocnemididae; genus Podocnemis; species Podocnemis expansa. The sequence goes on from ML682004.1 coordinate 40,481,355, forward strand.
TCCCATTACAAAAAAAAAAAAAAAAAAAATCTCATTTTTACACCAATCTTGTAGTTTTCAGCAGCCTGATTCATGACTTTTGAATGTTTGGGGTTGGCAACCCTGAAGGTTACTAAGGGTCTAATCTTGCAAACCCTTGCTATCATGCATCATGCTCATCCCACTGAACTCAGTCTTGTTGCTTACCATATGAATAAACTATGCTTGATGCATGTGCAGGATCAGGTTCCAGGAAGGTATTGTGCATCTCCATTCCTCTTTCATGGTGATGAACCCACTCCTTTAATGTGACATGGTGTTAAGAGAGCTAAGTGTATCATCCCTGCCTAACAGTGAGTTCCCTTGTATCTAAGTGAGGTCCTGGGAGTTTTCTCTCACTTGCAGTGCATTCACTCCTCTGCCTGCAAATCTCCTACCACTCTTCCATACTTTTCTCTTTGTGCAAAATGGCTAAGTATTTTGCCAGACACAATTCTGTTTTCATGATTAACTGGGCTCCATGAAGGCACAGTTCCAACAGGAGATTGCATGTTAAAGCTACTGAATGTAAAATAATCTGAGTGGCATGAAAAGTTGGTGGGAAAAATAATTAGAAATGCAGCCATTCATAGGCACTGGCAGGCAGAATCAGCAGAGTAGTAATGCAGCTGTCAGCAAATGAGAGGAATTTTCAGTGTGACACAATGGCAGAAGAACTATGAGTCTGAGCAGCATACACAGAGGTCGTGATGCCCAGTACATGTAGGGTTTTTTTTCATCTTTATGGTCTTGTCTACACTTGTATTTTTCCCATTAACGGCCTAGCATTAGTCAAAGTGCAGCTCTCCTGGTGGCAGCAATGATAGAAGCCATGGTTAGACTGACTCATTACTTCCTAATGATGGATCTGTTAGAACATGGAACAGCCTCCTATGGGACAATGGCAGAAATCTCCATCATCTGGGACATTTACATTTAGATGGGAGAAAACACGAGAAGATATTGTACTGAACAATTCTGCCTCAGCCCAGTGGACTGGATGACTTAACAGTGTTAGATCTTTTCCATCTCTTGTATTGGGGGGGAGGGCAAATTCTTTCTGCTGCACTTTAGCAACCCAAGTGATTTCAACACGGTGGCACTGGTGCATCTGAGGGTCAGATGGGGCCTTGTGATTCCTTGTTCTTTACATTATGCATATTGATAGAAGAGGATTGCTACTTTCACCATACTGTATGTCTATTCTGCTGATTTCCTTCCATGGCCTTAGAGACTCTGCATTATTCTGAGACAGACCCTAGATCCAGGATTCCTGACTTCCAACCCCAGCCTTCCTGAAGTTTCCTTGAACAATCTTAGGCAAGTCACTTAATGTCTGTGTCTATTTATCCAGCAGTAATACAAGAAAAATAGTGATTCTTTTTGCAAGGATTAATGCTGAGAAAGGCCTTTACATGAGGGGCCTGCTCTGAGTTTCAATGTAGAACATCTTTCTCTGCCTCCACTTGCAGTTTATGGAGGTGAGTTATTCTCCTCTGAATCGTCTCCGTGCTGCTACTGTAAATAAATTCACTGACTTCTGTCATAATAGCCAGCTTTAGAGCCTGTGTCACACTTTACTACTCTGCTCTGGACCCTCTCCAAGGACTAAATGTCTTTCATCAAGTCATGTGAGTAAACCTGAAGAGAAACTGAAGCCCCAATATGCAAGGAGAGTGGGGAGGAGAACTCCAAGAAAAAATGCAAGGAGGTTTATGTAATAGAATTGAAAATCAACATGACAAAGTAGGGCAATTGGCCGGGTATCTTAGCTGCCTATACACTAATGCAAGGAGCCTGGGAAATAAGCAAGAAGAATTGGTAATACTACCGCAGACAAGGAACTATGATATTATAGGAATAACGGAGACGTGGTGGGATAGTCTGCATGACTGGAGCTCTGCCATGGATGGGTATAAACTGTTCAGGAAAGACAGGCAGGGAAGAAGAGGGGGAAGAGTAGCGTTATATGTAAAAGAGCTCTATGACTGCTCAGAGCTCCATTATGGAAGTGGAAGCGTGCCAGTAGAAAGTCTGTGGGTTACATTGAGAGGGGAAAGCAACAAGGGGGATGTTGTGGTGGGTGTCTGCTATAGACCACCAGACCAGAAGCAGGAGGTGGATGAGGTGTTCTATGGACAACTAGC
>ML682004.1:40488519-40614148 GCA_007922195.1 Podocnemis expansa
TCCAACCCTGTGATTCTATGATTCTATGAAACTAAAGCGCCAGAAAGTCTAATAGAGCAGTAATGTTCCTAGCAAGATTAAATGGGATCCACTCAATAGTGATGAGGATGAGGCTCAATTTATGGGCTTCATTCATGAAGCATAGTCAGTCTCCTTTTTTGTACTGGATGGGTTTGTGGTTCTTGCTAGATGGGTTTGTGGTTCTTGCTAGAACAGGAGCATAAAAGTGTGCATGGATGGTTCTTTTTTGGCAATCTTGTACAGCTTGCTCATTGGGAGGAGGAGAAGGAGGCTGCATACAGGAGCTGCGCAGGGGCCTGTGAGCAGGCTCGGGTGGTCTTCCTTAGACTCTTCTCATTCTGAAAACGGCTGCAGTCCATGCACTGTGGAAGCTGTATTTGTTCACAGTCAGATGAGGTGCTAAAGCCTGCAGTAGTTTGAGTGGACAAAAGAGACAGAATCAAGAGTCCTGCATGCACTTCAGAGAAGCTGAGCCTCTGCCTGCTTCTATCCTTGACGGCTAGAGACTTGGCTGACTTGTGGCTCCTCTGCAGTGTTCTTCAGTGCCCATGTGGCATGGGGGAGGGGAAGCACGAGCTGGTTCTCGTGCCCCTGGTGCATAGCATCATGCCTGAATAGTTCTGAGTCCAGGGCTTTGCTGCAGAAGGTGTGGTGCCTGACTGGCTCCCATTTTGCTCCTTCCTCTAGCAGTGTAGCAGTCCCTGCTTTGGCTGCCTCTGCCTGTACCACATACCTTCCCTTTGCAGCTTTCTTTCAAGTCCACATGTGAAGGGAGAGGAGCTGACCACTGGGTCCTAGTGATCCAATATTAAGGAGTACCTCCCCTGGACAACATTGGGCCTGGGGGTTCCTGGGGATGGTGGTCTGAACCAGGCCCCATTTTACCCTCCCAGTGCCCCTGCAGTACTGCCAATCCATCATGGTTCCCTACATGTACTCTCTAGGGCATAGAGAAATTTAGTTTTAGATGTCTCATGTGCTAGGATATTCATGAAAACGGTTGGTTACTCATCGTAACCATCCTTCTTCGACATGGGCTGCTCACATAAATTCAGTTACAGGCCTCTATGTGCCGCAGCGCATGGTAGCTCGGAAAGTCTTTAGCATTAGCCTGTCAGGTCAGGGCACCTGGCCAACACCCCCTCCACGCCACGGCCGCGGCTATATAGGTGACTGTGACCCTGACCCTCCCAGTCCCATATAACTTTGCCAACTCCATCAGAGGGGACAGTGGGAGGGCCTGAATGTATGTGAGCAGCCCATCTCGAAGAAGGACGGTTACGGTGAGTAATCAACCATTCTCCTTCGAGTGCTGCTCACATCATTCAGTTACAGGTGACTGCTAGCCGCACCCAAGGATAGTGGGAGGAGTTACAGTCTACCCACATTGAGTACAGCTCTGCCCACAGCGGCATCATCTCTTGCCTGTTGGGCAGTGGTGTAGTGAGTCATGAAGGTACGTACCGACCACCACGTAGCGGCCCTGCAGATCTCTTGGATCGGGACTTTAGCACAGAAGGCCATGGAAGACGCCTGAGTTCTGGAAGAGTGTGCTCTCACAGTCTCTGGAAGAGGCATGTTTGACCTTCTGTAGCAGTCTTTAATGCAGTTCACAATCCATTTGGAGACGTATTGGGAGGATACTGGAGAACCTCTCATGCGTTCCGTGACTGCCACGAACAGTTGGGAGGTCTTGTGGAAAGATCGTGTGCACTCAATGTAGATTAGGAGCGCTCTCCTCACATCGCGGGTGTGCCACTGTCTCTGGTTTTCTGTCACCTGAGGGTCTGGGTGGAAGACCAGCAGGCAGATCTCTTGATTCATGTGGAAGGGGGTAGCAACCTTGGGCAAGAATGAGGGGTGGTGATGCAGGACCACCTTGTCTAGGAAGAAAACCGTATATGGGGGTTCAGAGGATAGGGCTCATAGCTCTGAGACCCTTCTGGCCAAGGTGATGGATACCAGGAAAGCCACCTTCCAGGACAGCACAAGCAGGGTGACTGAGTCTAAGGGCTCAGAGCCCGTAGCACCACGTTCAAGATGCACTGTGGGGTGGGGTTACGGACGTGGGGAAAAAGTTTTTCCATTCCTTTCAGGAATCTGTGGCAGATAGTGTGTGAAAACAGTGGGACCCCATCTATTGTTTGGTGAAAGGCTGAGATTGCTGCCAAATAAACTTTTGATGAGGACAGAGATAGGCCTTTCTCTCTTAGGTCAAGAAAGCAATCTAAAGTTGCCTGAATTGGTGCAGAGGTAGGGTCTATGTTTTTATCACGGCACCAAGTGGAGAAGTGATTCCATCTTGCCATGTAGGTGGACCTGGTGGAGTGTTTTCTGCTACCAACCAGGACCTTCTTAAACCTATCTGAGCTGCATCTCTGGCTCGCTGAGCCAGACAGCATCCAGGCTGTCAGGTGCAGGAGGCCCAAGTTGGGGTGCCGAAGGCATCCCGAGTCCTGTGTCAGAAGGTCCACCCACCGTGGGAGGCGGAGCGGGGTCCTCACTGACATGTCTTGAAGGAGAGGGAACCAGTGTTGCCTGGGACAGTCCGGGGCTACCAGGATGATGAGCGCCTCGTCCGTGAGGGCCTTCAGAAGCATCCGGTGAATCACAGGAATTGGCGGGAAGGCATACATTAGGGTTCCTGACCAGTTGAGGAGGAAGGCATCGCTGAGAGACCCTTTCTTCTGACCTCAGAGGCAGCAGAACCGAGGGCATTTGTGTTTCTGCGCTGTGGCAAAGAGGTTGATCTGAGGGGTTCCCCATCTGGTTGTCAGCAGGGAGAAGACCTCGTTGTGGAGGGACCACTCGTGATGCACCAGTGTCTTTCTGCTGAGTGAATCCGCTATGCCATTGTCCACCCTGGGAAGATGGGCGGCAGTTGGTGTGAAGTGATGGTCTATTGCTAGTTGCCAAAGCTTGGTCGCTTCCTCACATAGTGCGGAGGAGTGGACTCCCCCCTGACAGTTCATGTAGAACACAGCTGCTGTGTTGTCTGAGAGGATTTGGACCACTCTGCCCTGGATCTGGTCTAGAAGGTCATGCAGGCCAGTCTGATGGCCCTGAGCTCCTTCACATTTATGTGGAGGAGACTGTCCTCAGGGCTCCAGACACCTTGCATGGAGAGGCCCCCAGACAGGTGGGCACCCCACCCCCAGTCGTAGGCGCCTGTTATCAGGGTCACTGCAGGCTTGGACTCCCTGAACGGAATTCCCCCCTGTCGCGAAGTCGGGGTCCCTCTAAATTTGGAGGAACTCCAGGGCATGCTGGGGTACCGAGATTACCTTGTCTAGGCGGTCCCTTTCTGGTCAGAAGCTTATGGCGAACCAGAGCTGGAACAGTTGCATCCGCAGGCGGTCTGTTTGGATTACCGATGTGGCTGCTGCCATGTGCCCCAGGAGCTGCATGTATCTGCACTCTGTGGTCAGCCCGGACGCATGGAACTCCATGATGTTGGTGCAGATGGACTGAAATCTTGACAGGGGCAAGGATGCGGTGCCTTGCCGGGCGTTTAAGCAAGCCCCAATGAACTCTATGTCCTGAGTGGGGCAAAGCTTCGAGTTTTCCAAGTTTATGCAGAAGCCCAGGAACTTGCACAGGTTCATTACCACGTCGACATGGTCTTCTACTTGTCGACTTGACTTGCCCACTATGAGTCAGTCATCTAGGTAGGGGTAGATTCTTACACCCCTCCTGTGTAGGAATGCTGTGACTGGCGCAACACACTTTGTGAACACCCTGGGGGCTAGTGATAACCCAAAGGGGAGGGCGGGGAACTGGTAATGGCGTCATGGCACTACAAACCCGAGGAACCTTGTGTGGTGGGGCCGAATGGCTCTGTGGAAGAAAGTGTCCTATAGGTTGAGGGCCATGAAGCACACTCCTGGGGACAGGGAGGGAATGATCTGTGGTAGGGAGACCATGCGGAATTTTATTTTCTTTATGTTTTTGTGAGAGCTCTGAGATCTAGAATGGGCCGTAGGTGCCTGTTGGGTTTGGAGACCAGGAAGTAGCAGGAATAGAACCCTTTGCCACGTTCCCCCTTGGGAACCCTTTCGATTGCTCCGAGGGAGAGTAACTTTTGGCATTCAGCCTTGAGCTTGTCTAGCAGATCGGTGTTCTCTGGGATTATGGGAGGGGACAGTTTTCTGTCCTTGGGGGTTGAGAGGAACTGAATGCAGTATCCTCTGGCCACTGTGTTGAGGACCCACTGGTCCAACGTCACCCTGGTCCATTGTGGAGCGAAGTGGCGGAGGCGGTGGGCGGAGAACGGAGGTTCTGGAGTGCTGCCCTTGGGGGGACCATCAAAAACGCTGTTTGCAGCCTGACAAACAGTCCAACCCCTGTCCACGCTGTCCCAACTGGGAGGCGCCCAGCTTACCCCCTTTACCTGATCAGCCTTTATCCTTGTCCAGGTCCCCGAGGTGATGCTGGGGAAACTGGAGAGATCTCGGAAACTGGGTCTGCAGTTGCAGCTGTTGTTTCAGTTGCTGTACCTGCTGTTGTAGCTGGTGCGACCTTGAGGAACGCCTAACAGGTTGAGGGATCTAGACCCCAAGGGACCTCAGTGTAGCCCTTGAGTCCTTCATACCATGTAGCTTCGTGTCTGTGGAAAGTCCAAAGAGGTTGGGACCTTTGAAGGGAAGGTCCTGGATAATCTGTTGCATCTGCGTGGAGAGACCAAAGTTCTGGAGCCAGGCCAACAAGTGCATCACCACTGCCGATGCCATTATACGTGCTGCTGTGTCCACTGCATCCCAAGTTGCTGCGAGCGCATCCCTGGACGCACTCTCTCCTTCGTCCAGCATTGCTTCGAAGTCGCTCAGGTGATCCTCAGAGATGGCCGACCAGAGATTTCGTAGAGATTCCCACATGTAGCGCGTCATCAAGGCTGAATGATTTGAGATGCGTAGCTGGAGGCTGGCAGAGGAGTAAATTTTCTTGCCCAACAGGTCAAGCCTTCTCACCTCTCTATTCTTGGGTGTGGTGCTAGGTTGACCTTGTCTCTCCCTTTGGTTGACTGCGTCGACCACCAGGGACCCTGGGCTGGGTGATGAAACAGGAAGGGAAATCCTTCCGGGGGGACAGAATATTTCTTGTCCGCTACTTTGAACACTGGAGGGATCGAGGAAGGTGTTTGCCAGCGTTCCTGGATGATGCAGAACAGCCTGGCATTCAAGGGGATTCCAACCTTGGCCTGCGGGGCTCTACGGCACGCATTGAAGAGAGAGTCATCCTCCACCTGGATCACCCCTAGCTTGAGCTTCAGGTTCACTGCCATGCAGCAACGAAGGTCCTGCTAGACTTGAGGATCCCCTTCTTGGTTGGCGGACTTGTTGATTAAGCGCTTGTCGGGAGACAAAGATGATGGGGCCCTTGATCTGCTTCACTGGGTAGAATCAGGGTCTGGCTTGTTGTCGGAGAAATACGAAGACTGCGGTGCTGGCAAGTGGGCGTAGCGGGAGGAGGTATTGTCTGCTGTCACATTCAGCCAGTTGAGGGTCCATTCGTTGTGCGGGGACCTTGACGGTGGCATAAGCGTCATGAGGGGAGGAGGTGCCTCCCCTGATGGGTGCCTTCCCCTTGAGTCCGGCCACATGGAGCTTTTCCGGGCTCACTTTCTTGGGCGCTCCTCCTGGGGAGGAAGAAAGGGATCTTCCGAGGACGACCTGGATGACCTCCCCCCCCCGACAGTTGGCAGTCTGGTACTGAGAGTTCCTCGGAGGAGCGATGAGGTGGAGCCATAGAATTTGGGCCCGGTACTGGGTTTGATGGTGCCAGGTCGGCGAAGGGTGAAGAGGCCCGGGATGGTGCCAGCATCAGTGCAGGTGTTGCTGGTGCTGAATCTGACGGTACTGGAAGTGACGGCACCAGAAGCAGTGTTATTGGCAACGATGCCGGGTCCAGTGGTACCGGGCTTCACGGCGGTGCTGGACTTGTGGGTGGTGCCGGACTTTTGGGTGGTGCCGTGTCCAGCAGTGCCAACGGAGGCAGTGCCGTTGTGGCTGGTTGCCTCTTATTTTGCACTGAAGCTGGATTTAAATGCCCTTGGCGAGCCGGTGGCTGAGCTGGGGCCCTACCCAGGGCGGCTGGAAGGCTACCGGTAGATGAGGTCGGTGCCTAGGAGGTACCGTGGAGGGCCGAGATTTTGGGCCTGGTACCAGAGATCGGCTGGAATCTTAAGCCCGGGCCGATCAAGGTTCCGGCGGAGCGCTGGTGACTCGGCCGCTTTTGAGTGGAGCGGCTCCGGTCCCCGAAATTAGGCAAAGGCGATGCTCCCTTTTCAGCCGAGTCCTTCGCTTGAAGGATCGGCAAATGGGGCAGTCCGCTGTGAGGTGGGACTCACCCAAACAAGCAAGGCATTTCTCATGTGGATTGTCCATCGGGAAAGCCTTGCAGCATCCTAAGCACGGCTTGAAACCTGGCATTTTGAGTTTTGTGTGAAAAGACAGGCCCTTGCGTTTCACAAGATAACGCTGATCCAAACCGATGCTGATGGCGGAAAAAGGAACTGGGAGGGTCAGGGTCACGGTCACCTATATAGCCGCGGCCACAGTGTGGAGGGGGCGTTGGCCATGCGCTCTGACCCGACAGGCTAACGCTAAAGTCTTTCTGAGCTACCAACCTGTAACTGAATGATGTGAGCAGCGCTCGAAGGAGAAATATTGTTTACAGGTACCCCATGATGGCTTAAGTGGAGCTAGTGCTGAACCAAAATCCAACGTCAAATTTGGCAGGATGTCAGAACTGAAACATGAATACGTCTTTCCCAGAAGCTCTACAACGGACTCCCAGGTTCAACTCGTCATATCCCCCCTCTGTGAGAGTATACAGACCAGACCGGGATATGAATTCGGTGGTACAGACTCAATCTTGCTCCTGTTACTTGAGCTGGAAATAAAAATCTGTGGGATAAGGGAAAGAATGTTCTGAGCAAGTGACATAGCTATAGATTGTAGACAAAGATTAATGTGAGACATTCTTGCCATAATATTTATCTCATAGGAATTATCTTAAATATTTGAGTAAAAAATTGTCAGATGTGTTTAGGGCCTTACATGAACTGTATAACTAACAAGATAAAGAGTAGGGTACAGTCTCTGTAAAAGGCACAAAGGTTTTTTGTGATAGGCCACAGCAGGCTTCTTTTCAAGGCTTTTTAAATGGCATATTCATTATGAAAATTCTTCAGTCCTACATGTAAACAGCTCCTGTACAAAGCTTTTGAGTTAGGAACAATTTGCCTAACTCTAGATGTTATCCAGCCCAACCATGCCCCCTGCAGGATGATTAGTCTAATTAACTCCCTATTTTCATCAGTTCTTTTCTCACTGACAAAAATTCTCTACCACCTGGTTTTGGTCCAATAGGACTATATCAGTTAGGGGTCTAATTTTTTTAAATCAAAACTTTTATATCAGTGCAACACCTAGCGTGGAGACAGTTGTACAGATACGACTGCGGTTCCGATATGGGACCAAGCTATGCTGTAACAAGCACCTTTATACCACGCCCATACCAAGGGATTGTACTACTGCATTAACTTTACTGATGTCATTAAAATGGCACAGCTTTTGTGTACAGAAGAGGCCTAGCTGACCAATCAGTTTATGAGGCAAAGTCCTTTCACTGCCTCGTTGTAACATAATAATGGAAGGATTGTTTCTCCTTGTCCATGCTGGTGTTTTTCATTTTCTGTGACTGAAAGATAACTATACACTAAGGCTCTGTCCATACTTAGGCAGTTAAACTGATTTAATAAAATCGCTATTAAATTAACCTAAGTTAAATCGATTTAGCATGTCCCCACTAAAAACTCAAAACGAACTAGCATGTCCATGGACAGGACTTGCTAGTTTGATTTAAGAGAAGGGGCACCAGGAGAGGTGTGGGAAGATGGCCCCATAGAAGGGCCATACCTCGACCCAATATATAGAAAAAAGACAGAACCCTGGGAAGGAGAAGGGCAAAAGTCTTAACCTGAAATAACACATCCACACAGCGTTATTTTAAAATACCAGTTTTGATTTTACTGTCATTTTGATATACTAGGTTTATTATATCAAATCATAGGGCTGGAAGGGACCTCATGAGATCATCAAGTCCAACCCCCTAGGAATTGAACCCAGGACCTTCTGCATGTTAAGCAGAGGTGCTAGCCACTACACTATTTGCAGTATCAAAACAACTTTCCTTATTGCAAGATAAGGGCGCTCCTTATTGTGATATAAGGAAACATAGTGTGGAGCTGCAATCTTTTAAATCAAAATGATCTGCATGATTTTGATTTTATGACTGTGTGTGGACATTAAATGAGTACATACGCATATAACCTGCACGTGTATGTATAAAACTATTCATATTTTTAAATGAGTCACAGAAACTAAAGGCTCAGTTTTACACAGTGGCTCACAGGGTCATGGTAATTTAACTGGCAGCTTGTCTGATCAAATCAAGCACCTGAAAATATTTTCTACAGATGTAAATATAATGATGCCACCAACAAAGCTGGTTGTTAATGTTCTGGTCTCACCTCAACATAAAATATTGGGTAACCTGCTTGCAGACATGAGTTTCCTATTACAGTGTTCATCCAACTGCAGGTTGTAACCCAGTACTGGGTTGCAGACGGACTGGCACAGGGTCGCAGCACTGGTGTGGCACACAGGGCGAGGGGGCAGCTGCCTCCCACTCCCTTCCAGCCTCTGGGAGCCTGAGCGAGGAGGAGGAGCCATAGCTAGCCACTGCACAGTGGCATGCAAGGTTCCAGCTGGGAGTTGTGGTTCATACTGCCTCAGGGTTGCAGGGAATGGAAGGGTAGAAAGACTACATTTCCCAGTGTGCCAGGCGTGCACATGTGCCTTTGCTTTCTCTTCCCATAGCTGAATGCTAGGCTAGTCTTAAGTGCCACAGGACTCCTTGCTGGTTTGTAAGTGTTCAGGTTGCTGTTGCCCCATAGCCATAGGGGTGATGGGTGGCTAGAGCCTGCAGCCTTCAGCCCCCCCGCCTCAATATGGATGTTTGGTGTGCTTGTGGGGGAATGGATGAGCTCGGATTGGGGGGGCTTGCTCTGTTTTAGTGAGCCTGCAACATGAGAGAGGCTCAGGGCTTCACTGGGGCAGAAGGGATCTGTGGGCCTGGGACCCCTTAGGTGCAGTTGGGGTGTGGGGACTGGGAGGTTGGAAAGGCCTGGGTAGCTTCTGGGATGTGGCAGAGCAGGCTTGGTGGGAGTGGAGGGGGCTTCAAACTCAGCTGCTGACAATTCTTTCAGTGATTGGAGTGGGTTTTGTGGCTATTGAAAAGTAATGACAGCTGGAGGACTTTCACTCAGGACTCTTATTGGAAGAATGTACCAAGGATGCTTCCCATTGTCTTGCCTCTCACTGGGAATAGTCACAGAACATAGTATGAAAACCCACAATTTGGATTTTGTAATGCAATAATCTTGTTCTGTAGAACATAGTCTAAAAACTCTAGAGGAGTAGCACTGCTGTAGAGCTCCAGGTGATATGCTTAAGTGGGGCATGGAACTGTTGCAAAAATGGCCCAAGACTGTACTACAGGTGATATGGCGGGGTTGAAAAATGACCTTTTGGCCGACGGGCTAAACTTCTTCGTGGAGAGATAGGAGGAAGGTGTAAATGTCTTTCAGCAAGGCCTAGAGGCTGGTGTCTCTGGTTAGAGATCTCATTCCCCATTTCCAGGTGCTGGTACAGAGGGAAAAAGTAATGGGGCTTGCATGGAAACTCATTTTTATGTATTATTTTCTGGCCCAGGAGTATTTAATTAATGAATGGTGGGTTACTTACCAGTAACCATCCTTTGAGATGGGCTGCTCACTTACATTCAGTTACAGGTGTCTATGTGCCGCAGCTCATGAAAAATCTTCAGCCTTAGTCTGTCAGGTCAGGGCACGCAGCCAACGCCTCCTCTATGCCACGACCATGGCTGTATAGGTGACCATGACCTTGACCCTCCCACTCCCATATACCTTTGCCAACTCCGTTAGCGGGGACGGTGGGAGGGGCCTGAATGTATGTGAGCAGCCCATCTTGAAGGAGGACAGTTACTGGTACGTAACCCACCGTTCTCCTTTGAGCACTGCTCACATCATTCAGTTACAGGTGACTACTAGCTGTACCCATGGACTGTGGGAGGAGTTACAGTCTACCCACATTGAGTACAACCCTGCCCAGAGCGGCATCATCTCTAGCCTGTTGGGTGATGGCATAGTGCATCGTGAAGGTATGTATCAACGACCACGTAGCAGCCCTGCAGATCTCTTGGATCAAGACATTGGCAAGGAAGGCCGTAGAGGACGCTTGGGCCTTGGTAGAGTGGGCTTTAACAGTTCCAGGAAGGGGCGTGTTCGACCTTCCGTAGCAGGCTTTAATGCAGCTCACTATCCGTTTAGAGATACACTGTGAGGATACTGGTAAACCTCTCTTACGTTCGGCAACTGCCACAAACACTTGGGGGGTCTTGCGGAACGACCGGGTGTGCTCGATGTAAGTTAGAAGCGCTCTCTCATGTCCATTGTATACCACCTCCTCTGGTTCTGTGTAACCTGGGGGTCTGGGTAAAAAGCTGGCAAGCAAATTTCCTGGTTAAGGTGGAAGGGAGTGGTCACCTTAGGGAGGAAGGATGGGTGGTGATGTAAAACCATGTTATCAGGGTAGAACCTCGTATATGGGGGTTCTGAGGAGAGGGCTTTCAACTCTGAAACCCTTCAAGCAGAAGTGATTGCTACAAAGAAGGCCGCCTTCCAGGACAGGACCAAGAGGGTGGCTGAGTCCAAAGGCTCATAGGGTGGCTCTGTGATTGCCTGGAGGATGACATCCAGGTCCCAAGGTGGGATAGGCTTACAGGGTTCGGGAAAAAGTCTCTCCATGCCTTTTAGGAATCTGATGGAGATGGGATGGGAGAAAACTGCTTGCCCATCCACACTCTTGTGGAGAGCTGAGATTGCTGCTAAATGGACTCTCAGTGAGGAAGCAGAAAGGCCTTTTGCTCTGAGGTCTAGCAGATAGTCAAGGATCAGGTGTATTGGGGTTGATGTAGGGTCTACACCTTTGTCTCGAGCCCAAATGGAAAATCGCTCCCATTTGGCTGCGTACGTGGATCTGGTGGATGGTCTTCTGCTGCCAACCAGGACCTTCTTAACCCTGTCTGAGTAGAGCCTCTCCTGCTCACTGAGCCAGAGAGCATCCAGGCCATCAGGTGCAGGCAGCCTGGATCTGGGTGCTGAAGGTGCCCCAAGTCTTGCGTCACGAGGTCTGCCCACTGTGGGAGATGGAGTGGGATCTCTATGGACATGTCCTGCAGGAGTGGGAACCAATGCTATCTGGGCCAGTCTGGAGCTATTAGTATTATGTTTTCTCCATCCATGTTGATTTTCAAAAGAACCCTCTGTATCAGGGGAACTGGCAGGAAGGCATACATAAGGGGCCCCAACCAGTTGATGAGGAAGGTGTCAGTGAGAGACCCCTCCTCCTGAGCCCTAAGGGAGCAGAACTGAGAACACTGGTGGTTCTGTCATGTTGCAAACAAGTCCATCTGGGGAGAGCCCAATTTGTCTATCAGGAGGGAGAACACCTTTTTGTGGTGTGACCACTCATGGTTTGCTAATGGTTTTCTGCTTAGCGAGTCCGCTGGCCCATTGTCCACCCCTGGTAGGTGGGAGGCCACTGGGATGAAGCTGTGTCATACGGCCAATTCCCAGAGTTTGCGTGCCTCCTCACAAAGTGGCAGGGAGTGGACCCCTGTATCTTGTCCAGGAAGGTCATGCAAGATAGCCTGATGGCCCTTAATTCCTTCATGTTTATGTGGAGAGAACCATCCGTGTAAGGCCAGAGCCCTTGGGTGGAGAGTCCTCCAAAGATGTGCCCCCTCCCCATGTTCGAGGCATCTGTTATTAAGGTCACTGAGGGCCTGGGGTCTTTGAAGGGGAAGCCCCCCATGGCAAAATGGGGGTCCCACCAAACCTGAAGTATCCCCACAGTGTCCTGGGAAGCAGACAGTACCTTGTTCAGGGAGTCAATCCATATGTGGAACACCATGAAAAGCCAGATCTGGAAAGGCCTCATCCTCAGGCGTACCGTCTGGATCACTGAGGTGGAGGCTGCCATGTGGCCGAGGAGCTGCAGGCACCGGTAGGCCATGGTCACGGGCCACGTTTGCAGCTCTGTAATGATGGTGCAAATGGACCAAAATCTGGAGGGGGTAGGAATGCTGACCCCTTGCGGGCATCTAGAGCAATGTTTCCCAACATTTTCTCTGCCATGGCACACCTTGCTACCTTTAATTAATTTGAGGCACACTACCATATAGTTTCCAAATCAACTCATTAATACTCATGAGCCAATGAGCCAAGCCAGAGCTCTTTGAGTAGTTTTTCAAAAAATTTTGTAGCACATCTGCTCAGGCCTGATGGCACACCTGTGTGCCATGGCAAACTGGTTGGGAACCACTGGTCTAGACACGCCCCTATGAACTCTGTGTTTTGAGATGGGCAGCGCTTTGATTTTTTTTGGTTTATGTGGAGGCCCAGATAGTCGCAGAGCCTCACTACCGCTCTGATGTGGAGCTCTACTTGAGAGCTCGATTTCCCGACTATTAACCAGTTGTCTAGATAGGGATAAATTCTTATGCCCTGTCTGCGCAGGTATGCTGCGACTGGTGCCATGCACTTTGTGAACACCCTGGGGGCCAAGGAGAGCCTGAAGGGGAGAGAGGTGAACTGGAAGTGGTTGTTTGCCACCATGAACCTTAGGAACCGCCTGTGGCGGGGCCTTCTGGCTATGTGAAAGTAGGCGTCTTTCAGATCGAGGGCTGCGAACCAATCCCAGGGAGACAGAGACAGGAGGATCTGTGATAGGGAAAACATGCAGAACTTTATTTTCCTTATGTGCTTGTTTAAGGCCTTGAGATCTAGAATGGGTCGAAGGTCCCTGTTGCATTTCGGGACCAGGAAGTATCGGGAGTAAAACCCTTTTCCCCACTCCCACTTGGGAACCTTTTCTATGGCTTTGAGGGAGAGGAGTTTCTGGCATTCGATCTCGAGAAGGTGGGACAGTTCCTGGTTTTTGAGGGTTGGAAGAGGGGGTGGTTTTCTGTCCCAAGGAATCGAAAGAAACTGAATACGATATCTCTCCGCGACCATCTCGGGGACACACTGGTCGGATGTGATGTTGGCCTAGTGGTGTGTGAAGTGGTATAAGCGGTTGGGAACAGGTGGGGTTGTGGGTTCGCTGCCCATATAGTAACCATCAAAAATGCTGCTTCTTCCCTGACAAGCGTTCGGAGGCCTGCCCACGCCTACCTGATTGCAGAGCGTGGGACTTCTCACTCTTTCCTGAATGGACCTTGTCCTTGTCCATGTCCCCAAGATGGCACTGGGGAAAAGGGGGGGGACCTCGGGAAAGAACTCTGCAGTTGAATCTGTTGCTTTAACTGCTGAAGTTGTTGTTGAAGGAGTTGATGAGGTTTTAGAGTGTCTGTTAGGTTGCGGGGTGTAAATCCCCAGCGACCAGAGCGTTGCTCTTGAGTCTTCCATGCCATGGAGTTTCGCGTCTGTGGACTTGGCGAAAAGAGAAGGGCCTTCAAACAGGAGGCCCTGAACAGTAAGCTGCAGCTGCAGTGGTAGGCCCGAGCCCTATAGCCAGGCCGAGTGATGCATTACCACAGCTGATGCCATTGTACAAGTGGCTGAGTCTATGGCATCCCAGATGGCCATCGAAGTGTCTCTGCATGCCATTACCCCTTTTTCGAGCATCGCGTCGAAGTCTCTGAGGCAATCCTTTGGGATAATGGCACAGAAGCCTTGCATGGCATTCCAGAGGTTAAAGATATACCTTGTCAAAAGGGCCAAGTGGTTTGCTGTGCGCAGCTGAAGGGCTGCTGTGGAGTAAACCTTTCTGCCAAGCAGGTTGAGTTTCCTTGCCTCCTTATTTTTAGGGGTGGCACCAGGTTGGCCTTGCCTCTCTTTCTGGTTTACAGCATCGACGACTAGCGACCCCAAAGTGGGGTGCTGGAACAGGAAGAAGAACTTGTCCTGAGGGACATGGTACTTATGGTCCGCGACCCTTGACACTAGCAGAATCGAGGACGGGGTTTGCCAACGGGCCTTGATGATGCTGTATACCCCTTCGTGGAGCGGGACAGACACCTTAGCAGGTGGGGCCCTACGGCCAACGTTGAAGAGGGGATTAGTCTCCTCTTGGACGACCCCGAGCTCCAGGTTCAGGTTTGCTCCATGCAGCATAGCAGCTCCTGGTGGGCACGAGAGTCCTCGTTACAGTCAATCGGTCTCTCAAAGGTATACTCATTGGGCGAGGAGGAAGAACGGGCCCGCGATTTACTACGACGTGTGGAGTTAGGATCAGGCTCATCATTCGAGAATTCCGAGTCCATGGTCTGGGTGGGGGACTGGATGGAGCAGTGCTGTGAGACGAGGGTGTCGTCGGCCGCCATGTCCAGCCAATTGTGTGACCAGTTGTTAAAAGATGCTCCGGCCTCAAGGTGGCATGGAGAAGAACAGCCTCGACTAGGTCGTGATGCAGTAGCAGAAGGGGAAGGCCCCACTGGCCCAGCTGGTCCCAAAGATTTGTTCTTGCGTCGAGGCGTGGGTGACAGGGAGTGCTTATGGTGCCGTTTCTCTAAATGCTCTGCTACCCTTATTATCATCTTGAGTGGAGAAGAGTGGACTGAGGCTGGAGGCTAAGTTGACACCGAGCTGTGGGAAGGGGACCCGAAGCTTGGGAGCATGGCACTGACAAGTCCCGGGAGGAGCATGGGGAGGAGGCCGGAGAGCAGCCCTCAGTGGATTGTGGTACTGGTGGCAGACTGGGTGGCACCGGGTTGGCCGGGAAGCAGTCCCCAGTGCCGGACTGTGGTACCGGTGGCGGGCTGGGTGGTACAGGGTTGGTGGGTGGTACTGCTTCCTGTGCCAACTGGGCTCCAGTGCTGCGGTTGGCATTGAGCTGGTTTTCTTCCGCAGTGCCAGAACCCAGGCTGGGGAACATGCCTGCACTGTTGCGGGGGCCTTTCGCGTCAACGGTGCCATTGGTGGTGCCACTTTTGGTTCGATGCTGCGTTGGTTCAGTGATCAGTGTTCGGTGCCCCAACGATACCAACGGGTGTTGACCGAGACTTTGGGCTCGGCACCAAAGAACGGTCCTGGGGTTCCAGTGCCCGGGCTGATCGGTGAGCTGGTGGAGCACTCAGGGCTCAGATGGCATCAGAGGCTTGCGCACTACTCCCAGCAAGGGATTGGAGGCGCAGCTCTCTGTCCTTGCGAGTCCTCCTTTTGAAGAACTGACAGAGAGGGCAGCTCTGGGTGAGATGGGACTCACCCAGGCATGCGAGACATTTATCATGTGGATTGTCAAGCGGGAAAGCTTTGCAGCATCCTAAGCATGGTTTGAAACCAGGCATCTTGAATTTCGCGGTAGAAGACAGGCACTTGCTTACACAAGTTTCTTGGCTGATCCAAAACCATCGCTGAGGGTGGAAAAGGGAACTGGGAGGGTCAGGGTCATGGTCACCTATAAAGCTGTGGTCGCAGCATAGAGGGGGTGTTGACCATTTGCCCTGACCTGACAGGCTAAGGCTGAAGACTTTCTGAGCTACTGTGCGCTGAGGCATGTAGACACCTGTAACTGAATGATGTGAGCAGCGCTCGAAGGAGAATATGAAGTTTCTGCCATGTAACAATCTGCTGCAAAGGAGAAATAGTTTTTCTTTTTTGCACAGCCATCCTAGATCCTGGGGGAAGTAACCATGTGGCTGTCCCTAACTCCACTGCTGGCCTGCGCTACTCCCAGGGTCGGGAGGGTGGTCCATTGCCCCCACAGCCATGGTCACTGTTCAGTTTTCTGGCAGTGACTGCTTTTTTTTAGTGGAGGGGCGCCACACAGCAGAGGGGTCCAAAGCTGGGCCCAAGGAAAGAAGTTTTGAGAACCACTGGCCTATTGGCTTGAGCTTGGGATAACTGCTGTACCTTCAAGCACAAACCTTTGTTATTCAATGTTATAATTTTGGAAGACAAGGACATCTCTGATGCTTTAAGGCTCCTAAAGGAAATAGGACAGAGGCACTCATGAATCTGAAGAGGATTTGGGCCACTAATGCTCTCTGAGCCCTGGTCTATAATTGCTGCTGTTTTTAGGAGCAGTCAAAGGGAGATACTCAAGTTACTTAAAATAACTTGCCTTCAACCTCCTAATGCCTCCTCCCCTGGTGAGTCAACAGGAAATGCCCGCCCACTGACGCAGCACTATGCTACATGCCAAGGTGGTCTTAATAGACTGACCTCTAGTTACTTTCAGGTTCACTTGAGCACATCTTTATTGACTCTCAGTTGAATTTGCACAATCAAGTGCCATTGCCACTGTAGCCATGCTCTGACACATCTGAGCACCCCAGCTTCAATTCATAGCATGCTGTTGTTCTAAAATTCATAATTCACAGATAGTCTGACGTCCTACACAATGCAGACTACAGAACCTCCTGCCCACTTATCCAATAGATCCCTAACCTATGATTGAGTCTCAAAATCATGCTTTAAAAACTTCAAGGTACAGAGGCTCCACAAGCAAGTGATCCATGCCCCACACTATGGGGAAGGTCGAAAACTCCCAGTGCCCCTTCCAATCTGCCCTGAGGGAAAATCCCCTGCTGACCCCAAATATGGTGATCAGCTAATCCCTGTGCATGTGGGCAACACAGACCATCCCTACCCCCAAAAAAGAATTCTCTGCACCAACTCAGAACCCACTCCCTTTAATATCCCACCCCAGGCCACTGGCATGTGTTGCTCTTAGGCATCAAAGATAAGTTAGCTGACAAAGTAGGCTCTCCCATCATACTATCCCCTCCATAAATTTACCCAGATAGTTTCGAAGCCAGCTACATTTTTTGCCTCCACTGTTCCCCTTGGAAGGCTATTCCAGAACTTCACTCCGCTGATGATTAGAAACCTATGTCTAATTTAAAGTCTAAACATCCTGATTATATCCATTCGTTCTTGTAGATACATAGGCAATGAACATAAATAATTCTGCTCCTTTCCTGGTTTCTATCCCTCTGATGTATTTATAGAGAGCAGTTGTATCTCCCCTCAGCCTTCTTTTGGTTAGATTAAACAAGCCAAGCTCTTTGAGTCTCTTCTCACAGGGCAACTTTTCCATTCCTTGTAACCCATCTTCTTGTTCCTGAGGCGCATATGGTCAGTTTCAAGCTCCAGTGATTCAAACGGACTATTTCAATAAGAGCAGAGGCAGCCTCAGAGCTGATCAGGAAAAAGATGTGCATATAGTTACTTAACTAATACTGAAATCATCTTTATTTCCTCTTTTCAGAAGGTGAGTGCAAGTGGGGAAAGGCTGCTTCAGGGAATGTTGTAAGCTCCCTATTGACTGCAACTGTCATGTTACTGAGCTATGGATCGTTCCATGATTACCTGTTCTGTTCAGTCCCTCTGAAGCATCTGACACTGGCCACTGTCAGAAGACAGGCTACTGGGCTGGATGGACCATTGGTCTGAGCCAGTGTGGCTCTTCTTATGTTAGGTTCTTGCATAGTTTGCTGTTTTGAAATATAGTAAAAAAAAAAAAGTGTTATGATAAAGTAAGGTATGTAAAAGTCTGGGAGGCTGTGTGTCAGCTAAAGTTGAGAAGCTTAGGCAAACTCAGCCTCTTGTTTTACCACACTGGGCAAAAAGTAAACATGAACTATACTACAGCAATTACAGTGGGATAGCTTTTGAAGCACTTATATGCTTCTTTGAAATTGGTGCTGCACAGTCATAGAGCTGAGAGAGTGTGAGCTCCAGGAACAGTTCATCCCACAAGTTTGTGGCCAAGTGGCGCTCTAAATTTAGGGTTATACGCTGCCTCATAACCCACAGAAGCTCTCCCAGTGATGACAGTAGGCTTTACAAAATGTTGTTCTGTGAAAAATGGTAGTGTATGTAATGTGTGTGTTGGGGGGGAGAGATGTACACACCATCTTGATCATGCAACACTACAAGCAATGAGGATGACTATTAAAATATTATGCAATGGGGACCTGGAGGCGATCAGTAGGACACTGCCAGACCTCAGTGTGACACAATTAGTTAATGTGCCCATCAGTTTGGTTACTGGGGCTTTCAGCACAGACTTGAATTTTTAAGTCTCCTATAAATTTGAATGCCTAGCTAGAAACAACATGCACCTTTTTTTTTTGACAACTACTAAGTACTTGCTCCTCCCATTGTTTGTGGGACTATCTGAGTAGTTAGCATCTCTGAAAATCAGGTGTCCTGAGATAAGCACCCAAAATCTGAGGCACCCATAATTGGTGGCTTCTTTTGAAAATATGGGCCACAGTTCCTAGAGTGATTTGAATTTATTAATTCCATTTGCTGGTGATGTTAAAGTGACACTGTTTTAAACGGTGGATGTTCTAGTCTACCCCCATGTCAGAGAAAGCTGAAGCATGCCCTATGCCACAGGTGGAAATAAATTTAGAATATTTAAGTCACTGATAAGCCACTAGCAAATACGTAATCAGAAAAGTCTATTTTATGGCACCAGTAATATAAACAATGAATAACCCACCCAGCTATGAGATTGTGCTTATAGTTTGCATTTCTAGAACACCAGATATCTTTTTCACTTTTTTTTCTTTCATAATTCGGTAAGAAAGGTTATTTAAAAACCAGTCTACATCTTGATGATCTTCAGGCCACTGCATGTATTGACTCCTTTGCACAAAGACTCTAATTGGTTTATATTTCATCAACTGATACTGAGAAAGTGACCCAACCACCACCATAATGAGGACATCTTTCAGGTCACAAAAATATCTGCTCTGGGCAAAATTAAAGGCTTCTACACACCACCCATCCTTGAGGAACTGCCTTGTCACAATGCAAATTGTCTTCCTGCTGTTCCAAATGGCATCACGGATGTTAGTGATATGATCTTCCCCAGGCAGGAAATCTCTCTCTTCAAAGCACAAAGTAAATCTGTTTTTCTCAGAATACTGAGAGTCCAGGTGTTTTAGCAATGCATTTTGGACCCACTCAAAGTCTCTCTTGCTGTAGCACAGATAGGCATCGTATTTACATGCACTTGTACTTACTGCATGCTTACGCTCTTTCATCAGAGCGCCTGCAACAGTCTTATACCAAACAAAACAAGTCCCCCGAAAATGATTAAAAATGATGACTGCTGTTAGGAACATTATCAGAGTGACTGAAGTGAAGATGAACAGTGAGAACTGTAGAGGCTTCTGCAGTTCATCTTCATTACAGTCATCAAATCCCATTGAAGAGAGAGGAACCCTTGTGAAAAGTGGTGGGAGTACACAGTATGTGTCATTTTCTGAGCCAGCTAAGGTCACATTGGTTTGATTTAACCGCATTGTCAGGGTGGTTAAAGTACAATCACAAAAAAATCTGTTGTGTGTTATATCTAGGAGACTCAATGTCATGAAGACCTCAGGGGCAGGTGAAAGAAGCTGGTTTTCAGACATATTCAGTGTCTTTAGGCTTTGAGGGAAAACACCAGGAGAAAGATGAGATAACAGGTTGGAGGCTAGGTTAAGTCTGTTTAGTGAAGTGAGACCACGAAAAATATCCTGTGGAAGGGTGGTAAGATAGTTATTGTTCAGCTGAAGCACCTGAAGTTTGGAAAGTGCCCAGAATACATCCAAACATGAACCTCTGTCCCACACAAGCTTTAACATATTTTCTCCTAGATCCAAGTAGACTAACTGGTTATTTTCTGTAACATTAACACTTTTATAACAATATGATAAACGGTTTTGTCTTAAAAATATATACTGGACATCTGGAACTTGCAAAAGAAAATAAAGATCACCCAGATTGGCCAACCTGTTTCTTTCCAAGTCAAGGTATGTTGCATTTATGTTCTGGTAATGTAAGGATATTAGTCTATTGTCACTTAAACGAATAGTAGTCATGGCTGGGAAAAAAGAGAGGGTTCTAATGGCATTGTCCCGGAGATCCACGAGCTTTAATCCTCTTAAATTCCTGAATGCATTCCCACCAATTTCTCCAATATGATTGTGTTGCAAATCAATGTGCATCACACTGTGAAGCCCATCAAAAGTGTCACTGTACAGCTCTCCCAGAAGGTTATGTGATAGGTTTAGAGTTTTTAGGTTTCCCAGGCCAAGAAATGCTTGCTTTTGAATCTGATTTATCTTGTTACTGTGAAGGTTCAGCAATTCCAGATCACCAAGACTCTGAAATACGTAAGGATTGAGAGAGAAGATAAAACCATGTGAAATATCAAGCAAGCGAAGGCCACTTCTTGCTAGCCCTGCAAATGTATTGGTGTCTGGATCTCTGAGGTTGTTAAAGCCAAATCCTCTACCCATTATATGATGGGTAAACTTCAAAAACTCAATTTGAGTCCCATTCACAGCTGTGCAGAAGTGCTGCACTTTATCAACATGCCAACCATTACTGCCAAGATCCAATGTGCCTGGGGCTATGTTTTTGAAAGGATTTCCGCAGTTGGCCCAATCCTGAGGGTTCTCGGAGTATAATCTATTAGAATTGAGAATAAACAATAAGAAAGGTATTCCCTGGAAGCTATCAAGGTCTCCTTCACATAGGGTGGATATCAAGTTGTTTTTCAGGTTTATGATTTGCAAGGATTTTAGACGGTAAAATAAGCGATGAGGATGAAGTCTCTTGATTTGGTTTCCAGAAAGATCCAAGTATTGTAAGGAGATCAAATCTCGAAGACAGTCTTTTTCCAGAATGGACTCCTCAAGATGGTTGTGGAATAGCAGGAGTGTGTTTAAATTTGACAAGCCCACAAAAGCATCAGAATCCAGATAAAGTATTTTATTGTCTCCTAAATCTAAAGTTTGAAGGTTTGGCAGGTTCCTAAAAGCTGCTGTCCCTACAGTAACAGGAAAGACAAACTGTGTTCCAATTTCCAACACCTGCAATTGCTGTAGCAGAGGGAAGGAAGATGCATTCACTTGCCTGATTTTGTTGAAACTTAGCAAGAGCTTGACAGTGTCTTTAGGCACAGGTGGAACCTCAGTGAGGTTACAAAAATAATACAGGGAAATTTGGCCATACGAATAGCAGCTTGCAAATGCAAATATTTCTTTACCTCCCAGCAACGTTCCTAAGAGAAATACTGCATGATGTAACATTGTGAGGCTGTGTGAAAAAAAAAAAGAGAGAGAGAAAAGAGTGAGGACAAAATATAAAATTGGCTAGCTGAGCAGTATAGCTTTGTAGCAAAGTTTTAATACTACAGAATGAAAGACCAAGACTAAGCTTTTCAAGTGACAAGTGATTTTGGGTGCATGTGTTTTTGAGCGTACAGTCTGAAATATCTTAGAGGGGCCTGGTGTTCAATAGGTGGGTTCCAGAAAATGGTGAGCACCCTCCTCTGAAAAAATCAACACTCATTTAAAGTACTTTAGTTGAGCACACAAAAATCATTTTTTTAAAATTGTGGTCCAAATATTTAACTGTTGCATCACTGATATGACAACTCTGATAAAGTACCCTGAAATTCATTCCTTATTTAGAGTTAGCCAGACTGGTTTTTAAAAGCTGTATAGTTGGAGGCCTTATGTTAACACATGTATTGAGATAGCCACTTCCTATACTCTTTTGAACTGTTACATTCCTCCAGATTCATCACTGCTAATGGGGCTAGGTCAGAGAGTTCCAGTGACTATGACCCATCACAATTGTCTCACAAGCAAGGCACTTCCAGAAATAGTACTTTAAACAAATAAACAAAAAACAAAACAAAACAAAACAAAACACCCCCCCCCCCCAAAAAAAACAAGTCCTGTGGCACTTAAAGACTAACAAGTCTAAAACTAATTTACTGGTAGCTAGCTCTCTGTTTGTTCTGCTGAACTAGACTAAAATGGCTACCTCTCTGGAATTATTTTTTTAAAAAGTGTGCTTTTATTTCAAGAACCTCTGGTTGTCAGTAGAGTTACTCTGAATTCATGCTGTTAGAACAGCAGACTCTGATTCAGCCATGGAGTTTTAAAAGGAAAAGTTCCAAAGGGGGAGCCATGTTAGTCTAATTCAGTAAAACAAATGAGGAATCCTGTGGCACTTTAACACTTGTTAGTCTTTAATGCCATAGGATTCCATTTTTCTTTAAAAGGAAATAACTCATTTGCGGTTTCACAACCCCTGGTATTATTGCAGAAATGTGAGGTTGTTTTTTCATAAGAGGAATGCTTTAAAAGAATGAACAGGAAAGATGCGGATGAAGGAAGACACCGTAATTAGATACTCCTTTTTAATTATTCTTGTTGCTGAGTCATCTTAAAATATTCTCCAGTACAGATCGAGTTGGCAAGCGAACCAGCATATAGTATTAATATCACTGATTGTTGTCAGTGGAGGTGGCAGCCATGATGGCCACCCCGCCCCACATGTAGCCCCCTGGATTATGCTGCTCTCCAGGAGGAATGTTAAGTATCGATCTCCCTGATGGGCCTCCATCTCCAGGCCATCCAGCACAAGGGGGAAGAATACTAAGTATCAATTTCCCCTGATGGCCCTCGATCTCCAGTGTGAGTTTCTTCCTCCCTAGCCTTGTGTCAACAAGAAGGGGGGTGAGTTCCTATCCCCCCTGAACAGTTTCTCAGCACCCCCGTCACCACAAAGGAGGGGTCACTGTCTGGGGTCTCAGTTTCATCATTGGTCCTGACCAGGAT
Source organism: Podocnemis expansa (assembly GCA_007922195.1). Classification (NCBI taxonomy): domain Eukaryota; kingdom Metazoa; phylum Chordata; order Testudines; family Podocnemididae; genus Podocnemis; species Podocnemis expansa. Next base: position 40,511,269 of record ML682004.1, read on the forward strand.
CCCACTCCTAATTGGCTATTTTTACTCTGGCTGGGCAAAATTCTATTAAAACTCCCTGTCTCAGCTAGCTTGTTGTTCTCCCACCCTCGGATGCTAAAGGGCACGTCACGACCCGGTCGGACTGATCCCCCGACTGAGACAGGGAGCATCCACCCACGAGACCTTTTTTTGGGGTGTACACGGATTGCCGGCCGAACGATTAAGTGCTGAGATGCTGCAGCTGGTCTGCCTCCTCGCTTTGGGTTCTACCGCGGTCCTGGGACAGGTATTATAAATCGATATAGGCCTCCTACCTTCTCTTAATCATTCTACTTGGTACCATTTATATATAGGCTGTGATTGTAGCTTCTTCACCTGAGTTTTGTATAGTTTGTGTAGTTGTTATTATTTTCTCTGTACTCTGCATAATCTTTCCATGATATAGTTGTTTATGGTCTAGCATAGCTTTGTGTTGTTAATTTGACAGGTGTTTTGTTAGTCATTTGTATTTTGCATCCTTCTCACTGTATAATTGTTCATTACTCTGCTTCTGCTCTGAACTGCTGGCCCCAAACTTCCCCAGTGTACACGGGGGGAGTGTGGGGGTTTATTTTTCTCTCATCTGACTTTTTTCACTCTGCCGCCCACCCTTCTTGGCTAGCAAGGAGGATGGCTTCCAGCCATTGGTAAATATGCGTCAGGTGGGCTGGTCAGTGCCTATACCAATGTTGAGGCAGTAAAAGGCCAGAAAAGTCCTTGACTTCTTATGGCCACCCTCTTGTAGGTCATTACTCCATACTGTTATTTAACCATAAGTACTTTTGTAGGTTGTAAGTGTTTTGCATAGACTTTCATGCTTTATCCTGTTGTTTGGCTGGAGGTGATTTACAGGTGCTTTATATAGACTTTCTTGCTCCACACTGTTACTTGGTTATAAGTGCTTTGCATAGGTTTTTAGCTTTATATTGTCATTTAGTTATAAGGGTTTATTTAGATTTTTGCTTTATGCTGTTAGTTGTTTATAAGTGTCCTATATAGGTTTTGCTTCATATTGTTAGTTGATTACAAGTGTTTTTGCATAGATCTCCTTGCTTTACACTGTTAAGTGGTTAAAGGTGTTTAAGGTGTCACTATAAAAGTAGTTTTTTTTTTGTTTACTTGAACTGGTGTCCGTCTCATTGGTGGGTGTCGCTGGTCCATCCCAGTCACATCACAAACCCGGGGTTCAACAATTGTGAGAGAAATTGACTATTTACAGCCTATTGCTTATGAAAAAGTTAATCTGATGTATTGTAGACAGATTTTGCATAGTAATGCATGAATTTTTCTAACTGATATATACTTTGAGGTTTCCTCACTCTGGACATCTTCAGTCATACTGTCATCTAAACATCTCTCTTCTAAACTGTAATCTCTTCAGAGCAAAGACTGTACTTACTGTGATGTAGGTATGTCTACACTAGAGGCTTAAGTCGACTTAACTTCCCTTATGTCAACTTAAGAAAAGCCATGTCCACATTGGGATTTTATTAAGTTGACTTATGCACTTCCTTAAATTGATGATAACTCCAGCACTTAAAGTCGACTTAAGTGTTAAAGTTGACTCTATTAAGTCGACTTAACACATTGTACATAGGGTTGTCTACATTGTAGGCTTTGTTAAGTCAACTTAATAAAGTCGATTTAACAGAACCCTCCAATGTGGACATAGCCTTTAAGTCAGTTTTGTTAAGTCCACTTAACTTTTAAGTCGACTTTGTTAAATCGACTTAAAGTCAATCTTCTTAAGTCAACTTAACTGAGCCCTCAAGTGTAGACATAACCTTATTGAATAACACAGACCAAGGTGTCAGCACCAAAGGGAGTATTTGCATGCTTTTGTTTTACATGTATTTAGTAAGATTGCAGCTACCTGCCTCCTCTTTCTAAAAAAGCATTCACTGAAAAGATTTTTAGGTTAACAACCAGTGTAAGAATTTTTGTACCCTACAGCCTAATTCCAAAGGACAGCCATGTTAGTGTAGTTCAGCAAAACAAGCAAGGAGTCCCGTAGCACTTAAAGACTAATAAATTTATTTATCGCATGAGCTTTCATGGGAGAAAATCCCACTTTGTCAGACAGTTTGAAGATGGGGGAACAAAGCATCTGACGAAGTGGGAATGGGATAAATAAATGTGTTAGTCTTTAAGTGACACAGAATTCCTTGCTTGTTTTACAGCCTAACATGTTCAACCATACTAAATGAGCGTTTTTGTCAACCCAAATCCCTGCTGGCCATCTAGTGGTTGCTAAATAAATTTACTTCATAGAAGACAGGCCCTGAGACAGTAATTAGCACACAGGTTCATCCCCTTCACTGCTATTATTGATTAACTGTACTGTCTCACTAATGACACAGATTGACCAGAAGCAATAAAGTAAGAGTAAATGATTTCAAGATTCTCTGCCGAACTCAGCTCTGTAGAAGTAAAGGCAGGTGTACTGTTTCTTTATTACTCATGGGTTTTACATAGCCTTTTCAGGAACTAAAAATCAAAATTCAGGAGAGACCACTAATATGCACATTGCAACTTGTAAGCAGTAAGACACGTGATTATACAGTCACAGTTCACAGACTGTCTGGACAGTAGGGATGCCAGTGATATTTCAGCATTGTTAACTCGTGAAATTTTATCATGCATCTCCCAGTATCTGATGCCTCCATCTTTAAATCCCCACTTCCTTCAAATCTGTGATTACATGAGAATCTCAGCTTTTCTATTTATGTATTTTAAAATTAAATTTCTAACTCTGATGGCTGCAGAGAAAAGAGTGAAAATATGTATCGTAAAACTATCACACCAATATTCTTTTTTTTAATTTCATGACTGTTCAGATAATCTTATGATTTTTTGGGGCCCGAGGCATGATTCTTGAATATAACTGAGGTTGGCAATCCTGGATAAGGGGCCACATTCTGAACACCAAATGTGAATGTCTTTATTGAAGCAAAATAGCCACTAAGACTAATGTATAGTTTGCTTGAGTAAGGAATTCAGGATTTGAGCCAAATAAAGTAAATTGCAGGCATGGACAACAGCAATCTGCAGGCAATTTTGACAAAATCTATGGGGATTATCCTCGATAATTGTTAATTTGCACAGGGCCTTCTTATTGTTTGTCTTTTCCATCCTATAGACTTGACCAAACCTCTATTTTAAATGAAACATTGTCAACAGTGACTATATTTTTAAAATAAAAACCTTTCCCTTGTTACTAAAACACTCCTTAGATTATTAAAAAACAATAATTGTACGTTTCCCCATTTAGTCTCCTTGTTTACTTTTTCCACTTCTCACTATGTGGCTGCTGAAAACAGAGTGGTTTCACTATTATTTATTACAGGGTGGTGCTTATATTCTCCACTATATTTAATGTTGCAAAAATAATGTCGCTGATGATCTGCAAGTCTCAGACATATTATTATTTTATTAAACATTTTTATCTCAGGATGACCCATTTTATGCCTGCTATTTTAGTCCAATCATTTTTGATTTTTAAGTTTAAGCAAAATCATGGAATCAACAAAGCTAAGCTGCATGTAAAATAATTTCTCATAAAAGCCTTGGAGCAGGCCAATGATATAAACATAATATAAGTGACCCCCGAGAGGTTCAAAGTGAGGATCTCAGAAAATGGAGGTGAATTGAGGAAAAAACAAAATCTCATTTTTACATCAGAAAAATGTTTTGTTGAAAAATTTTCTAACAACCCATTCTGGTTCAGCATTTGGCTGCTTATCCATGCTATCAGAGGTTAAGGAAATATACACCAGGGGCAGGGTCATAACTATGGATTTGGGTGCCTGGGACAAGCAGCCCCAAAGGTGTCCCCCCATCCCTCCCAGCGGCAGGGGGTCTCAAACCTCCCCACAACGGCCAGAGCCGGTTGGGGGGGGGTCCCTTCCAGGGCTTGAAGTAAGCCAGAACATACTGGAACAGCATTCCAGGGCCCACTGTTTTTAGGGACCTCTAAAAATAGAAAATGGAGCTGGAACGCTACATTCCAGGGCCCACCATTTAAAAACAGTGGGCACCGGAATGGAGCGTTCTGGCTCCATTTTCTATTTTTAGGGTCCCACCAACCACTGAGCGCCTAAAACCAGCAGGCCTTGGAATGCTGTTCCAGCAGGGAGGGAGCTTCCCCCCAGGATGAGATTTTAAATCTCTCACGCTGAACCTGCTCTGACTGAGCATGCTCAGAGCTGGCTCAGGCTGAGAGGAGCAGCCTGTGGGGTGCCACTCTGCTCTGGTGGCCAGAGCAGTGAGGCAGACTCTCTCCTGCCACTCCCACACCAGTTGGGGTCCCCCAGCTTCCCGCGGCTGCAGAGGGGTGCTAGGTGGCCAAGCGGCCAAGTGTCCCCTTCGCATATAGCTCCAGCCCCCCCAAATCCCTTCTTCCACCCCCTTCTCTGCCCTCATCCCTGGCCCCCCTACCTCCTGCTGCCATCTACCCCTTCTCTGCCCCCACCTCCTGCTGTCATCCACCCCTTTTGAACCCCATCTCCTGCCCCTGCCCCCTTCAGCATCCCCATCTCCTGTCTCTGCCCCCCACCTCCTGCCACCACCCACCCTTCTCTATACTCCCATCTCCTACACCTGCCCCCGTCACCACACCTCCTGCCCCTGCCCGCTACCTGCTGCCACCACCCACCCCTTCTCAGCCCCTATCTCTTGCCCTTCCCCCTTCACCACCCTTTCTCCTGCCCCCTACATCCTGCCCACCCACTCCTTCTCTGGCTTCATCTGCTCCCCTTGCCCCTCTTCACCACCCCCACCTCCTGCACCTGCCCCCCCCACTTCCCGCCACCATCCACCCCTTCTCTGTCCCATCTCCTACCCCTGCCCCCAAGCACCTCTTCAACACCCCCATCTCCTGCCCCTGCTCCATTCCTCCACATCCCATGCCCTAATTCTTCCTGGGCTGGGGCCTGCACATGTGGGAAGGGGACCTGGACAATATGGGAAGGGAGCCCACTGATTAGGAGGGTTCTGGGGCCCACCAAATTATACTTTAACCCCTGGTCCCTTCCCCACTACAGCCAGAGCTGGGCGGGGCGGGGGGCTTCCCTGCTGTGGCTAGAGTTGGGGTGTTTTCCCCACTGGTGGCCAAGTGCAGCCAGAGCCGGGTAGGGGGTGCCCTCGCTGTTGTGTGCCAGGCAGAGGGGTTAGGCATCCCCTGCCCAGCTCAAACCACACTGAGCCAGGCGGCAGGGAAATCACCCTCCACTGCCCAGCTCAGCGCAGCTAGAGCCGGGTAGGGAGTGCCTTCCCCAGCTCCCAGAGGATTAGGTGTGTCCATGCCACAGTGCACGATTGGTCAGAAACCTTTTTGCCCTAGCCTGTCAAAACAGGGCTGGCGGCCACCACCCGCTGGCCACCCCATGGCTATATGTATGGTTGCTGCCCCATCCTTCCTCAGTCCCTAAAAGTTGCCAATTCTGAGTAGAGGGCACGGTGGGAGGGGTCTGAATGAATCCGAGCAGCCCATCTCAAAGAAGGATGATTACAGAAAACTAGTACATGAGATAGGGTTCAGGACTCACATACAAAAATTTCCAGCACATGTACAAAAACAGCATATGTATTGCATTGAAACAATTTCATTTCTATGCCTTTGACATACTGTACTGCAGGGTATACTATTAACAGCACTGATATATCTGAGCTGTAAATAGCAGTATTTTTTTCTTTCTGCTGAAAACTTACTGAAACTTATGTATTGAAACCTACTGAAACTGAATAGGTTGTCTCCACTACGCTCAAACCATGATACTTATTTCAGTTTTTCCCCAGCTAGAGGAACAAAAGTATACTAGAAAATACAAGGGCACACGAGAATAGTGGGTTGCAGCACAGTAGGTCAGGTGCTCATGTGGACCTCTGTTTATCAGAGAAATTACCTTGAGGGCCACCTCTCCTACCATTGCTGACTAGAGACTACTATTTCTCCCGCTGTGATTTTCTAATTTCCCTATATCAGCTACATAATACAACTGTTATTTTCTAAAATGCTTAAGAATCACAAAGGGGTAGCTGTGTTAGCCTAGTTCAGCAAAAGAAGCAAGGAGTCCTGTGGCACTTAAAGACTAACAGATTTATTTAATACATGAGCTTCTGTGAAAGAAAATTCCACTTCGTCAGATTTTCTCCCATGAAAGATCATGCAATAAATAAATCTGTTAGTCTTTAAATGCCACAGGACTCCTTGCTTCTATCAGAGGTGGCTTATTTCATTACCAATACTGTGCTGAGGAGAAGATTACAACACACAATCAATGGACGTAGCTAATGTAATGGAGATGAGCATGGCTATGGCCTTAAGGAGCAGATGCTCGGATCTTGTAAGTCAATATATACCAGTTTATACTATCTGAACATCTACTCCCCCCGGTATGTCCCCAGCTTCTGCTTTTCTTCCCCAGCCAGACCCTGAGCCCTTCTCATGCCTGCAAACACCCCCACCTCCACTCCATGGACCCTGAGCCCTTCTCCCTCCTGCAAACACATCCCACCCCTGCTTCCCCAGCATGTCTATGGCTTCTTCTTCTGCTATGGCCCAACCCCGTCCCCGATCCCATCTCTCTAACGGCACCCCAGCCTCCGCTGCATGCTCCCCCAGTGCAGTCCCCTTAACCCCTTACCTGACCAGCCAGCTGATGCTATGCTCACCCGACCCTCTGCTCCTCCACCCTGAGCATTCACCTGATGAATGCTCAGGGGGGTGAAGCTTTACACTTTGCCCCCAGCCTGGCACCCAGAGGAATGTGTCCAGGGGCAGGTAGAGCCTGCAGCGGCGAGCCACACTTTTTTCATTGAAAAGCCACATACAACTCACAAGCCGCACTTTGGCCACGCCTGATATACATTAGCTGGTAACGGGGAAGCTAATGTGGGCCCCAGTGGAATATTCAGCATACTAGCTAGTACATGGAGGCAGAAATGGAAGGGGGGGGTGCAGAAGGAGGAAAAAAAACCCTTACTGGTCCAACCAAGGAAGAAAATCATGGGGAGGTACAGAGACAATAAATGACCACCTAGTAAACATAGTTCCTCAGTGGGCAACCCAGGATGGCAATTGGATGCTGAGAGCACCCCTTCAGAGGCCCATGGGTAGACGTAGTCACCAACAGGTGAAGGGGCAGGAAAACGTGAGGCCAAAAATTGTCAAGTGAGCCACAGGATAAGAGGCTGAACTACCACCTTAGGGTATGACCAGGAGGAAGCCCTTCATGTTCTAGGTGTATACAGAAAATGACCCCAGCTCCGTTTGATAGAGATTGGGAGTAGGAATATGGGCACCATGTTAGAGTGCTTCCATGTGCATAAGTCATGTCACTTTCGTGACTCAACCCCCCTCCCCCCGCCCGCCATCACTAGGAGCGTGACAACTAGGGAGAGGGAAGAGATGAGAGCAATGGTTGACCAAGGCCATAAAAATCCCCTTGGAACATACAATGTATGCCTTTCCAAGTAACATGTAGTGGAGAATGAGCTCAGAATTTGAGTGAATTTCCGGCTCTGGGTAGGAAGACTCTTGAAGAGAATGGTAGAGGATGGTGGGAGCCCAGTTACTCCCTCTGTTAGGTACCCCAGAGCGAAAAGGAAGAGTGCCAGAGGTGACCCTGACAATGAGAGTGCATTAGAGAAGGGAGACATCACCTACAAAGAACGAGGGGAAAACAGGACCAGAGCCTGCTGACCACCCCTGTTAAAACTGGACAGAACTGGGGAAAAGGAAATCCAGGCTGGAATATAGGAGGTAGGGAAACAAACCACCGACTGTCATAGCACACGGCAGAGATGAAAGAATTGCTATCAATCAGCAGCTTTACTAGTGGCCCTCGTGGAACCGGTGGGTGACAAAAAGTGACAGCAGGCTTAAGACCTAGGAGCCCTCTGTACCACTTGGTGGGTTCAGAGTGAATTGGAAGAGGGCCAACTTCCTAGTCAGACAGAGATTCAGTCCTACGTTGGATGGAGAAGGCCACATAAGGATCTACCAAGGTCGAATTGTTGTCGACCTGAAAGACGCGCAAGTGTCCTCGATTGTGCTGTCTCAGTGGTCAGGGCAGGGCTCGCTCACAGATGCATTCCTGCTCCCTTGGGCAAGGCCCTTGTTGTAGGCCCTTGTGCCACTTCCTCTGATACACAGTGTCCTTCTGAAGACAAGGAGGGTCAGAGCAAATGGTCTTGATGGCTCTGGACTAGCCCAAACCACACTGGTACTACGATCCTGCAGGACCTGTCCGGCACCTGGTGTTTTGGGAATTGCATAGTTAACCGAGTACTGGAGACTTTGCTCCAACAGGAGACATTGGGGTTCCCTCTTCTAGGTGGAGGGAAATTAGGAGAAAAACAAGCAGTTCCGCTAGGGTGAGGTGTCCTCAGAGCACATTAGCATGGAGGACTGGGAGCAGCCTGACCAAGGCAGGAGAGGTATAACTGCACCAGAGGGTTTTCAACTGAGGAGGCCTCTACACAGGAGTATGGAAGAGCGCACATGCACCCAGGGAATTACCAGCTAGGGTTCAGATCAGCGTTATCTTGCGAAACGCAAGGGCCTGTCTTTTCATGCGAAACTTGAAATGCCAGGTTTCAAGCCGTGCTTGGGACGCTGCAAGGCTTTCCTGATGGACGACCCGCACAAGAAATGCCTCGCTTGCTTGGGTGAGTCCCACCTCACAGCGGACTGCCCCATCTGCTGCTCCTTCAAGCGGAGGACTCGGCTGGAAAGGGAGTGTTGCCTCCACCTAATTTCATGGAGCCACTCCGCTCGAAAGCGGCCAAGCCACCAGCGCTCCACCAGATCTGCGATCGGCCCGGGCTCAAGATTCCCACCGACCTCCGGTACCAGGCTCAAAATCTTGGCCCTCTATGGTACCTCCTTGGCACCGACCTTGCCGGTCTCCTGGTAGCCTCCCGGCCGCTCCAAGCAGGACCCTGGCTCAGGCACTGGCTCGCCAAGGGCATTTAAACCCAGCTTCGGTGCAGAACAAGAAGAAATGGGCCACAGCAGCACCGCCTCCCTTCCCACCGCTGGATACGGCACTGCCCCGAGCGGCAACGCCCACAAGTCGGGCACCACTGTCAAGCCCGGTACCGCTGGACTCAGCACCATCGCCAATAACACCGCTTCTGGTACTGCCACTTCTAGTACTGGCAACACCTGCACAGATACCGGTACTGTCATGGGCCTCTTCACCCCCTCTAACTCAGCACCGTCAAACCCGGTACTGGGCCCAAGTTCTACGGCTCCGTCTCATCACTCCTCCAAGGAACTTTCGGTACCAGACTGCCGGTTGTCGGGGGGGAAGTCATCCAGATCATCCTTGGAAGACCCCTTTCTTCCCCCTCAGCAGGAGCGCCCAAGAAAGCAGGCCTGGAAAAGTTCCATGTCACCGGGCTCAAGGCGAAGACACCCATCAGGGGAGGCGCCTGCTCCCCTCATAACGCCTATGCCACTGTTGAGGTCTCCACACAATGAGTGGACCCTCGACTGGCTGAACGTGACGGCAGACGATACCTCTTTCTGCTATGCCCGCTCGCCGGCACCAGAGTCCTCAGATTTCTCCAACGACGAGCCAGACCCTGATTCTACCCAACGAAGCAGATCAAGGACCCCCTCATCTTCGTCGCCCAACGAGCGCCTAATCGATATGTCAGCTGACCACGAGGGGGATCCTCACGTCGAGCAGGACCTCCTCTGCCGCATGGCGACAAACCCAAAGCTGAAGTTAGGAGTGATCCAAGTGGAAGATGATTCTTTCTTCGAGGCATGCCGTAGAGCCCCGCCGGCTAATGTTGCAATTCCCTTGCATGCCGGGGTGTTCTGTATTGTCCAGGAATGCTGGCAAATGCCTTCCTCAATTCTGCCAGTCTCCAAAGTAGCGGATAAGAAGTATTCTGTCTCCCAGCAACCTGGGATGCAGTGGATACAGCAGCACGTATAATGGCATTGGCAGTGGTGATGCGTCATTTGGCCTGCCTCCAGAACTCTGGCCTCTCCACACAGATGCAACAGATTATCCAGGATCTTCCCTTTTAGGGCCCCGACCTCTTTGCACCTTCCACAGACACGAAGCTGCATGGTATGAAGGACTCGAGGGCTACACTGAGGTCCCTCGGGATCTACACTCCTCAACCCGTTAGGCACTCCTCGAGGTCACACCAGCTACAACAGCAGTTACAGCAACTGAAACAACAGCTGCAACTGCAGACCCAGTTTCCGAGATCTCTCCAGTTTTCCCAGCGCCACCTCAGGGACCTGGACAAGGACAAAGGCCGATCAGATAAAGGGGGTAAGCTGGGTGCTTCTCAGTCAGGACGGCATGGACAGGGGTTGGACCATTCGTCGGGCCGCAAACAGCATTTTTGATTGTCCCTCCGAGGGCAGCGCTCCACAACCCCTGTTCTCCCCCCACTGCCTCCGCCACTTTGCTCCACGATGGACCCGGGTCACGTCAGACCAGTTGGTCCTCGACACAGTGGCCAGAGGACACCACATCCAGTTCCTCTCAACCCCCAGGGACAGAAAACCACCCCCTTCCATAACCCGAGAGAACCCAGATTTGCCTTCCTACGCAGGAGAGGTATAAGAATTTACCCCTACCTAGACGGCTGGCTCATAGTGGGCAAGTCAAGTCGACAGGTACAAGACCACGTCGATATGGTAGTGAACCTGTGCAAGTTTCTGGGCTTCCGCATAAATCTGGAGAAGTCCAAGCTCTGCCCCACTCAGGACATAGAGTTCATTGGGGCACGCTTAAACGCCCCTATCAAGATTTCGGACCATCTGCACCATCATCAGGGAGCTCCAGGCACCCGGGTTGACCACAGCATGCAGATGCATGCAACTCCTGGGGCACATGGCAGCAGCCACATCGGTAGTCCAAACAGCCCGCCTGCGGATGCAACTGTTCCAGCTCTGGTTCACCACAAGCTTCCAACCAGAAAGGGATTGCCTGGACAAGGTAATCTCGGTACCCCAGTAAGCCCTGGAGTCCCTCCAAATATGGAGGGACCCCGACTTCGTGATGGGGGCATTTCTATTCAGGGAATCCAAGCCCTCAGTGACCCTGATATTGGATGCCTCCGACTCAGGATGGGGTGCCCACTTGTCCAGGGGACTCTCCACGCAAGGTGTTTGGAACCCCGAGGACAGCCTCCTCCATGTAAACGTGAAGGAACTCATGGCCATCAGACTGGCCTGCATGACCTTCCTAGACCAGATCCAAGGCTGGGTGGTCCTCTCAGACAATATAACGGCTGTGTTCTACACGAACGGTCAAGGGGGAGTCCGCTACTCAATGCTATGGGAGGAAGAGACCAAGCTCTGGCAACTAGCGATAGACTATCACTTCACGCCAGCTGCCACCCACCCACCCAGGGTGGACAACGGCATAGCGGGTTCACTCAGCAGAAAACCCCTGGCGAATCACGAGTGGTCCCTCCACAACGAGGTTTTCTCTCTGCTGACTATCAGATGGGGAACCCCTCAGATCAACCTCCTTCCCACAGTGCAGAACTGCAAATGCCTCCGGTTCTGCTCCCTCCGAGATTGGGAGAAAGGGTCTCTCAGTGATGCATTTCTCCTCAGTTGGTCCAGAGCTCTAATGTTTGCCTTCCCGCCAATTCCCTTGATCCACCGGGTGCTCCTGACGGTCCTTGCAGATGAGGCACTCATCACCCTGATAGCCCCGGACTGGCCCAGACAACACTGGTTCCCTCTCCTGTCAGCGAGGACCCCGCTCCGCCTCCCACAGTGGGCAGACCTTCTGACACAGGACTCGGGACCCCTTCAGTACCCAAACCAGGGCCTCCTGCACCTGACAGCCTGGATGCTCTCTGGCTCAGCGAGCAAGAGAGATGCTGCTTGGATAAGGTTAAAAAGGTCCTGGTTGGTAGCAGAAAACCCTCCACCAGGTCCACCTACATGGCAAGATGGAATCGCTTCTCCACTTGGTGCCGTGATAAAAACATAGATCCTATCTCCGTACCAATTCAGGCAACTTTAGATTACCTTCTTGACCTAAGAGAGAAAGGCCTATCCCTGTCCTCATTGAAAGTCTATTCGGCAGCAATCTCTGCCTTTCACCAAAGAGTAGATGGGGCTCCACTCTTTTCACACCCCGTCTGCCATAGATTCCTGAAAGGAGTAGAAAAACTTTTTCCTCACATTCGTAACCCCACCCCGCAGTGGGATTTGAATGTTGTGCTGCGGTCTCTGACAGCACCGCCTTATGAGTCCTTGGACTCAGCCACCCTGCTCGTGGTGTCCTGAAAGGTGGCTTTCTTGGTAGCTGTTACCTCAGCCAGAAGGGTCTCAGAGTTATGAGCCCTATCCTCTGAACCCCCATATACGGTTTTCTTCCCAGACAAGGTGGTCCTGCATCACCATTCTTCATTCTTGCCCAAGGTTGCCACTCCCTTCCACATGAATCAAGAGATCCGCCTGCTGGTCTTCTATCCAGACCCTCAGGTGACAGAAAACCAGAGACGGTGGCACACCCTGGATGTGAGGAAAGCGCTCCTAATTTATACTGAGTGCACACGATCTTTCCACACGACCTCCCAACTGTTTGAGGCGGTTGCGGAATGCATGAGAGTTTCTCCAGTATCCTCCCAATGCATCTCCAAATGGATTATGAACTGCATAAACGACTGCTACGGAAAGTCAAACACGCCGCTTCCAGAGCCTGTGAGAACCTACTCTACCAGAGCTCCGGTGTCTTCCATGGCCTTCCTTGCCAAGGTCCCGATCCAAGAGATCTGCAGGGCCGCTACATGGTTGTCGATACATACCTTCACGACGCACTATACCATTGCCCAACAGGCGAGAGATGATGCCACTATGGGCAGAACTGTACTCAGTATGGGTAGACTGTAACGCCTCCCACCATCCTTGGGTACAGCTAGCAGTCACCTGTAACTGAATGATGTGAGCAGCGCTCGAAGGAGAATGGTTGGTTACTCACCAGTAACCGTCCTTCTTCGAGATGGACTGCTCACATACATTCAGGTCCCTCCCACCGTTCCCGCTAACAGAGTTGGCAAAGGTATATGGGACTGGGAGGGTCAGGGTCATGGTCACCTATATAGCCGCGGTCGTGGCGTGGAGGGGGCATTGGCCGTGCGCCCTGACGTGACAGGCTAACACTGAAGACTTTCTGAGCTACCGTGCGATGTGGCACGTAGGTACTTCTAACTGAAGGTATGTGAGCATCCCATCTCGAAGGAGGACGGTTACTGGTAAGTAACCAACCGTTTAGTAGCCTGGAGTGTGTGCATGAGAGCTCCTTTGAAATGGGGTGTGGGGGGGGGCGACTGGGTGGAGAAATGAGATGGAAGTGCTGAGAGAGGGGAAGGAGAAGAGAGCCGATGCCATGCTGGAAAGAAAGGTTCTGGAGGATCCTGTCTGCTGCTGAGCCTGTCCAAGTCTCTCTGGGTCCTGCTCCCTTCTCCACTGCCCATACCCAGGAACTGATGCAGCCCCTCTGGTTTTCACATTCACCTCTGATCTTTATCTGCTCCCTGAGTCTGCATGAGTTTCCAGGAACACACAATTGTCCACAATATTGTGATTGAAGGGGTGCTAGCCTTCTCTGCTTGGCTTGGTGACCCCTGGCAGTGTGCACAAGGCAGCAACACAATGAGGCTATCCACCCCTCCCCCCTTCATATTCAGACCTTGTATTAACTTCTCCTTCCAGCAGGTCCATCCTTGAGTTGGATTTTATTTTGTTACTTAGGCTTTCTAATTGTAGAAAAAATACCATACTTTGTAACATAGGCTCCTACTAGAACAGTTTCCTTTTCTCTTCTCTTTTTAATTATCAGTCAAAAAATCTCTGGAAAGAGTTTTTATTAAAATCTGCAAGTTATTTCTTTTGTTGCAAGCAAGGAAATTCTCAACCCACTGAAAAAAGAGGCAAGTCCTAATTTGCAAAAACAACTGCAATCCCCATATCTCAGAAATGTTTTTTCTTTTCTTCATTGGGTCTATTGATTAAAAAACACAAAGGTTGCTTGCCAGTGACCTCAGTCCTTTTCATATGAATGAGAGAAGCCCAAAGAGATACTGACTGAAAGAGGAGGCATAGAGGCTGTGTGAACAATTAGCACCTGGTTCTTAATCCTAATGACTCACCTTTGTTGCAATGCTGATCTACTGCCTTAAGCAACTTTCACACCATGCCACTGCTCTGGCCCCACAGTAGAGTGAACTGGGCTGTCACTATTGGCTAGCTTGCCCAGTCCCTGGCATGGGGGTGGCAGTTGTGTGGCCTCCCCCCCGCCAAAGTGTGGGGCCCTGGGTGGCTGCCCCTCTCACCCTACCCTAGGGACAGCCCTGCTTCTACGCAGCCCTTTCTATGGAATCCAAGTCAGCCTTAGTCTGCACCTATGCCCGGCCGCAGCAGGAATTCTCCACCTCCCTCATTTACCATACTGTTCCTCTGTCCCCTAAGCCAGGCTGGAGCTGCCTCTCAGAAGGAGCAAAACTCTTGTGTATGGGGGGAACCCTTCTCCCTAACTTCTTCACAGCTGCTAGTACTGGAGGTGGGGTTTTGAGCCTCACTGCCAGCCTCACACCTGCAGCAAAAGAGTAAGTTGGGGGTAGCAGCAGTCCCAATCCCACCAGTTTACATCTATTCTAGCCCTTACCATGCACCTGAACAAGCCCTAGGAGTCTCTCTGACTGGCTCTCTTCTCTCCACCATTCCTTATTTACAACAGTGCAGTTCTGAGAGAATGGGAAGCCCTTTTAAACCTGTCCAGTGAGGTTATTAGGGAATTTGGAAGCCTTCACTGCAGCTGGTGTGGTGGTGAGTCCCCTGTGTTCAGTTCTAGGGGGTAAGAAAAGGGAGTTGCAGCTTCCAGCCTTATCCTCCCTTTTCATCCTCCTTCAGGGCTGGAGGCAGCTTTCAGTCTCCATGCAGCTTTCTTCTAGGCATCCCATTCCAGGGAATCCAGGCCAGCAATTAGTGCACACCTATGCCTGACCCCAGAAATTCCTCACATCCCCTACTTACTATATTGGACCTGAGGCAATCCCCCCTCCCCTTTCCTGCTGCCTGGGAAAAGCCATTCAGAGGGGCTTTTTTTGAAGCACTGAGGCCACTAACCCAGCTACCCAAAGGAGGATATTTACAGACACATCAGTAGCCCTCTCATTGCCCTTTCCAGTGACGTTCCCTCTAAGCTGCTTATGCCACTGAGCAAGTTATGGTGATCGCTGGGTGGCACTTTGTGTGGCTAACCTCCCTAACTGCCCCAACCCTGTCTTCCCAATCCCCTTACTCCCCCTGTGCCCTTTCCCTGCTGGCTGCCAGACTGTCCCCAGTCCTCCACCCCCCACCCACGGCCCCCTTACCTGGCCACTGAAGTGGAGTGGCCAGGACACTGGCTGCTCCTCTGATCCTGAGCATGTTCTGACTGAGCATGCTCAGAGGCTCTGTGCATGCACAGTCAGAACACGATCAGGGCAGCAGTTTTAAAAGCTCCCACCTTAGGGGAAGCTTTCTGCTGGTCAGAAGACTGTGTCTTCCAGCCAGGTAGGGGCCGCAGCTGCCAGCTGTGCTCAGCTGGCATTGTTCTCTGCGTGAGTGAGCGGCAGGAGCTGTGCGTCTGCCCACCTGCCTGTGCAGCTTACAGCGAACAGTGCTTGCCAGGCCAGCTACTGGGGGCATGGCCCCTCCCCACCTTCTGGGTCTGTATGCCACTGTGTGAAGGGCTAACCCCATCCCCCCCCCAGATGGGGGTGTTTAGAGGCTACCCAGCTGCAGCATGAAACAGTAAGTGAAGGGGTGGGTGTGCTGGGCCAGGCCAGCCCTTCAAGGAGGGATGGGGGGATGCTGGACGTGCGAAGAGATGCCCCTCAGTGCCCCCATCTCATGTGGTAAAGAGCCAATCTGTCCCCTCTTCCATCCCCAGGCAGGGGGTGGTTGTGAGGCTGCCGTGTCTCACCCAGAGCCTGGCTGCAGGTCTGTTGCAGGGGACCAGTGCCCGCAACACACTGGGTAATTGTAGTAGGGGAAGTGCAGGGGGGGGGGATTTGTGTCCCCTCAGCCTTATGTCCCCCTTGCAGATACAGACCTCCCCAGGGTGGTGTGTTGGGCTGGGACTCCTCCTGCCCTAGGGAGGGTTGCATGAGGCATGGGGGGATGCAACTGTGGGCTTGGCCCCTGGGCACCAGTCACTTGTACACCACTGAGCAATGGAGAACTGAGGGGAATTAAATACAGTCATCACATTCTATGAACCTTGATGATGTGCTGTAGAGGTTTGACTTGGGAGTTGTAGGTGATCAGTGATTCTCTCCTATTAGCAAAATGATCTATACACAATCTAAGACTAGAAGTAGCTGATAACACTTCTTTACATGATATAACATAGAAAACTGCAAAGAAGATCAGTAAAAATGTATTTGTTCAGCCATAAAACTGAGTGGGATTGTGTGTTGCTGAAGCAATTTCAACAGAAAATCCACAGCATTTTACAAATTCAATTTGGATTCCAACAATGTTTAAATGAACGTCAGCATCAGCTTTCTCTTCAAATGGAACTGAAAAGTAGGTGTGGGTGTGGAATGAATGAACTGGTTTGGGTATGTGGAAATAAGATAGCAAAGCACAGGTAGTTCTTATGCTCTGGGCTTGTCTATAAATAAAACTTATATCACTTTAACTATATACTGTGATACTTCAACAGTTGAATTGGAATGACACCCTAGTGCATGTCAATAGACTGAAGCCTGAGCTCAAACTAAAAACATAGGTTGATCTAGTTATGCTGCTCAGGGGTGTGAAAAATTAACACCCTCCCCCAAAAGACTAAGCCCAGGGATAGACAATGCTACAGCCTTTAGAGGATCATGAGGCCTGGTTCTCATTGGGGGACTTCTATTACCCTGAAATCTGCTGGAAGGGCAACACAGCAGTGCACAGACAATCCAGGAAGTTTTTGGAGAGCACTGAGGACCACATATTGGTACAAATGCTTGAGGAACCAACTAGGGGCCTTGCACCTCTTGACCTGCTGCTCACAAACAGAGAAGAACTGATTGGGGAAGTAGAAGCAAATGACAACCTGGGCAGCAGTGACCATGAGATGGTAGAGTTCAGCATCCTGATCAAAGGAAAAAAGGAAAGATGCAGAACATGTACCCTGGACTTCAGAAAACCAGATTTTGGCTCTTTGAAGGAACTGATGGGCTGGATCCCTTGGGAGGCTAATTTGAAGGGGAAAGGAGTCCAAAAGAGCTGGCTGTATTATAAAGATACCCTACTAAGGGCATAGAAAGATAACATTCTGATGTGCAGAAAGAACAGCAAATATGCAAAGTGCCCAGTGTGGCTTAGCAGAGAACTCTACAGTGAGCTGAAAGACAAAAGGGAAGCTTACAAGAAATGGAAACTTGGACAGATGACTAGAGAGGCATATAAAGATATTGCTCAGGCCTGCAGGAATAAAATAAGAAAAAACAAAGGGCAATTGGAGTTGCAGCTAGCAATGGACGTGAAGGATAACAGGAAAGGGTTCTACAAGTATGTCAGCAACACAAAGAAGATCAGGGACGGTGTAGGTCCCTTACTGAATAGCGCAGTATCCTCATGGCACATGATGCAGAAAAGGATGAAGTACTCAATGCTTTTTTTACCTCAGTTCTCACAGGCAGGGTCAGCTCCCCGCTACTACACTGGATAACACAGAAGAAGGAGAGCAGCCCTTGGTGATGGAAGGTCATATTAGGGACTGCTTAGAGAAGTTGGATGTGCACAAGTCTGTGGGGCCAGATGAACTGCATCTGAAGGTGCTGAGGGAGTTGGCCAATGTGATTGTAGAGCTGCTATCCATTATCTTGAAAACACATGGCAAAGGGGGGAGGTGCTAAAGGACTGGAAAAAGGCAAATAGCACCTATCTTCAAGAAAGGGAAAAAGGAGGACCCAGGGAACTACAGACCAATCAGCCTCACCTCAGTCCCTGGAAAAATCATGGAGCATGTCCTCAAAGAATCCATCCTGAAACACATGGAGGAAAATAGAGTGATTAGGAACAGTCAGCATGGATTCACCAAGGGCAAATAGTGCCTGACCAACCTGACTGCCTTCTATGATAAGATGACTGGATACATGGATGCGAGAATAGCCGTAGATCTGATACACCTTGATTTTAGCAAAGCTTTTGATATGGTTTCCCACAGCATTCTTATCAGCAAGTTAAGGAAGTATGATTTGGATGAATGGACCATAAAGTGGACAGAAAGCTGGCTAGATCATTGGGCTCAGCAGGTAGGGATCAATGGCTCAATGTCTACATGGAAACCAGTAACTCGTGGAGTGCCCCAGGGGTCAGTCCTGGGGCCGGCTATGTTCAAAATCTTCATTAATGATCTGTATGATGGGATAGATCGTATGCTCAGTAAATTCATGGTTGACACCAAGCTGAGGGGAATGGCAAATATGCTAGAGGGCAGGGATATGATTCAGGGAGACCTAGACAAATTGGAGCATTGGGCCAAATGAAATCTCATAAGGTTAAACAAGGACAAGTGCAAGTCCTGCATGTAAAATGGAAAAATCCCATATACTGCTACATGCTGGGGACCGACTGGCTAAGCAACAGCACTATAGAAAATGACCTGGGGGTTACAGTGCATGGGAAGCTGGATATGAGTCAACAATGTGCTCTTGTGGCCAAAAAGGCCAATAGCACATTGAACTGCATCAGGAGGAGTACTGCCAGTAGACCGAGGGATGTGTTTATTCCTCTGTATTCAGCGCTCGTGAAGCCACATCTGGAACTCTGTGTCCAGTTTTGGGCTTCGCCCTATAGAAAGGATGTTGACAAATTAGAGAGAGTCCAGCAGAGAGCAACAAAAATGATTAGGGGGTTGGAGCACATGACCTATGAGGAGAACTGAAGAAATTAGGCTTGTTTAGTTTGCAGAAGAGAAGACTGAGGGGGGGGTTTGATAGCAACCTCCAACTACTTGAACGGGTGCTCCAAAGAGGAAACAGCTATGCTGTTCTCAGTAGTAACAGAGGACAGAACAATGGTTTTAAATTGCAGTTGGAATGGTCAAGACCAGATAGTAGGAAAAACTTTCTCAGTAGGGTGGTGGTGATTACCTAAGGAAGGTGGTGGAATCTCCATTTTTGGAAACATTTAAGGCCCAGATGGACAAATCCTGTCTGGGATGATTTAGTGGGAGTGGTCCTGCTTTTAGCCAGGAGTTGGACTAGATGACCTCATGAGGTCCCTTCTAGCCCTATGATTCTATGAAGTAAATTTATTGCAGCAATGATAAAACTCCTTCCTTTGCTGTAGCCAGTGTCTTACCCTGTGGCTATGTTGCTGCAGCACTTGTAGCACAGACATACTCTGATATAACATATTCCCATAGTGAAAGGGGAATAAGATGTAAAGCAGAAAGTACGTGTACACCAGTCTGACTGTGGTTACAGTAGGACATATACCAGTACAACTATCTCTGTTAAAAAAAATACCTAACTCTGCTAGTTATACTGGTGCAACTTCCTTTTACTGGTAGAGTGCTATCTGACCAAAAGATTTAGTAAATATGGAACTTACTGATAGACCAACATATAACCAGGATTTCCCTTCTGGTTACACAGGCCAGAAGGAAACCAGAGACCTACCATGTCTCTAAAATGGGATGTAGAAACAGATGGAATTTTAACCTAAAAAAAAAATCTATTTATTTGGGCACCTATGGCCCTATCAATATAGTGTCTGAGCACCCAAGGTGTTTTGGGCAAACACATTCTTGCACCAAAATAACTTTGCAGATATCATCAAAGCACTACCCAGTTATAGGGTTATACATCCACACTAGAATTATTGAGATGAAGGATCAGATAATTGCTTAATATGTTACTGAGAACCATGGCACTGAAAGTTCCAATCCATAGCTGCAGGATTTAGAAATATGAATCCAAACTTCATTTTGTTTTCCTGCCTAAGCAATAGAAAGAAAGAAATGGCATGGGGGTTGGGAACAGGGAAATCTGTGCAACTCCTAGACCAGCAGCTCCCAGCCTGGGGTCTGGGGACCTCCAGGGCCCTGCAGACATGTTGCAGGGGGTCCAAGGAGCCTCTCCCTACCGAGCCAGAATCCAGTTGCAGCCTCAATGCTCCCTGCCAGGGCTGCTTCTCTCCATCCATGGGTGGATCTCAGCAAGGGGATTAGGCTGCAGTGGTTTCCCAGCTGGGGCAAGGGAAGGGGGCCATGGCCACTGCAGTTTGGCTCCACAGCAGCATGGCCATGGTGATGGTGGCGATGCTCAACGGCTATCCCAGCAGCACTATTAGAGTGGCACAGGCCTGAGTCTGCCTGCTGGGCCAGATTATATGATCTGGGGGGTGGGGGCTGCAAAGATTATTTTTTTTTTGTTAAAAAGGGGTCCCCAGCTTGATAAAGGTTGGGAACCACTGTCCAAGACCTTTGCTTTAGGCTAGGATCAATGCACTCTTAGCCATAACAGGTGGATTCTCTCACCATACTGCTCTCACTGTAGCATAGAGGGATCTTATGCAATGAGAGGTAGAGCTTCCCTGACTACATGGCCAACCACTGCATATGTATGTGTAGGCTGAGGGTTCATCTCAAGAGTCCAGCTCCAGTCTCTGAGTCCCCACTCAGAGTGTGTTAAACTGGTTCAATAAAAAACAGGCCATGTTGACTTAAACGGACTAACACTGGTCTACTCTACAGCTCTAACCAGTTTTCTAACTCATTTTAGATGAACTGGTTTAAAAACTGGTTAGAAGATTTACCAGTGTAGAACAGAAGGTTACTTACCTGTAAATGTCCTTCTTCAAGACGGGCTGCTCACATACATTCTTATTCAGGTGTGTACGTGCTGCAGTGCACGTTCATCCAGAAGCTTTTTTGCCCTAGCCTGTCCCTGGAGGGTCAGTTGTCAATACCCCCTCGAACCTGCACTCCTTCCCGGTACATAGGTGGCACTGACCCTGCCCCCCCCTTCAGTCCGTTCTTTCCGCTAACTCCAAAAAGTGGGGGCAGAAGGAGGGTATGGAATGAAGGAGAGCAGCCCATCTTGAAGAAGGACATTTACAGGTAAGTAACCTTCTGTTCTTTGAGTGCTGCTCATATCCATTCCCATGTAGGTGACCTACAACCTGCGTTCGGGATGGTGGGCAGAGTTCAGGTTTTCCTACCTGCAGGATGGCTCCACCAAAGGCAGTCTCATCTCTTGGCTGCTGGGCTGTTGCATAGTGCAGAGGTCGGCAACCTGCTGTTCCAGAGCTGCATAGGATGCTGCTCTGCTTAAGTAACTGAGTGGACGGCAACATGGCCTCTGTCCCGGGCTGCTCTGCCTATCCCTGGCTGGTTCCCCCTTCTGAGGGGGCAGAGAGTGGCCATGCGGGACTCCACCCCAGGCCACCCCCCCCATGCGCCAGGGGCCACAGTGTGGCTGTGCAGGCCTCTGTCCCTGGCTGCCCCCACCAGCATCAGGGGCCACAGTACAGCCATATGGGTCTCTGTTCCTGGCCCCTCCCTCCCCAGTGCCAGGGGCCACAGTGCAACCGGCTCTGGTGCTGGGGCCAGCCAGGCACCTCCTACAAGCCAGCATTTTGGATCCACAAGGCCCTTAAAGAGTGTAAGTTACATTCCCGTGCATTTATTTTCCTCCCATTATGTAAATTCCCCCATCTTCAAATCATCTGATGAAATGGGGTTTTCTTCCAGGAAAGCTCATGCGAAAAATAAATTTGTGAGTCTTTACGTGCCACAGGACACCTCACTTGTTTTGATTATTTTGCTGTTCCTTTATTTTATTTATTTGTTTGTTCTGATTCAGTTAAAATCCTTGCAGTTAATTTAATGGCATGGGTGGCTGTTTTTGAGAGACATAAGAAATACTGATGGCAAAGATGAGAGTCCTTTTTGGAGACAGCAAGCTGATTTGAGATGCAGCATTGAAGAAGAAAAAGAAAGTAAAATAATGGTAAAATCAATTACATACAAGGGGAAATGGATGGTTTCCACTTTTATGAAAAAGAAAGATCATCTTGTTTTTCCATAAGAAGCTGTCATAGGGTTTTTATGCTAATGACACGTCAAGGAGATAATCATGCAAACATCTTATCTGTTACCCTAATTTTGGTTGGAAAAGAAGTATTTGCAGTCCTGAAACACATACAGGTTTCCCCAAGCATTGTGAATGTTTAGAACTTGATTTAAGTGCTTATAGCTTTAAACTCCCCTCCCTTCCAAAAACCCCAAAACCAAAATAACCTAGGTTCCCCAAGCAAACTTCCTTACTAAGAGAGATCTTCCATCTAAAAAACAAAAACCAAATCGAAAGGGAGGAAAGATGATTTTCTTGGCTAGTTGTGATAGCCTGTCATCTTGGTAACCCCTTATTAGATGCCCTCAGGAATGGATCAGACTTTAGAATTGAGAGACAGGCTTCTGAGTATTGCTCACAGAAAGAAATTGAACCTTGAAACAGTGGTGGATATTGTCCTGAGGGTCGAGTCCCTCAGCGAACTGTACTTGCAGTGCAGATCAATAGAGCACCTGTGTCAACAGATGACAAAAAGGCAAGAAGCCAGTGGACAAGGAAGGTGACCAGAGTTACTATGCCCAGGAAGACATCAGCAAATTGAAGGGATCTATTTTTGTAGTTTGGGTACATGACATCATCCAGATCAATGATTTTTCAATAAGCTAATAAGCATGTGCAGTGGTAAGACGACATAAGTTTATATAAGGGCAGGATTTAAGCCAAAGGGAATCATTTTTATGTATGTGAATAGAACATCACCCCAGCTATGGGAGAATCTGAGGGCAAAAACTGCATCTGTGCATAATAGGCTGAATTGTGAGAATTTTGTGGTACAGGATCAATGGGACAATACTGTTCCACATTGGGTTTGTAAATATAAATAATGTAAATATGAGGATGGGTATTGATGCAGGTGCTGGAATAGCTATAATTTTTAAAGACATATACAAGCCAACATTTGCTAATATTAAACCATGAATTGAAGCTATATTGAAAAACTACAGCCAAGGTCAAATGAACATTACAGGATGCCTTCCAAGTCTCTGTGAAATACAAAGATAGTAAGCCAGGTGCACTGGGACACTGTCTCAGGGCTGGACAGGTGCACTGGGGGGGCCTGATGGGAGCTGGAAGGGCCAGGAGGGCTGGCCACGTAGGGCTGGAGAGGCACAGAGAGGAGTCAGGGCTGCTTACAGACCAGGCAGTGAAGGGCGGGTGAGGGGTTGCAGCTGGGCATGGGAAGAGGCGGGGGTTAAACTGTTCTGTGCAAGTGTGTGTGTGGTGGGGGGCAACAGCCAGGCTGGATGGGAAAAAAGGGCTGCAGCCTGTGGCGAAGGGGCAGAGGGGCACGGCTGTTCCAGGTGAGAGCAACACCTGTTGTGACTCTCAAAATATTTGTTTACGGGGGGGGGGGGGGGAAATGGTGCTTCTTGTCTTTTGGGTTGCCGACCCCTGACATAGAGGGATGCAAAGGTATGCATTGATGACCAGGTGGCTGCTCCGCAAATTTCCTGAATCGGGACCTGTGCAAGGAAGGCCGTGGAAGGTGCTTGCACCCTAGTCGAGGGGGCTCTGATTCTCCCCAGAAGGGGAGTGTCAGCTCTGTGGTCACAGTACTTAATACAGTTTGCTATCCACGATGAGATGTACTGAGACATTACCACCTGGCCTTTCATGTGTTTGGCGATCACTGTGAAGAGCTGAGTTGTTCTGCAGAAGGGCCTGCTATGCTTGATGTATGTGGCGAGTGCCCTTCTGATGTCAAGGGTGTGCCACCTTCGCTGGTTCTCCATTACCTGTAGGTCTGAGAAGAACACTGGAAGGAAAATTTCCTGGTTTATGTGGAAGGGTGAAACCATCTTGGGTAGAAAGTCTGGCTGAAAGTGGAGTTGCATCCTGTCACTGTGGAATACTGTATACAGTGGCTCCAATGACAGAGCCTTCACCTCGGATACTCTTCTGGCCAGTGTAATGGCTACTAAAGATGCTACTTTCCAGGACAGGACTGACATCATACATGTATCTAAGGGTTTGAATGGCGGTTTTGTAAGTCCTTTGAGCACCAGGTTAAGGTCCCACTGAGGAATCGATTCCCTGATCTGTAGATATAGTCTCTACATCCCTTTGAAGACTCTAGAGGTCATAGGGTGAGAGAAGGGGACAACCCCTTCAAAAGAATTGTGAAAGTCTGAGATGGCTGCCAGGCGCTCCCTGAGTGAGGGCAGCGTCACACTGTTCTTTTTTAGTTCCAAGAAGTAGTTGAGAATGGTCTGGATGGGGTGGATTCTGGAGTCTCCCTCCTGGTTGCAGTCCACAGAGAGAAGGGCTTCCATTTGATCCTGCATATCACCCTCATAGAGGGCTTTTTATTCTTGATTAACACTTGCTGGACCTTTTCTGAGCAAGTTTGCTTGTCCGGATTCAGCCATGTAGCTTCCAGGCAGAGGCAGCTTTTGGGGTGTGCAAAGCAGGCAACAGACTAGGGCCCCAAGCAGTAACGGGCCCCTTCATATACTACAAAAGCCATGTCTGCCTCTCATCCTGCAGGATATGTGTGGGTCTCAGGCCTCTGCTTGCCTTTGGGACTAAAAAGTATTTTTAATAGAAACCCATCCCCCCTTCCTTCATGGACACTTATTTTATTGTCCCCAGATCTAGGAGCTTTTTACTTTCCTGCTCTAAGAGGGCCTTTTGGAAGAGGGCCCTAATTTGGTAGTGAGGGGGTGGTTTTCTTTCAGGTTCCTGGCTCTGCACTGGATGGTGTAACCATTAGACACTGCATCCAAGATCCAATGGTCTGATGTGATCTCAGACTACCGGTGTCTCAATGGGGCCAATCGGTTTTGGAACAGTTGGGTTTGAGGGTCCCAAGAGTGGTGTGGTCCTCTGGCGGAGGGTCAAAGCCTCTGTCTCTGGTCCGGTTGATGGCCGTTGTTGCCGTGGTGGGAATGGTGGCTGGTTCCTTGGGCTTGTGCTCCCTTGCTACCCCTGAATCTGTCTCTGTCCCTGCCCCCCATAGTGGCATATTGGGGCAACTGGAAGGACTGGTGGTGCAGACCCTCTTGGTGCTGCTTCTGGTGTAGGGGCTGACTGCTGTGCCCAAAAGGACCATCTGGCTATCTGAAGGCTGTACATTCCCAAGGACCCGGGTGTTGCCTGGGAATCCTTCATACCGTGAGGCTGCTGTCCGTTGACTCCGTAAACAGGGATGGACCTTCAAAAGGGAAGTCCTGGATGGATTGTTGCTTCTGTGGGGATAATCCTGACCCTTGGAGCCATGCTGCCAAGCACATGGTGATGGCCAATGCCATTCCCCTGCTGGCCATGTCTGTTGCATCCCATGAGTAGAGCAATGTCGCATGTGCCACCAAGAGACCCTCCTCAAGCAGGGTGTGATAGTTCACCATGTGGTTGGATGGGATGATGTCCTGGAACCACTGCATGGACTTCCAGAGAGTAAAAATCTATCTGCCTATTAGGGTTTGTTAGCTACGCATAATTGTAATACCATAGTGGAATAAATTTTACAACCAAACAAGTCTAGTTTCTTGGTGTCCTTGTTTTTTTGGACTAGCAGTGGGTTGGCCCTGACTTTCCCGCTGGTTGACTGTGTCCACCACTAAGGAACCAGGGGTGGGTTGGTAAACAAAAAACTAAAACTTGTCTGCAGGGACACAGTACTTTCTCTCTGTTCCTTTTGATATCAGTGGAATTGAAGATGGAGTCTGCTACTGGGCACATGCAATCTTCAGTACCCTTTCATCCAACGGAACCACCATACCTGGTGGTGTGGCAGACTCACCTACATCGAAGAGCGGGTCAAAGTCCTCCCTCACAACATTGATGAGGAGGTTGAGGTTGGTCGCCATTTGCTTCAGGAGTTCCTGATGCACTCTTCGGTCCTCCCTGAGTGATAGGGACTGTTGGTACGCTGTTTCATCGGGGAGGTTGAGGACATGACCCTGGAGCCATCTCTCTCTAATCCCATGGGATCCCCTCCTGGGTCTGAGTCCATGTCTGACCCTTCAAAGTCTTGTCCCCCTTGGGACATGGCAGGTCTCAATGAGCTTGGAGATGATGGGTCCCTTTAGGAGGCTTCCCAGGAGCCCCAGTTGGTCCACTGCATAGTTCAATCTTTAAAGTCTGTGGTGCAGAAGCCTGGGCTGGGGACACTTTTCTTCCCCGCTGAGGGAAGCACTGTGCTCCCCTGTGCCAGTCTCTGTGTGGGGATCATCCGTTCTTACACACTGCCACCAGGGAGCCTCTAGACGTTGACTCTAGAGGAGGCTGGAGTTTGGGTTTGGGAGTCCCTGTGTCAGGATGACAACAATCATTTTCTTCTTTGTTTCCCTGGTGGGTGCACTGGGGCTGGTGCCGGAGGCAAAAGCATCAACAATTGTCTGCATCAGTGCCAGGTGTCGGAAGTCCCCAACGATTGAGACAGGGACCTAGTGCGGCACTGTCTAGGGGATATTGTTGGCAATAGATTCCAGAAAGAGGCCTTAGATGAGAAATGGGGTGGTGTTCAGCTGGAGGGGGACCTGTGCCAAGGAGGGCACAGCACAGATTATGCCCTCTGTGCCAGAGCTACCTGTGCTGATGGCGCAGTGGTCAGCACAGAGGCTGGACGAAGGACCTCCTCCATTGCCATAGAACAAAGGTGGTTTTTCCACTCCTTCTGTGTCCTTAGCTCGAAGAACCAGCAGATTTGGCATTTGTTGGCTCTATGTCTTTCACCGAGGCACTTTAGGCACTTCTCGTGCCGATTGCTGACTGAGAAGGCCCTACTACAGGTGGCACAGGGCTTAAAGACAGGCATGGTTGTGACTGTGCCAGGTCCATGTGCTGCTGCAGAGATGCGAAGAGCGTGGGTCTTCTGGTGCAGCTCAGGCTTCTTAAGAAAGAAAGAGTCCAGAAGGAGAAGAAGAGTAAGAAATGATGGAAAAACTGTAAGGAATGATGTGGAGACAAATGCTTGCAACTGCAATGGCAGGCAGTTCCAGAACCATCACGACAGGTGGAAAGAAGGAACTGAAGGAGGGGCCAGGGTCAGTACCACCTACATACCATGCAGGAGCACATGTCTGAGGAGCACTGGCAATTGACCCTACAGGGACAGAACAGGGCAAAAAAGCTTCCAGATCACCACACACTGTGGCACATACACACCTGAATAAGAATGGATGTGATCCGTGCTCGAAGAAGAAAGCAGCTTTGCTGACTGTAGTTTAGGTGCATTTTGCAGTATTTTGGACCCTTTTTGGCACATCAGTGCTCTTCAGAGGGTATCTGGTGAATGGATAAATCCCACTGGTGGGAGAAGAGGACCGACCACGAGAGGCAGTCACAGCTAATCTAAAGAGATTGAGATTGGTTTGTTCCACTGCTTATTTGAAACCCACCATTTAATATACTCTCAATTCTTTAAGTTCCTTGTTCCCAACCTGTTTTAAACAAGGAATAATTGAGACACAAAGGTTTCTGGAATTGCCTTTCCCCTTTATGGTATTAGTATAGCCATTCAAGAAATATTTTTCGAATGCTAGAAGAAATAGCAAATGAAACAATCACAGCCTTAAGTGCCATTACTCAGGAAGTAAAACAGATTAGTCAAATGACTCTCCAAAACTGAATGGCTTTAGATTTATTTTGGCTTCTAAAGGTGAAACTTATGCTTTAATTGGCAAAGAATGTTGCACTTGCATCCCAGATAATGATGATCCAATATGTTTGGCCTTAAGCAAGATCTGGAAATCTGCCGGTACCTTGCATCAAGAAGAACAATGGGGATTATGGACCTGATTTGGGGCTTTAGGATCCAAAATATTTTATGGAGTTTTGATTATGATAGTGGCCCTGATTTGTGGTTATGTTGTGCTATTACTTGTTAAATACTGCCTAAGTGTCTTCCAGCCAGGTAGGGGCTGCAGATGCCAGCTATGCACAGTCAGCAGTGTTTCCTGCATGGGTGCAATGGGGGCTGCACACCCATGTGCCCACACAACCTACCCAGCCCAGCAGCCCCTGGCACCCCTCGATGTCTGGCGCCCTAGGTGACCACCTAGGTCACCTCAGTGGTAGGACCAGCCATGGTTGTAGCCAAGCTTGTCTAGTCGAGAGAAAAAAAGAAAAAAAAAAAGAACAAACAAGGAGTCTGGTGGCAATTTTAAAGACAAACAATTTTATTTTTTGCATGACCTTTCATGGGAAACAATCCCACTTTGTCAGACACTTCAATGTTAGTCTTTAGAAGTCCCACTAGATTCCTTGTTTGTTATGTTAAACCACAGGTCTCAAACTCAAGTCACAAGGGCTGCATGAGGACTAGCACGTTAGCCCGAGGGCTGCACCACTGAAACCTTTCTATACAACAATATCGCAAATTTGGAATAGAACCTCTGGAAAGTCCTAGAACCTCTGACCTCCCTGACCTAATTGTATCCTTATTAATACTCAGATACTACCATGATGGTCACCCTGATAGTATCTAAAACAGAGGGGCTCAGATTCATTGCTGTGCTGATGAGTTATTCTGAGAGTGGAACAGACCTAGTGAGACCAAATCATGTAGTCTCTGACACTAATGAACAAAGAAAGCTATAAACCAAAGCAGAAGGGTACCTTGGAGGAAAGGAGAATTGAGGAGAATTACATAAAGTTTTCATATTCTTTGATGCCCAGCAGCATGATGGTGAATGTCTCCAAATCAGTCAGGAGAAGGAAGGAAGGTTACTATAGCATCCTCACTAGCACTGTGCTCACTGTTTAAATATGACTCAGTCCCTCATCCTGGCTGTTTATTTCCCAGAATATTAAAGGATCTCTCCTTCCTGTGAACATTATATAGTCAACCTCATCTTGCTGCTCAGTGTGGGACTAGATGACCGGCCCCATCTCTCTCCCAAAACAAAAGAGAAAACAGTGAACTAGGAATTACAATATAATTAATCTAATTCCACTCTTAGGTAAAATTCTGGAGAACTTGATAAAGAGTTTGATAACAGAAGCTGACAGTAGAGGCATTATATGTAATAGGGAAGTCTACAAAGGTTCTGGGAGAACAGACCATTAGAGACTAAATTAATGTCTCTTAAGCTTGTTTATGTTGTTGATCTAGGCCATGCTAAAGCTCTTGCAAAAAGATAATTTATAGTAAAAGCCTAGTTTTTAGATTGGCCAGATAAGAAAAACTTGTTTGTCTACACCTCTACCATCACAAATAATTGTACTGCTGTTCTCATGTGATTAGACCAGATTCAGTTATTAACAAAAATAAAGCTCCAAGATTTCTTTTCCCCTCTGAGTTGTCACTTGTGCATTACCATTGACTTTGAATATTCTGAAGCTGAATTTCATACCAATAATTACAATCCAGAAAAAAAAAATATTGGCTTTAACAGTGTTTTAGGCTATCTACTGAATGTGGTTCCCTGTGATGGACCCTCCCATCACTTCAGGGCCCAGAACCAGGCCTCCAGCCCCCAGCTACACCCCTGCTACACACACCCCAACCAAAACAGCCACCCCACAACCCCAGCTACACACCCTCTCCTACACAGCCACTCCCACCCACCTCTGCTACACACACACACACACACACCTGCCGCACACAACCCTCAGCAGCCCTCCCCCCCAAAGCCCTTACCTGGGCTGTTTGCAGGCTGCCTGACACAAGCTGCTCTGCCCTGCAGGGGGAGATTCACACACTCCCAGCCTCCTGCCCCTCTCTGCTGGCTGGGCCTCAGGTGGAGCCACTGGAATGCTGCATTCAGGCTGCTCCTGCTATTTTTAGGGGGACCCCTGGAACTCCACATTCCAGTGCCTTCCTCTATTTTCAGGGGGGCAGAAGGCTGCCTGCCTAAAAATAGGGGGCCCCAGAACTGTGTTCCAGTGCCTTCCCCCTTATTTTAACCCCTGCTTTTTCCCAGCCCTGCACAGCCCACCTGGCTGGGCTGAGCAAGGAGGGAACTTTAACTGCAGCTCTTGGGGATGCTCGCAGCACACTCTGGGTGTTGCTGTGGCACACTGGTTGGGAACCACTGGCTTAGAGACTGGACAAACACAAGACAGTCTCTGTGCAAAAGAACAAATGGACACAAATCTGACATCAGAAATAACATGCAAAAACCAAACGGGAACACTTCAATCTCTTTGCTCACTCCATTGATGATTTGTTAATAGCTGTGCTTAAACAAACAGTAACAAGTTGAAGTATCAAAGAGAAACTGCAAAATTGGAATTTAGATGCAAATTTGACTCTGAACTCAGGCCTGAATAAAGACTATGGGTTCTTTTCCCATTACAACAGATAATTTTGCTTTCCTTGTCCCCCAACTCGTCCCCCTACTAATTGCTGTACTCCACTGTTTGAGTCCAAACAACCCCTTTGATTTGCGGTTATGGTCTGCCAGATCCCATGACTTATACTTCACTGCTTTATTTTGCTCCCACCCTGTAAGTTCCCCATCTTCAAGCATCTGACAAAGCGGGATTCACTCCCATGAAAGCTCATGTAAAAAATAAATTTGTTAGACTTTAAATGTGCCATCAGACTCCTTGTGTGTTTTAAGCAAGCAAAAAACGTCAGACATTATTTCTTAGGGGGCCACTGACTCTTCTGCCCTGGGGCCCAAAAAGGGCCTGTCACAAACCATCCCCTCCCCATGAATGGCATGTCCCACTCCCATCTACTGGGCAAAGGAGCTGGTTCTGCTGGTTATTCCAGCTGAGTACTCCACCACTACAGGGAAATTTCTCAGCAGGCCAGATCAGTCAGTTCCAGCCCCTTGTTGCAGGGAAGTGAAAGAGAAGGCCTTTAGAAAGGTCTAATAGTATCACTGTGATTCATCTGAAGTATTTTACAAACACTGAAAGGATCCCCACAATGCTCCTGTGAGGACAAGTATTATTGTCATTGTCCCATGGGAAACTGAGGCAGAGATAGTAAGGGAGTTGCCCAAAGCTGCAAAGGCAGGGTTTGAGCAGAAGTGCTCCTCACTCATAAGCCCAAAGGTAGCAGCTGTGTTAATTCTCAGTGTTCCTTAAAATCTCCCACATGACAGGGATTTTAATTGCCCTGATCAGAATAGGAATTGCCCCAAGGAAGCATCTGAGCCTTTAGAACATTTTCTTATCTAGTCAATGAGCAACCAAGAAAAGAGTACCAGTAGTTATTATTCTGGTCTGTCTCTCAAACAAAGAAGCTTTTAGAAGGATCCTCAAATGTATTTACAAGCAAATTAGAAATGCAGCCAAGACCAAAACTCTAATCTGAAAGCACCAGAAAAGCAACAGGAAAGATCTTGGGCAGGTTACAAACTAACTAGAAATAGCATTTATGTACAGAGAGATCAGAGTTGACCAAACTGATTAAAATCTTTCGGGAAATGGCAATAAAGAGGGAGTAAAGGTGAATAAGGTACAGAGAATGTATCATAGGCCTTCAAGTAATTTCAACAGAGTATTGTCAACAAGGTTTAAGGTTGTATAAAGTTAACAAGCACATGCATAATTGTGCAATGAGCTGACTAAAAACCCGAATCAACTTGGCTTGGTAATAGAAACCAGAGAATATTGGCTAAGGCTGTGTCTTCATTGCTTAACAAAGGACTGTTTTATAGAAAGATAACAAACATTAGCATGTTTGCTGTAACAGCCTGAATGGAGATAAAGCCCTGTACTTCTTACTGCAAGGTACCTTGATGAGATCAAAACTATACCCCCAGCATGTGAGTGATCTAGCTTAGTTTACCACAGTAAAATGAAAGCACCTTGTCTCCTGTATGGTTTTTGGGCTTTTTTGTTTTTGTTTTGTTTTTTTACACAGAGGGATGGCTAACACCTGCTAGCTACCACAAGTTATAAACACACCTGTTTTTGTCAGGGAAGACACACACTGGCTGCAGATCAGACAGGAGGAAAGTGACATGTTAGGGCCAACACTGACTCCTCTCTGCTCATGTTGTTCATGCTAAGGAAGTAGGTAGGCAGGAAGAGGTAGGCAGGTGTCTAGAACAAAGATTGACTGCTGGCACACTCCCTCTTTGGTATCTCTTTCCATAGGTAACTAGGAGAAATGGGGTTGAAGACACTCTTGTAAATCAATGTAAAACAACTGGGAGAGGACTGGATAAATAGCCAAAGAGATATTCAGGATGATAAAAGGTTGTAAGAACCTGATGAGGAAAAAGATGGGGGATCAATAAGATGTTTAACCTCCAGCTTCTCAATGTCTAGAAGAAGATAGAAGGGGAAAGACAGATTTGCAGTGGTGGCTTGGCTTTATGGGTAGGCAAAGCAGGCGGCTGCCTAGGGACCCAAGTAATAAGGGGCCCATCAGTTTTGTGGGCAGAAATGCAAATACAGAAAAATTCAGAAATTGTTCCCATCTAGCAGAGGGCTGGAAGTCTTAGCACTTTTCTGGCTTGGCTCATCAGGGCAAACTATCATTAGGATCTGTGCTTTGTCTGAATTGCAGATTTCACCATTATCTGCCCATCACCTTCATATTGACATGCTAAAAAAAGCAGGAGCAAGCAACAGACAGCACAATAGCAGGAACTTTTCCAATGGTCTCATCTTTTAGTTCCTCAGTGTGGCCGTTTATTCTGCCTTGTTCTAATCCCACGCGTGAAATATTGCCTTTTCCTTTTCTTTTTTACCTGTTCTTCTTTTGCCTTGCCTTTCTGACAATTTTTTATTTGGCTTTGGTTAGCTCAGGTTACTGAGTAGGTCCCTATAGGCCGCTACATATAAATACAGTGCTGCCTTCAAGCAATCATTATAGCTGTGTGTTATGCCTTTCTTTTGGTAAGTAATCTTTTAGCTTCTTTTGTATTTACATTTAATATTGAGGGGGCCAGAGTCTTATAAACTTGAGTACTTTAGAGAATTTCATTGAAATTTGGTGTTTTTCATTTACAGCTACACACTAGAAATGTCTTTTTCACTTATTTTTATTTATTATAATAATGTCTATTAAACTTCTAGTGCACATAAAACCAAGCCTATGCGAAAAATTTGTAAGATTCGACTGCCAAAATTTTAAATGTGCTATTTCAGTTATTTTTGAGCCATCAATTTTAACACTTTTTATTTGTTAATTCATGCACATACTTTTCAATTTTTTCTTAAATGTTCATTTTAACTTTGTACTTCAGCATTAGCTCATTTCTGTTAAGTAAAAGATGATCAACTTACAAGCTTCAAGAGGGAAAGATCTTTAAAAATATCTTATTCAAAAATAATTTACAAGTTCCAGAGAGAGAGAGAGCCATGTTAGTCTGGTTCAGCAAACCAAACGAGTCAGGGGGGTGGGTTAGGGCTGCATGGAGATTGGGGCCATGGGGAGGATGGCAGTAGGGGCCTATATGGGCCAAATGGCCCTTTGCCTAGGGCCCCCAATTGCCTAAGGCAGCCTCTCTGCAAATTTGTGTCACTTTTGTTTTGGGCTTTGGAAAGACTGTCAAAATTAGCAGACTTCATGCTACAGTTTCAAAAAAGTTAATAAATTGACTTTTATTAGCATACTATATTACTCTTCATTTTTTACTGTACTTCCACATCACTGTATGAAAAGGTTTCAGTGGTGCAGCCCTCAGGCCAATATCTTAGTCTTCATGCAGTCCTCGAGGTGATTTGAGTTTGAGACCCCTGATCTACACTATCCACAAAGAACAGAGCTGAACATGCCTACCCCAGAAAATCAAAAGGTTCTTTTGCTCCAGCATGGCCAAAAAGTATATAGTCCCGTGTCTGCGGTACAGTATGTGTGGAATTTGGGACAGAACTACCCTTGGGAGCAATTGCCTAGGAATTTACAACTTACACAAAAGAATGTCTGCCAAAGCTTGAAATGGGCTGTAACATTATTTATGCAGCACTGTAGATATGACTGAGATTGTACAGACACCTACAAGTGACATTCTTTGCACCACAGTACTTGCCATGTAAGCACTAGTCTATACTTTCTTTGCTTTACGGAGGCAGTCAACAGGAGATGCACAAGATATACTAGATATTTTACATATCTCTTGACAACTTATTAAGAGCTCACTACATACTGAGTTAAGCTGACTGGGAATGCTTTCTGGTCATCTTATTGCAACTCCAGTTTTGGGGCTGGAGTTGCTGGGGCAATTCCCAGAACAACTGAGTCCACCTACATAGACCACTCAACTGAACTGGGAAGATCGCACTGATGGCAACAATTCTGCCACCATCAGTATAGTCTTAATTCTAAGACATAAGGAACAAAGGGTGGAGAACTCAGTGCAAAAGAAGAACGTAAAAGCTTATGAGAGAGGTCTATTGTTACGCAGAGAATCTCATTAGTTCCACCAGGAATTAAAAAAAAAATGCAATAGAGAAACAGTGAGGTGCACTCTCCTTGCCAGAGGGAAGATGAGGAAGTAGTGAGGAGGGATGCAGAGGTGGATGATGTACTGAGAAAGGCAGGCTTGTTCTAGGCATGAGAAAACAAAAGGAGTCACTTGTCAGAGGAGAAAAAATAAACAGCAAGTGGCAGAGCTTAGGGGCTTGCAGGGGCTTATAGGGGGAAACTAGAGATATCAGAAGTTATTCTTAACTTCACCCCCTGAGGAAAAGGCTGTGACTTGTGTCTTGCTATACTGTGATAATGTGGTCAACTCTCATGATAAATGTTCTTCTTTTGGAGAGTTCAGAAACAGCTGGAAAATGAAGAAGAGGCACAGCAGGCAGAAATAGAAGGTGGCAGGGCAGGGAAGAATGAACAGAACAGTTAGTCGTACAAGAAGAGATAAAGAGCCAATGGAGGTCAGAGTTTAGAGCCCCAGGAGGATACAAAGTGACTTGCAAAAGATCACAAGTGAAAACAAAGCACAAGAGGACTTGCAGTCAGAATGACAGGAGAAAGGCTGGGGTGGGGGTGGAATTACACCAGAAAGAGAGAGGTCTACATCAGGGTGTCAATCTTAAGGGCCGTGGGCTGGATCCAGCCAGCCAAGGGCACTAATTCAGCCTGCAAAGCTGCTGCCTGTACTGTGCCTGGGAGTTCTCTGCAGCAGCAGTGAACAGCAAAGAAAGGCTGGCCCAGGCTGAGCAGGGGTAGACTTGTTCTGGCTCACTCACATGTTCCGAGTCACAGCACAGAGGAACAAAGAAAGCACTCCAGCCAATCCCCGCTCAACTCTGCTGTGGTCTGCCAACCAACCAAAGTCTCAATCACAGCAGGCTGGGCTGGGCTCAGGTCCTGGAGATACCCCACCCCACCGCAACTGTTTAGTCAGTCAGCATGCTAATTTGATTGACAGCACATTGCATGAATCACAAATAAGAAATGAAAAAATAGCAGGGGCCTACATGGGAGTGAGCCAATCAAAGGCCAGCTGGGACTGAGCCCAACCAAAGGCCACCATGCTGAATGACTGATGGGGGGGGGGGCAGGAGCCCAGCCTGCCTGTGTCTGTGACTGTGACAAACTGATTGCCTACCGCTGCATGCTGGGGGAAAGGGTAGAAAGGGAAGGGGAAGGGGTGTCTGGGAGCTGCCCAGCAAGAGCGTCTAGGAGCCAGTGTGGGGACAGGAAGCCCACAGGTTAGGGAAAAGGGAAGGTGTCTGAGCACATGGGGTAGGGGTAGGGGAAGGGAAAGGGGAAGCAGAGCCCATGGTGCTCCGAATGTGGCAGGATAAAGGATTGGGGAGCCTGTGCAGACACATGGCCCTTGTCAGGTGTCCTGCCCTCTTGTGACCCCTCACACTGAATGCATTTGACACCCATGGTCTACATGATTGGTAACTCCCTACTAAGGACAGACAAGCCTATTACCAGAGCTGATCTGGAGACCGGAATACGCTGTCTACTGGCAGCTTAGATATAGTATGTGGACTTGATGCTGAATCGGATCTTAACGGGCGTAGGAAAGAATACACTGATTGTCCTTCATGTGGGAACAAACAATTCTCATTGTAACCCATTAAATGAGATTTTGCCATGAGGGATAATCCACTTAAAGAAATGAAGGCTCAGGTGATAGTGGGATTCTACCTGTCCCTAGAGGAAAAGAAGGCAAAACAAGATTATGATGGCTCAGGCAGTGGTGCTTTAAGGCATAGGGAGAGGAACAGAATTCTGAGATGAATGCTGATTAAAAGAACTAGTGCAGGAAATGAAACCAGATATTATAAAGATAACAGAAACATGGCAGAATAATAGTCATGATTGGACTACAGGTATTGAAGGGTATGTGCTGTTTAGAAAAGACAGAAGTAAAGGTAGTGGCATTATATATTAATAGGGTAGACTATGCAGTAATCAGAACAGACAGAATGAATAGGACAGAGCTTGTTTGGTTCAAGATATCAGAGGTTCCCTTGGGACAGTGACTGGGGTGTGCTACAGACAACCAGGATCTGATCTGGGTACAGATACAGACCTCTTTAATGATTTTAATGAAAAATTACTACTGAGAATTGTGTGATCATGGGTGACAATAACTTCCAAGATATAGATAGGAGGACAAGTGCCACAAATAATAGCAGTGCCCAGATCTTCCTGGATGTGATAGTTGATAGATTTCTACACCAAAATAGTTGTCAAACCAACAAGAAGTGATACCATTTTAGATCTGCCATTGGTGACCTCATACAAGAGCTGGTTGTAGGAAATAACCTTGGTTTGAATAATCATAACCTAATTCAGTTCAAACTAAAAATGGAAGAATAAAAGAAAAGAATTGCAACTAATGTCTTTGATTTCAAAAGGGAAAGCTTTTAAAAATTAAAAGAATTAGTTAGAGAAGTGGAGTGGACCAAAGAATCCAAAGATCTGATGCAGGTGAGGCTTGGAATTACTTTCAGCCGAAGTTGCAGAAACTATCTGAAGCCTGAATCCCAAGTAAGGGGAGAAAAGTTATCAGAGAAGAGCTGCAGACCAAGCTGGATAGGCAAGCACCTCAAGCAGACTATTAAGAGAGAGCAGAAGGCCTTAAGGAACATAAAATCAGAGGGGTCATCAAGGAAAGCTCTCTCTGATAAAATGGGAACTTCTGAAAGCAAAGCAAAGGTGGACCTGGAAAAGGATGTGAAAACTAATACTACTAAAAGGTTCTTTAGTCATATAAATAAAAAGAAAACAAGGAAAGAAGTGAGACTAGTAAGCACTGAGGATAGGATGGAGATTAAAGATAATCTTGGCATGACACAACACCTAAACAAACAAACAAAACAAACAAACAAGCCTTTGCCTCATTTTTCAATATGACTAATGAAGAGTTTAGGGGTAGCACCCACGCAACTAATGGGAACAAATATGTGAAAGTAAAAATTACCACATCCAAGGAACTGGCAAATGAAATTACAAAATAAGTAGCAAAGACTTTATAATGCAAATGTGTAAACTTGAGGATCAGACCCTATGACTGCAGAATTGCTAATACAATTCTTACATTTAATAAAGGAGGGAAAAGGATCCAGGAAAAAACAGGCCTGTTAGTTTGACCACCATTGTAGGCAAGGTCTTGGAACAAATTCTGAAAGAGAAAGTAGTTAAGGACATAGAGATAAGACAGTAATGTAGATAAAATACATTAAAACAGCTGAGGCTGATGTGGGAATTATGTGGTGTATCTTCCATTTGCAGTCTGTGGAGAAACTTCATCTTAGCTTGTCTATCAAGGAGTTGTGAGGTATGCAGCTTGTACCATGATATGGTTTCTGAGACACCATTTTCTGAAGTCTGATACTTCCCAGGCAGAAGG
This sequence comes from Podocnemis expansa, assembly GCA_007922195.1. Classification (NCBI taxonomy): domain Eukaryota; kingdom Metazoa; phylum Chordata; order Testudines; family Podocnemididae; genus Podocnemis; species Podocnemis expansa. The sequence goes on from ML682004.1 coordinate 40,549,083, forward strand.
AATGAGATTTTGCTCTTCTGTATTCATGTATATAGGCCACTGTGGAGACACTGTCTGACATTACTTGTACATGAATTGAGTGCATGAGGTGAAAGAAGGCCTTACATGCAAGGCAGACTGGTCTCAGCTCCAGTAAAATTATGTGTAGTCTGGTCCCTCTTGCAGGCCAGATGCTCTCAGCAGGGTTGTGGTCTAGATGACCACTCCAGTGAGAAAGGGAGCTGTCTGTGAGGATGATGGCCTGCAGTAAGGCAGGGCTGAAGGGAGTCTCTACTATGACCTTTTGCAGATCAGACCACCAAGTGACGGAGGCACGAAATCTGGTGGGAACAGCGACTATGAAGTTGTTATGATTTCTCTTTGGTCAGTAGGTCAAATGAAGCCAAGCATGTAGGCAACACAAATGGCATCTGATGAATGGTGTCAGGAAGGTAAGCCATGGAGCCTAACAGGGAGAGGCAGCATCACGCCATAGTTTATGACCTTCATGTAATATGAGCGATCAAGTTACTCACTCCATGGAACCTGTTTGTAGGGAGAAATGCTCTCACAGAAACTGAGTCCATGCTCCTATAAAGTTTATTGTCTTGGCAGGTGATAAAATAGACTTTTCTTCATTTATGCAACCTGTACAGTCCTTTGGGGAGCATCACACGACACAGAGGAGCCACTCCAGGTAGCTTTTTACTGTGCCAAATGAAGACGTAGGCAGGGTAGGACACCACATCCCTGCTGCACCCAAAGAATGCCACCCAGAGTGGCTTTTGGTGGCAGGAGTGGCAATTTTTGTGGTACTGCAGTGTGCGCTGTGTGCTGCTCTGAATGAGCTCAGGTGCCACACGTGGCGGGGGCCGTCTGCCTCTGGAATAGGGTCTCATAGCATTCACCAATCAGAAACTTTTAACACAGAGCTCTTGTGCCGCCTTAAATCTGGGTGGAAAAGATCAGCAGATACTGTACTTTGAAGATGTATGTTCTTTGTCTAGGCCAGTAGAAATTTCCAGAGGGGTAGCCTTGTTAGTCTTTGTACAGCAAATTTTGTAGCTTCCACTTCATGCCTCCGACAAAGTGGGCTGGAACTTATGAAAGCTTATGCCTGAAGAAATCTGTTAGTCTATAAGGAGCTACAGGACTCTTGTTATCGAGGCCAGGGTTTCTCAACTGGTGTGCCACAGCACACAGGCCGAAGCAGGTGTGCCACAGAATTTTTTGAAAAAAACGACACAAAGACTTCTAGATCGGCTCATGAATATTCGTTTGGAGACTACACGGCAGTGTGCCTCAAAATAAGTAAAGGTAGTAAGGAGTGCCACGGCAGAGAAAAGTTTGGGAACCACTGATCTAGGCAACACAGGCACTGTTGATGCTCATCACAGACAGACAGTGAGGACAGGAGACACAATTCTTGAATCCTGAGATTCTGGGTATAGTCCTGAACTGAAGGAGAACTTATTCTGTACTAACGATAAACTTATGCCAACTAACACTACAATATTAGATAGGAAACAATGTACGAGGTGTTTACAGATTATAGACAAATGAAGGACGCTATTTCTACTGCGACCATGTAGGGGTAAGAAAGAACTAGAGAGGTGCTGAACTGTTACCATATCACATACCCTCGGGTAGGAGCACAAGAGAAGCTACCGCACACGTGTGGGTCAATGGATGCTGCTCTCAAGAATTTCCAGACAGACATACATGGTGTGTATACATGTCCATGTGTGGACTACACAGAAACCAGCACTTGATGAAGAACCTTGATGACACCTCTCCTCCTGCCCCCAAGAAAGAATTCTAGAATTCAAATAAAAAGAACCCAAATATATTATTTTTAAAATCTCATTATTTTTAACCCAATCAGAATTTATAAATCTTAACTACAGAGACAAGATAAGTATTTATATAATCATCCTAGGCAAAAGGGAAGTCAACTAACATATTATACAAAGAAGTATTTGTGACAGCATAGACTAAATTGCAAGAAATTCAACCAGCAGATATAAGATACCAGACAAAAAGACATGAAGGAGCCCAAGAGGCTTGGGGTGTAGCCAGTTTTCTATAGATCTTGCACCAAATTACAAACAAGGCCACTAGATTCAAGTTGCTGCCCTTAACCCAAAAGATGCATTTTAGGGAAATGTAATTATGGGGAGGCAGTGGTGATCACAGGATTCACTCCAGCAGCTAGAAGTTTCTGCTTTAACCCAAGTTAGCACTGGCTCTGTTATCCCTGCAAGGCCAGTATAACATTGCCTTACTAATTTTCTTTCAGAGTAACATCAACTGAACACTAAGGCTTTCTCTACAGTAGCACTTAAGCCGGCAAAACTTCTGTCACTGAAGGGTGTGGAGGGGGGGAACCACACCCAAGTGACGTAAGTTTTGCCAGCATAAACACTTGTGTGTATAGCACTATGTCAATGGGAAAGCATTTCCCACTAACACAGTTACTGTTACTTGTTTACGATTTAAATGGTTTTATGATGTCTGAGGTCAAGTTTGATCCGTTGATAAAAATACGTCTATACAAGTGCTCTTACAGCAGCACAACTGTACCAATACAGTGTGCCAGTGTAAATTTTCAGCGTAGACTAGTTTCTACTGACCTTGATGCACGTTCCTTTTAAAAAGCTATTCCTTCATCCACAACAGATGGACCATGACTATTTATCATCCACTTAGGAGCTCTGGAACTTGCTGCTGTTCCTCAGAAAGTTGCTCTCCAAAGCAAAAAGCCAGCATCAAATAACCTCTCTAGCTCTCTTCTCAGCCCTTGAAAAAGACCACATACAGAAAACTCAATTTCTACACCTTCTGTCTCAAATACAGTCAAGTTCCAAATGGACAGCCATGTTAGTTTAGTTCAGCAAAACAAACAAGGAGTCTGGTGGCACTTTTACAAGACTAACAAGTTTATCTAATTGTTTATACTATTTATTTATCACAAGAGCTTTCGTGGGAGAAAATCCCACTTTGTACCCTGAAGATGATTGAGTCCAAAAAGCTTTCTGATACTAATTCCTCCACTTACACCTCAGCAAAGATGGTCTGGAAAGTTGCTGCCTATCAAATTACATTTATAATTGAATGTTAAACTCCTAGAATTAAAGATACACATTTTCCTGAATTATTTCCCCAATGAATTGATAGACAGACTTCTCAGGCCTATCTCCAAGCTTCACGCCCTATTTATTATGCTTTCTAGTTTCCACTAAACATTAAAATTCAGGGGTGTCGCTGCCCAGGAGAAGGACCCAGGTCATGGCCCCAGACCCCACCCCCGGCCCGCACGCCCCGCATCCCCGGCCGGGGATGGGGCCGGAGGCAGCCTCCGCGGTTGAGCCCCGGAACCCCAGCTGGGGATGGGGCTGCTGTGGCACAGGCGGCTGGGCCCCAGATCTCCAGCCCAATTAGGTCGGAGACCAGGGGGGGAGAGCGCCGCCAGACTCGGGGCACCAGCACTGGGATTCGGGGCACATGCCACGGGTGCCCAGTGCCAGCAACACCCCTGCTAAAATTAACTGGGTAATAAAACAAGGCTTGCATCTAGATTTGAAACTTCCCAATCCCAACTATCTACAAGAATTTACTGTATCAGTTGTTTATCTACAGGTAACTTACTTTAACAGACAGATGCTGGAGATGATAGTTGAAGAACCAGGATGAAAGGTAGCTTTGCATATGAAAAGGAGCCAACAGTGAAGAGCAGTTAATTAGATAATATCAGATTTAATCCAATTAAAAGTTAATCAATGAGCTGACAGATTTTAGTTGGGACTCTTCTCCATAATGGTGAAAGCTGAGTTGGTACCAAACCACGTTCCATTTTATAGGAATCCCCAGCATTCCAGTGAGCAGAGGCAGAGAGGAGAAAGTTTTACCTAACTGTTCCCAGTTTGGGCCAATCTGTAAATTTTAAAAAAAAAATTAATAATAAATTAAGAGTGAAATTTTTGAAAGCATGAAGTGATGGCTTAACTACTCCCATTAAAGTTATTGGCAGAGTTATCACTGGCATCAATGGGAGCAGTTTGACTAATGCACTTTTAAGAATGTTTCTCTAATGTCAATTACTGTTTGTCATGCCTTTCCTAACTAAAGCACATATTAACTGGCTTTATTTACTACATTAAAAAAAAGAATAAACAAACAAAAATTTAAAAAGGTAGCAGGTTAAGACACAGGAACACTTGCGTATGATTCCCAATTCTGACACCCTGGGTCCTGGTTTATCTGTAAAATGTGGATAAGAATACTTAAATAGTGGTCCTGGAAGGAGTGATTACATTTTTCAAAGCAGGGGACAAATGTTTATTTAATGGATACCCAGCAGAGTGCCCAAAATTCTTCCATGCCCAGATGGCAGTACTTTTTTCTTAGCAGCTTGAGCATAGACTAAGAAAGGATAACCTTCCTTCAGAGAATTAGACACAGAAGAGAGGACTGATCTGAGATATTGGGCCTAATTTTCAGAGGTGCTGAACATCCTCACTATCCCAGAGGGATAAGCTCCATCTCTTTGAAATTCAGGCTGCTACTATTTGCCTGTATCTACAGTGGAGTCAAGCACACAGGACTTGCTCCTTACTTGTTGATCAACTGATAGAGGTCAATAGTCTCATGGGATCTGCACCAAGTCCTTTGCAGCAGGATCTTAAATCAACTAAAAATAAATAACTAGAAAATCATTCATCCCTATTTGCTTTTTTTCATTCATTTCTTGCCAGCCAGGCCGATGTCCAGAACTCACAGATAATATCACTCTAAAGTCATTGCTTCGTGCAACTTGGACTGCTACTTCAATTGGTTTTGTGGACTCTGACTCCATCTGATATTTACAATTTGCAAGTGACATCAGAGCTGAACAGTCTAGCCCCCAGACTGAAATCTAAGTGTACAAATGTTATGGTAGCTCTGCCTATTGTGCAGTGCAAAGGTTGCAAGAAACATGGTCTGTGTGTACCCTGCAGTTAAACACCCAAGGCTCCACTCTGCCAGCAGACTTGGGCTCATGTGGTTTCAACTAAGGAGTTGTTTACGCGTGGGAAAACAAACAAGGAGTCCTGTGACACTTAAAGATTAACAAATTTGTTTATTGCACGAGCTTTCGGAAGACCAAAGCATCTGAAAGTTCATGCAATAAATGAATTTGTTAGTCTTTAAGTGCCACAGGACTCCTTGTTTGTTTTACTAAACTAAACTAATATGGTTGTCCTTTTGGAACTGTACTTGTGGTGTTAGGTGTTGGGGAAAATCTAACTCTGGCCCTCAACTTCAGAAAGAGGCACACCAGAGCCTTCCCAATGAAGCAGACCCGTTCCCAGCCGAGACTCCAATAGGCAGAGAACGAGGTGTGGTTCAAAGTTTATTATTCAGCTGAATAATAAAAGGAACTGCATCAGAGGGAAGCACAGAGAAGCTCGCCTCTCTGAGCAAGAACCCCCAGTATAGGGGTTACAGGTCATACATACTTTCTAACATGCAAAATACAATATACATAATACAACAAGCTCATGCATAATACAACAAGTTACATCATGCCTAAAATCCATACATGGTATTACTACTTTTAATATGCAGGTTACATAATTAGATTATACTTAATAGGCAGCATATAGTTAGCCCACCTCTGTTGTTGTTTACAGCTTATTTGGGTAACAGTTACTGTCCCTGACCAATGAGAGTGGCCAGACTTCTGTGACCCCTCGGCTACCTAGCCCCTGCCAACCTGTTTACCCGACTAAGGTGATAGCTTCCCATCAGGGTCCAGACAGGAGGGATTGTCTATAATCAACCTTTGTGGATGACCTCTTGTATCTATAGAAACAGTCTACCTTCTTATCAATCTAAACCCCTAGCTCTCCTGACTTCTGCCTTAATAAACTTGTCGAAGCAAACACAGAGCCTTGGACACAGAACTTCCAGACCAAACTTACTCCATCTTTAAACTTCCTTTACATAGGCTTGGTCTACAACCTGAGCTCTGGACTCTTTCACCTTGCAGGGTCCTAGAGCCTGGGGTGCAGCCCAACCCTGAACTCTACAGCACAATTAAATATCCCTGAGCCCAAGCCCTACAGCCATCATGCTTTTTGTTTAGCCAATGAGTGTCCTAGCCTGGCTTCACTCTTCATCCAGTCACATCACACAGGGACAGGAAATGGCAAACTGTGTGCCAAGACACAAGCTGCACCCAAGTAGTCCTGATCCAGCCCCTGCTGCTGCTGGGACTGCAGGAGGCTGTTGGTGACAAAATAAGGAGGCAGCAGGCTGGCACTCAGATTGCCCAATTTTCCAGCCAGGGTCCCCAAATGACTCCACCCCTAGCCTAGCCTAGCCCCTTCTTGAAATTACCTGTTGCCTGGGATCAGAGGGAGGCTGGCACATGCTGACTGGGAGGCACAATTGAAGCAGATAGGAGGAGGGGAGGCATTGCAGACAGGGTGACCCCCAACCCTCAAGTGAGTAGCAGGGGCTAATAATGCCTAGCACAGCAACCAGCGTAAATGTAACCCCTAAGCCAGTGGTTTTCAAAATTTTTTTCTTGGGACCCAGTTGAAAAAAAAATCATTTATACCCATAACCCAACAATTACATCTTTGAGCAATTCACTCCAGCCTTTGGACAGCAGCAGCAGAGTACAACGACCCAGAACCCGAGGGTCATTGAAAACCACTGCCTTAAACTATTTGGGGGGGGGGGCAGAATAAAGGGGACGTTGGAAAGGATGTGGCTTGAGTTGGGCCCCTACTGGCCTCCTGGAGGCTACCCCAGGTTGGAGCAGGAGCCCTGGGCTCAGAATGACTCTGCCTTGGCAAGCAGGTGCTGCCAGGGAAAAAAACCCAACAAATCACAGCTGATTGATGTAAACTGATTAAATCAAACAGCTAACTGGCCCTGGGCAAGACGAGACAAAGTACAACCAAGCTCTGTGGGTGAATAACTATTTTTGGACTCTGTCAACTGCTAATCACCTGGACAGCCCCAGTTTTTTCCTGTGGCTCCCTGGGCTGCTAGCCCTCCCCAGTGTCGGAGCCCCTGCCCGCCGCAGGTGCCAGGGGCCAGCTGTGGGTTTTAAAACCCTGCAGCCCCGAGCTCCGTTCCGGCCCGGCTTTGGGCCCCTGGGGAAAGCCCGGCCCTCAGTTTCCCCATTTGTAACAGCAGCTAATGGACGGGGCGCAGGGAATGACCGCCGGGCTCTCCGCGAGCAAGTCGTGCCGGGGCCCTGCTGCTCCCCCGGCGATGGCGGGGCAGGAGCCTGGCAGCTTCAGCCGGACGGCGCCAGCCCCGGGCCGCTCGGGCAGGCGGCGGCTGCATCCCCCGGGCGATTGATAAGGGGCTTCCCGTGCCCGCCCCGGCCTCACCTGCGCCCCGGCTCCGTCCGGCTCCAGCTGCGGGCGGCAGGTCCCGGCGGGGAGCGGATTCAGCCCCGTCCGGCGCTCCGCCCCACGGTGCTGGGGATCCTTCGCCGGCCCCCGGCCCCGGCCCCGCGGTCCGCCTCCCTGGCGCCGGAGGGACTCGGCGGGGAGCCAGCGCGGCGCAGCCCGGCCAGCCCCCCAGGGGAGCCGGGCCCTGGGAGGGGCTCAGTGAAGCCCTGGTTACCTTCCAGCCAGTTCAAGGCAGCGCGTCCCCGGGAAGGAGTGGAAATGGGGGGGGGGTCACTAAATTCCTATAACGCTGTTGGGAAGCTGGGGGGTGTTAGGGAGCTCACTGGGCAGGGGCCTGTGTGCAGTGGGGGAGCTGAAATGGCCCAGCTGGTTTTGCTGGCTGAAGGAGCTGGAGCAGTGATTCCCAACAGGGGGCCCAGGGAGGTCCCTGGGCGTGGTGCAGGGGGGTCCACGGAGCCTCTCCCTACTGAGGCCAGAATCCAGCTGCAGCCCTGATGCTCGCTGCCAGGTGGGTGCAGGGCCCAGAGTGAATTGGCCTCTGCAGGGCCCCCATGTATCCCCCCAGCACTGGGGGTGGGTAGGCCAGCCCAGGGGAGAGGCAGGCCCCTACGCCGGCCATCCCATGCCAGGGACTGAGGGAGCCTGCTGAAGGCAGTGCAACAGGAGTGCAGGGTCTGGTTTCTCAGCTGCCCTTAAGCCAGTCGTTGTCAAACTCTTTTCCTTGGGACCTAGGTCTGGCCTTCTCTGTCATGCGCAACCCTTCACTGAAAAAAAGTGGCTACCGCCAGAAAATTGAACAATGGCCATGGCTGCAGGCGTGGGGGAAGGTGCCAGTCCCTCATGGCTTTCATCCTTTTTCTTGAGGCTTCTATTGCATCTCTGAAATCTACACATCTAATGTCAGATCACCTACATGGAACAGGCAGAGGGTGATCCCACATGCCATATTCCTGTCTCAAATCAGGCAGTATGTCAAGTCTCTAAAACTGAATGTAGTAGTCTGGAGTGTGTGTGTGGGAGCTCCTTGCAAATGGGGGTGGGAGGTGACTGGGTGGAAAAATGAGATGGAAGTGCTGACACAGAGGAAGGAGAAGGGAGCCAGTGCCAGGCTGGAAAGAAAGGTCCTGGAAGATCCTGTTTGCTGCTGAGCCTGTCCAATCCCTCTAGGTCCTGCTCCCTTCTCCTCTTCCAAATCCCAGGAACTGAAGCAGCCCTTCTGGGTTGCACTTTCACCTCTGCTCTTCATCTGCTCCCTGAGTCTACATGAGTTTTCATGAACACACAATTGTCCACAAGATTGTGATTGGAGGGGTGCTAGCACTCTCTTTTGTCTGGTGACTCCAGCAGTGTGCATAAGGCAGCAACACAGTGGAGCAATCCACTCCCCCCTTCAGATTAGGACCTTGTTATAACTTATCCTGCCAGCAGGTCCATCCCTGAGTTGGATTTAATTCTGTTACTTAGCCTTTCTAATTGTAGGAAAAATACCATACTTTCTAACACTGGCTCCTACTCAAACAGTTTGCTTTTCTCTTCTCTTTTTAATTACCAGTCAAAAAAAATCTCTGGCATTTTTATTAAAATTTGCAAGTTATTTCTTTTGTTGCAAGCAAGGGAATTCTCAACCTACTGAAAAAAGAGGTAAGTCCTAATGTGCAAAAATAACTCCACAAATGGTGGAATAAACTTGTGTTCAGTTTTTTCTTTTCTTCATTGGGTCTATTGATACCCCCCCCCCCACAAAGGTTGCTTGCCAGGGACCTCAGTCCTTTTCATATGAATGAGAGAAGCCCAAAGAGATACTGACTCAAAGAGGAGGCATAGAGGTTGTTTGAACGATTAGCACTTCATTGTTAATCCTAACAAATCACCTTTGTTGCAATGATCTACTGCCTTAAGCAACTTTCACACCAAGCCACTGCTCTGGCCCCACAGTAGAGTGAACTGGGCTGCCACTTTTGGCCAGCTCGCCCAGTCCCTGGCATGGTGTGGGTGGCAGTGGTGTGGTCCTGCAGGGCCCCCCAGATTGCGGGGCCCTGGGCAGCTCTCCCTTTTGCCCTACCATAAGGACGGCTCTGCCGCCAGGGCTGCCTCTCCCTGCCCACAGCTGGATCCCAGCAGGGGGATGAGGCCACGGCAGCACCCCAGGAAGGGCAAGGGCAGGAGGCCATAACCACCATGGCTCGGCTCCCCAGCAGCACGGGCCATGGTGGCAGTGGTGCCACTCACCAGCTGTCCCAGCAGCACTGCCAGAGTGGTGTGGGGCAGATTGCATAATCAGCCAGGGGGGCCACAGAGATTTTTTTGTTGTTTTTAAGAAGGGGTCCCCAGCCTGAAAAAGGTTGGGAACCACTGAGCTAAAGGAAACTTGCAAGCTTTCCAGTAAAAAGAAGCTCTGTGTGGCTCCAGCCTAGCCTGGCTCTGTGACCAGCAGAAGTATGGCCAATAATACAAGCTGGTACCTTGCCCACCATCTCCCTGCTCTCCTAGGAATCAGAGGGCTACAGTGTCACTGACTGACTGCAGACCAGTTCTGACAGACAGCTAAGCTAGTCGGCAGGCCCTTTCAGAGGTCCAGGAAGTCAAGAGCATTTCCAGCTTTTGAGGCCCCTAGTCACAATAAAAATAAAAAATGACAACACATGAAAACAAAATAAGGCATATCAGTTTAAAAAAATTAAGTGTCTACATTTGAGGTTCCCTTTGAGTTTGAGGCCCAGGCCAGATGGCCCTCCTGAGCCCCATCCCACCCCATTGGCCCTGCTAAAGAATATGGATCCTAGCCTGATTGGAGCCCTATAGCAGCAGTAGACAACTCCTGGCACATGTGCCGACAGTGGCATGAGAGCCCTTTGCAATGCCACAGAAATTGTGGCTCCTGCCCCTGAAAGCCACTCTGGGCAGCTTCTTTCAGAGGCGGCTGGGATGCAGAGGGTCCTCACCATGCCTACATTCCAGGCATGGTGCAGAAAGAAGATGCCTGGACGGCTTCTGTGCATGGTGTGCAGCCACCAAAAAACCATTCTGGGTAGGTTTTTTCCTCAGCATGCCTGGGGACCCCTGTCCTGAGGCATGCTGCCAAGAGAAGCCACTGCAGGCAGCTTCTTTCCACGAGTGGCTCCTTTCAGCAGCATGCCAGGAAAGTTCCCACCCCCCTCACCCCCAACCTCTAGCCATGGCTGCTACTAAATTTTCAAGCAGTTGCTGCTTTTATTTCTGTGGAAGGAGCCACCGGCACTGGCTGACGCTCAAGGAGGAGGGGCTGGCACGCACATTGCAAAGGTTGCTGACCACTTCCCTATAGCTTACTGGGGTTAGATTTTTTTTAAATCCTAAATTTTAAGTGTCTGTTAATTTTGTGTGCCTCTATTTTTGGGATGGGAGAGGATCAGTTGAAGAAATGGGAAATACAGGTGTTCAGCCCTTCTGAAGATCAGGTGCTCTTTGCTGATCAAGTTGGGTAGTCCAAAATAGCAGAGACTTTGGAAATGTGACCATCTTATATAGCTCTTATTGCAATCTAATGGTATTGGGGAAAGGAAGCCACTGAAAAGCAGAAGCACCGCTGGTGAGAGAAAAAAATCTGGGGCTTGGTGCACTGCGACTTGGGGCTCGAGCTGTGTCAAGCACGCCGCTGCCACAGGCAGCCTGGCAGGAGACCTGGAGCTCGGGGGGGTGGGACTCAAGGCTTGAGCCTGATTTCAGCGACGCCCCTGCTGAAAAGGATTGGTTGTTCACAGCTGTGTCAGTGAGTACAAAGGATATGCTACAGCCTGTTGTTTCCAATTTTGAAGTCGTGTTGGTCTCAGGATATTATATCAAGAGAAGGTGGATGAAGCAGACTCATATGTAGACCTTCATTACAGAAAAATACTGTGTAGTTTGAAAGCTTGTCTCTTTCTCTTACAGCTGTTGGGCCAATAAAAAAATATTAGAGGTTCCAAAGGGGTGGCTGTGTTATTCCAGTTCAGCAAAACAAACAAGTCCTGTGGCACTTTTGAAGACTAACAAATTTTTTTATCAAATGAGCTTTCATGGTAGAAAATCCCACTATGTCAGATGCTTTGAAGATTGGGGAACTTACATCACTCTCCAGTCCTTGTCATGCTAAGAAACTAGCTGGTCTTTTGAAAACACCCCAGATTATTAGTGTAAATATTCTTCAAAAAAGTATCTTCAGTGAATCCTGCAGTACCCTCATTTCAGTTGAACTGGCCTTTGGGTACTACTTCTACCTTCATTTAGACTTAGCTGCTACTAGTTCTCCCTGTCCCATCTCAGTTCAAGATGGAGGAATGTGAGGATACAGAATTTGGTGTGTTAATGTGAATGCAAATATTTCAGGTCAGAAATAGCAGAAACTAGCAGCATTTATATAACAGTAAAATCTGGGTTTGGTTCAGTTTGCACCATGTGCTATCTCAGAGCACTGTCATGATTTACATTAGATACTGATTAATTAATACATCATTAGGATTAACGGATGAAATATTGTCTCTGCTTCTGTCAGACTTATTTCTGCTCTAAGAAAACTGTAGGTAAGGCTGAATAGGAGCAGAGCCAGTTCAGTTCATCAGAATATTTCTATGAGACAGTGTGCAGCACAGCTACATCTATGGCCTGGAGAAGTAGCAAGGTGCACATGCTGGAAGCCCCTCTGATGCCAAGCTCTCTGCTACTGGAGGTTTCACAGTAGGTCAGAATATCACTGGATAGGAGGAATGAATGGCAGTGTAACCTGCTCTAGAGATTATGTATGAATTTGATTGATTACTTAAGAATACTCAGTTATCACTTTGAGGGTTAACAGGTTCCTGTCCTAAGATTCAGCCTGGTATTATTCAAATTGTTATATAGTTGGGAGCCCCAAAGTGTACAGTTGTAATTCTTACACTATAAGAACTCTTCTGTATGTACGAAAAGGTCATTAATACATTTAGTACATCACAAACACCCCACTTCAATAAGGTAGACATGCTGTAAAATATACATCTGCGCATCCACATACACCATCGCTTGCAGAACAACATGCAGTGTTACCCATGATCTTCCTTGTCATTATTGGCTTCCCCCTCATCACCCGTGGCTATCATTCTGGCACCTCCCAAGGCCTACCTCTCTATCCTACTGCCCCTAGGCTGGGATGCAACTTTTGTAGAATGTTATGCTTGAGGGTGCTATATCTCAGATCTGGAGTGATGCTGGTCATAAATCACCTACTGATGAGGACTCTAGCAATGGAGAGAGCCAATTTATTAATTTAAATAGATTTGTAAAATGTTCACTCTTTGCCTTTGAGTACAGCCTTCTGCGTCATGTGCTGTTGGAAATACTAGCTCTAACTGGATTTCTTTGTCCTTTCTTCCTCTTACAAGACAGCATTAAGCAACATCCTGTACAAAGAGATCTGGCTCAGAACGGAAAGAAGAGCATGTGTCTGTGGTTGCACAGTTTCCTTTGCCTAACAAATAAACTCTTAATTGCTTTTGCCGTGTTATAGTGGAACATTGAATCTGAAGCCTTTGTGGGCTGTATGTGTGTAAATCTGCAATATAGAAATCAAAGTTATCAGATTGTCACTGAATGGATATTTACCAGATATACAAACTATTGCAGCTGAAAAGTCTCTGCTGATATAAACCTTATGATTAAATATTAAGCAGTTCAATTTTAAAAATAAGAGTGGTTTTACTACATGAGCACCAGCATATCAAGGGAGAATGGAAGCATTGCAGCCTAAGTATGTATTGTAGAAACATGCTACAAAGGAGAACCTACTAACTGCATAGACGTGGCAGTGTGATTTAGTTGCAGTGATGAGGGATTGTGAATTGACACACCTTGTTTCTATTTCTGGCTCTGCCACAGACTTGGTTTATGATTTTGAACAAGTTACCTGACCTCCTTGCCCCAGTTTCCCCCTGTAAAATGGGAATAATATTTGTGAAGTATTTTAAAATACTCATATGAAAAGCATTTGATAGATCATTTTGAATTGCACCTACAAATGCTAAGCACTCACAACTATTGAAATTGACACGGGACTATAGCCAATAGGAGGTGACAGTGCTCAGCAGTTTTAAAAATCAGTCCACTATCTTTTCCTTACTTGCTGTAGGGAAGCTGTTTATAAGTCAGACTGGGACACTCTCCTTGAATATCATCTGGTTTTCTGATCCTATGCTGATTTCACCTTGACTTACTTCATATAATGTAGTTGACACCATCCTGAAGATTGCTTCTGAGCATTTTTAAATGAAATGCTTCTAGCATGATAATTATAATTATATTGGTTGGTCTCAGGCTATAAATATGGGACACTTCAATCAAAATTTTGTGCTACCCTCAAGGTAAATCCAAGGTGATTAGTGCCAGATTACTGTAGGAGCAGGTACAAAACACTAGCCAAGTTCCAAAGTTAGTCTAGATAAGCAAAACAAAAACAAAAACAAAAGAAAGGAGTCTTGTGGCACTTAAAGACTAACAGATTTATTTATCGTATGAGCATTCGTGGGAGAAAATCTCACTTCGTCAGATGCATTGAAGAGGGGGAATTTACAGAAGTGAATGAAAATAAATGCAGGGGAGTGTAAGACATAGGATCAAATCATACTGCAACAGCAAATCAGAGCATTTGTAAGGATTCAAACTCTAGGAAACAGCACACAGAGGGACGGTGAAGTCAAATTACCTGTTATAATGTGAAAAGAATCCATAGTCACGACTCAGCCTTGCTTTCACACAATATGATCTACATATTATTTGAATTTCAGCTGTTTCTCTTCAAAGTCTTGATGACCCATTGATTTTCCTGAGGACCATCATTAACAAATCATCAATGGAGTGATTAGAAAGCTGGAAATGCTCAGCAACTGGTTTTATTTGTTTCTTTTGTGTTGTAATTTCTGATGTCAGTTTTGTGCACATTTATTCTTCTGCACAGGGACTGTCCTGTTTGTCCAATGCATAAGGTATGGGGGCATTTCTGGCACATGATGGCATAAATCACATTAGTGGATGAGCAGTGAAGGACACTTTGGTGGAGTAGCTGGCTTGATTAGGTCCTGTGATGGTGTCTTTAGTGCAGATAAGTAGACAATGTTGGCAGTGGGATTTGTTGCAGGGATGTGTGCCTGCTTTAATGTTTCTGTTGTTAGGTCTGTAGTTGCTGGTGAGCATCTGTTTAAGGTTTCGGGGTTGTCTGGAGGTGAGGAGAGGTCTGTCTCCCAAGGTTAGAGAGAGTGAGGGGTCATCTTTTAAAATAGCCTGGAGGTCCTTAATGATCTGTTGTAGAGGTCTGACTTGAGGCTTGTATGTGGTGACCAGTGGTGTTCTATTGTTTTCTTTTTTGCGCCTTTTCCTGTAGTAGTTGACTGCAGGTGTTACCTCAGAAAATCAATTCCCAAACTGTCCAGCAGTCTGAGTCTTAATTTCCAACACTCCAGGGCAAGGAGGGTGGGACCATTATTTGCCTAAATGGGCAAATGCCCCAAGTGGAAAATACAGCTACAGCCCAGGCGTTCTTTGGAAGCAAAAATAAGGTTTATTACAATGCTTATTCTAAGGACTGACAAAGAATCACTACTCATTTCATATATAGCTTAACAATTATACAAACACATAAAAACACTCTATACAAATAAAGCACTAGAAAACACTTATATTTACAAAAGACATTCAGCAAGTGGGGATCAGGTCACTTGCAGAATGGAGAGATCTCAGCTCTTAACTTTTTCTTCTTTATTTATTCTGGTGTGGATTCCTTATCTTAAGCTTTTCCTGCCGGTTTGCCTGGCACCGCAAGATACTTTGTACGGATTGGGTCCCTGTCAGCAGTTAGCGATTTAAGCAGTTTGTTCGTCTTTAACCGTAATTGGTGTTATTTTACCCTCCCTGGGACCTTCTTCTTACTTCAGTTCATGGACATTTGGTCTCGATAACCAGTTCGGACCTTGTTCTGATCTCCTTGAGTCCGCTGCACTCTGCCACTCTGCTGCGGTCTCCTCAGCAACTGGAACGATGGTGGCTCAGAAGGTTCTCAAAAGCTCGCAGGTGCACCTGCCGCTTTGCATCAGCAAAGTTCTTTGTGGTGCTTGCAGGAGTTCTGACAATATCAGAGCTCCAGAGCCTTGAGCTTTGAAATGGGACTCATGTAGGACTTATATGGAACCAGGCTCCCTCAAAAGCATGCACCTTGAGTCAAGACTCAGGTATTGGATTGGTGCAACCTCTTTTGGATAGCCTATGCCACAGACAGTGAGACACGAAGTCCCCCAACTGGGAAGACATCCCAGTTGTACCCTCTGGCCACTCCTTCCCAGAGACGGTGAGACCCGAAAGTCCCACAGCAGAGACTTCATTCTGCTGTACCCTCTGGTCATGGAGTGTGCATGTAAGTTTTTGGCTGTGTGATATTTGTTGCTCACAGACTTAACTGCAGGACTCAGTTATCTGCCTGTCTGGAGTGAATGTAAGATTAAACATCCAGGCTCGCCCTTCTGAGACTAAGTCCAGAGACCTAGCTTAGAGACTAAGTCCTGAGTCCCTGCTCAGAGACTAAGTCCGGAAAGGCCCTTCTGAGATTAAGTCCCGCAACTTAGCTCATAAACTTCCACCAGAGACGTTGTCACTCTCTCTGGGGATGAGTGATAGTGTGATTCCTAATGCAGTGGCAACATAGCCAGAGGCCAGTGGAACCCAATAAGGAGCGGGAGAGATCTCCGAAGTTCTGCTGCTGTGCTGCTTCTTTTATACACTCTAATCGCCCACTCACATCCTCTCTAACCACTCACAAGAAGGGTGATTTCATCCTCAACCAATCACAAAGAGGATGATTTCATCCAACACCTGCAAGATGATGTGATAGAGATCAAAGGGTTTTGGGGGTAGCTGGACAGTGGGAGGAGAACTCAGAATACTGGATGGGAGGTCAAAAGTTTAGAATCTTCCTCCATCTTGACCTATTTTCCCTTAAAAAGATAGGTCTATCAAGTCTGTTCTCTTATGATCCATATGTATGGAGATCAGGTTTCACTTGCTGAGTGCAATTTTGAATACTAGCTTTGTTTCAAACACTTGTAAATGATAACTTATGGCTATTTTATCACTAATTATTACATATTATGCTATTTTTAACTCTATTTTAACACAAATTTGTACTAGATTGCCTTACACTATTATTCTACTCATATGTGTCCTTATTCAATCAAGATTTGCTCTAATACTAAAGAGATGGCAAAAATCTCAAGCTACATGGGGTACTCATCTGGCTCTGTCAATCTGTTTCTTTACTTCTCCAGGTGGGTACCATAGTTTTAAGAAAGCTTGATAGAGATCCTGAAGATGTCTGTCTCTGTCTGAGGGATCAGAGCAAATACGGTTATATCTTAGGGCTTGGCTGTAGACAGTGGATCGTGTGGTGTGTTTAGAATGAAAGTTCGAGGGATGTAGATAACTATACCAATCTAATCTGTACTGTTGTGTCCAGAAAGTGGATTTCCTGTGTGGAGTGTTCCAGGCTCAGTTTGATTTCCTGAGCAAAATCCAGTCCATCGGTGAGCTTCCTGAAAACACCATCCTGGCCACTATGGATGTAGAAGCCCTTTACACAAACATCCCGCACCAGGATGGATTACAAGCTGTTAGAAGAACCATCCCAGATGATGCCACAGCACAGCTTGTGACTGAACTTTGTGACTCTGTGCTCACCCACAACCATTTCAGATTTGAGGACAATTTATACAGTACAGATTAGGGATGGACACATCAACACTGCTCTGCACCGAAAACCTACTGATTGGTATAGTTATCTACATCCCTTGAGCTTCCATCCAAAACACACCACACGATCCGTTGTCTACAGCCAAGCCCTAAGATATAACCGCATCTGCTCTGATCCCCAGATAGAGACAGACATCTTCAGAACCTCTATCAAGCTTTCTTAAAACTACAGTACCCACCTGGAGAAGTAAAGAAACAGATTGACAGAGCCAGACAGGTATCCCACAGTCAACTACTACAGGAAAGACCCAAAAAAGAAAACAATAGAACACCACTGGTCACCACATACAAGCCTCAAGTCAGACCTCTACAACAGATCATTAAGGACCTCCAGGCTATTTTAAAAGATGACCCCTCACTCTCTCTAACCTTGGGAGACAGACCTCTCCTCACCTACAGACAACCCCGAAACCTTAAACAGATGCTCACCAGCAACTACAGACCTAACAACAGAAACATTAAAGCAGGCACACATCCCTGCAACAAACCCCGCTGCCAACATTGTCCACATATCTGCACTAAAGACACCATCACAGGACCTAATCAAGCCAGCTACTCCACCAAAGTGTCCTTCACTGCTCATCTACTAATGTGATTTATGCCATCATGTGCCAGAAATGCCCCCACACCTTATGCATTGGACAAACAGGACAGTCCCTGCACGGAAGAATAAATGTGCACAAAACTGACATCAGAAATCACAACACACAAAAAAAACAGTTGCTGAGCACTTCCATCTTTCTAATCACTTCACTGATGATTTGTTAATGATGGTCCTCAGGAAAATCAATGGGTCATCAAGACTTTGAAGAGAAACAGCTGAAATCCAAATAATATGCAGATCATACTGTGTGAAAGCAAGGCTGAGTCGTGACTATGGATTCTTTTCACATTATAACAGGTAATTTGACTTCACCCTCCCTCTGTGTGCTGTTTCCTAGAGTTTGAATCCTTACAAATGCTCTGATTTGCTGTTGCAGTATGATTTGATCCCATGTCTTACACTCCCCTGCATTTATTTTCACCCACATCTGTAAGTTCCCCCTCTTCAACGCATCTGACGAAGTGGGATTTTCTCCCATGACAGTACAAAACATTGTTGACCAAATTAACACCTACACTACCATATCATGCTATACTACAGCTGTTGTATATGACAGCTAAAAAGTCAGTTAGTTGTATTAATTTGTCAACACTTATGAGATTTTGGCAGCTCAACTGGCACTGCCTTTGTGGCAGAGGCTGAACAGCCCTTGTGTCGTTTCAGTTGCTACTTTTATCTGTCCATATCAAGCAGTGTCACATAGAAATGGTGACTTAGACACTTGGCTAGCTGAGTTTGTATGCAACTCCTTGCTTCTCACATGACATTGCAAGCACATTTTTGTGACCACAAACATGACACATCCCTTTTTGTGGTTTTCATTGCCACAACAGAGGAAACACTGGGGAGTACTTTCCCCACACCACTTAAAAAATACTGAAAAGCTTGAAGATGCAGCCATTTATTTATTCCTTTAGCCTATGTATGTGTCCCAGACTAATAGCATTGAGATGCTATAGTAAAATACATAACTAGTCTAATCTGAAGGCAGGAGAGAAACCGTATCAATGCTGTTGGTTCCCCTTTTGTAAATAGTTTATAAAGTGTGAATGAATTATAATGGCTGGTTAGCAAGTTCCTTACATATTTTGTTAAAGTCTCCAGCAGGTCAATGGATTGTTTTTTACCATGGTCTGAAACATTGGTTATTGATGCTGTTCAGGTTTGTTACATGATTATACATATAGATGAATCAATAATGTACAAAGCTTTGCTAAGTCATTTATAAATGGATCCTTCATATAAAGTATGACCATCACAGTTATTGAAAGAAAGCTCAAAACAAATCTTCTTTTACATGCATGAAAGATTAACTAGAACTAGCTCTGAGTTTATACTGCAAAAAGGGTTTGTTGGGTTAGCTGAGGATCAGGACCTTTCTGTGTGCTAGTTTAGTAGCTAGCTTCCCCACCCAAACTGAACTGAATTGAATCCAAGAAATGTAAGTAGCCCTGGATAAGCTGAAAGGTGAACAACTAATACTTCAGAAATTGAGTCCCCAAATTGCAGTTTGATTCATAAATTAATGGACATTTTCTTTAATGTATGGCACTGACTGCATGCATTTCTTATTTCACCTCTGGGCTCTTGCATATTATACAACAGGCAAGTAAAATGGTCTGGGGATCAAGGGTGGTCTCATCTATAACAGGCTTCCATCATGTATGATCAAAGCCATTACAGCTGGTGTCTTCTTTAAGCCTGTACTGCAATAAACAATTGTGTTCATTTGGATATATTCCAGAAATAACAAGATGCAATTCTGTTATTCCTTGTGTCAGCATTTAAAAGACCAGCCTGAAAAAGGGTTTGAAATAGCAAGCATTTGAATTTTTTTCCATCTGATTTTCACAGGGTGTACAAACATACCTATTAGCTTTTCAATATACTCACACCTTTCAGAGAACCCAGACTTGTGAACAGAGCAGGAAAGAGGGGAATGGAAGGTGACTTCTTGATAGTCTTTAGGCTTTTTTGAAAAGCATTTATTAAAGTTACACATTCAACAGCCTGTCCACCAGAAAATGGAATTCCCAAATTTTTCCTGTCATGTCCTCTTCCCCCCCGCCCCCACAACTCCAACTAGTAATGGAATCTGTACCCCTCTTCCCCTACTACTGCACAGTTGACTCAGCAGAGGAGCTTGGTCTAAAAAGGCAGAGCTGGGGGCAGAACTGGGCAGAGGCAGCTTTTGGGTAAGTGAAGCAGGCGGTCGCCTAAGACCCTGTAAGAGGGCTCTGTAGCAGGCACCTCCTTCACTTAGCCCTGTATTTCTGGGCCAGTGGGGAAGCGGAGGGTGGCAGACCACCAGGACCAGAAGCTTTGCCGCCCATCTGCCAGACTGGCCTCTGTCCAGTGGGGGCAGAGCAGAGCTCCCCACCTCCTCCCAGCAGGCTGCACATACCCAGGGGCAGGGAGGAAAGTGGCCGGTGCAGCGCTGTGGCTTGCCGGGAGTGGGGCCCCCCAGAGCGGCCTGCTCCGAAGAGTTCCAGCCACTTCCAGGCCTGTGGTGGCTGGGGGCAAAGTGACCTGAACTCTTTGTAGCAGGCCGCTCCAAGGGGCCCCACTCCCAGCAAGCTGCAGCATCAAGCCAGCCACTCTCCTCCCTCCCCCTGGGTATGCGCGGCTGGCTGGGAGTAGGCGGGGAACACTGCTCCACCTCGTTGGAGAGAGGCCGGTCTGGCAGGCAGGCAGCAAAGCTTTTGGACCTGGTGGTCTGTGGCCCCCTGCTTCTCCCTCCCTCCTGTGGGAGCTGGGACTGTCTGGGGGAGGCAGATAGGGTGGCAATGGGGGCCCAGAGCCACCAGGAGGGCAGCATTGGGGGCCCATAAGGGCCCCATAAAGGGCCTTTGCCTAGGACTCCCAATTGCCTAAGGCCACCTCTGGAACTGGGGATGAGGGAGGAGCTGGTGCTAGCCACTGAGCTGTCATGGGGACAGAGAGGGAATGAAGGCAGAGTTGGGCTGTGAGTGGAGACAGAGCTTGGCCAGGGTCTCAGCTGTGGCTAGGGGTGACAGGTGAGTGGCCCTTCCATGCGCTTTCTCCAAACATCACCTGTGGTACGCTAGGGGGCATGCCTCAGTTGGGGGACCTCGGCCTTAGAAAGGAGAGGTGAGCCCCAAAGAAGATCCTTCAAACCAAATGCCTCCAGTTTCAGATGGCTTGGTTTCAGATCCAAATGTGTTTCTGTGACCTTTGCTCTGAAACGAAGTATTTTTTCATTCTTATAGAATCAAAAATTTTGCAACCCCAAGCGGTGACGATACACTGGGGATTTATCTGACTCAATGCAAATATGAGCAAAGGAAGAGAAAAGTAATGACCGTCTAACAGGGGCATTGCTGGCACCAGGCCCATGGGGCCCATGCCCCAAATCCCAGTGCCAGTGCCCCGGGTACTGTGGGGCTCCACCTCTCCCGGTCTGTGGCTGTATTGGGCAAGAGATCCGGGGCCCAGCCACCCACGGCAGCGGCGGCCACTCCTGGCCCTGTCCCCAGCTGGGGATCTGGAGCCCAGTTGCCTACGGCCACAGCTGCTGCCTCCAGCCCTGTCCCTGGCCAGGGATCTGGGGCCCAGTTGGCCGCAGCAGCAGTGGCCACTTCCCCAAAGCCGGGTGGCCCTGCAGCCACGGCTGCTGCTCCCCCTCTCCCCACCCAGGGGCGTGGCCGGTAACCTGGGTCCTTCCCCAGGGCAGTGCCGCTCCTGCTGTCTAATAATGTAGTCTGATTAAACCAAATAATCTCACTGATCGAAAGTAGAGCATCCCATCAGACTTGAGTCTCCCAGCACCGGACACTGGACTAATTCAACCAGGGCCGGCTCAAGACGTTGTGGGGCCCCAAAGCACATTTTCCTTTTGCGCCCCCATGGCATACTGCTCCCTTTCCTGCTACCTTCAGCGCAGAGCCAAAGGCAGTGGGGGTGGGGTGAGAGATATGATGATGAGAGCATGGAACCTTGCCTCTACTCTGGGCCAGCTTGCTCTGCCCCAAGGAGGGGGAAGAGCTGGTCCAGGGGTGGAGTGGGACAGCCCAGATGCCAGGCTCTGCTCTCCCACCCTTCCCCTGGGCCAGCTGTTCTGCTCTAGGGGCAGAAAGGGCGAGCCCAGAGGTGGGGTGAGAGAGTGGAGTTTGACCCATGGGCTGGCCCTCTCTGCCCACAGGGGCGGAGTGGCTGGCTCAGGGGAGGGGGTGAGAGCATGGGGTCCAGCTTCCTGGTGCCCCTACAAGCTGGTGCCACACTGGCTCATCCCTAGAGCCAGCCCTGAAGTCAACATGTTCTATTGACTTGACTATACTGCATTATGATTATGGAAAACTGAAGCAGCAATTGGTTGGCCAAGCATCCTACAAAGTGGGATTTTCTCCCATGAAAGCTCATGAGATAAATAAATTTGTTAATCTTTAAAAGTGCCACAGGGCTCCTTATTTGTTTGGTTGGCCAAAGTTTCAGCTACTTGAATTAGCATCATGGTAAAATGGCTCAGAGTGTATTTATCGTGATTTTTAGATATCACAATGGCCAAGAAAGAGAGAAGGAAACGGTAAGGATTACTCTTGGAGGGCCCAATCCTGTCACCTTCTACAGTCTCAGAATTACTTATATGATTAAAAGTTGTAGAATCAGGCCTTTAATATCGTGTCTAAAACTAGTCTCTGAGGAGAGCTGTAATTGCATAAAACCACCCCACTGGTCTGACTGTATTGCTTCACTCTGACAACTTCCTTACGTGTGGCAACAGTGGGCAAATTGCTGTGCGTCAGCAGAAGTAGTAACATTCTGTACACGCATGAAATGGCAAAGTACAAAAATTGCCTAGATAGTCACATTTGGCACATCATTTCCTTTTCTCCTCTAAGGATCTCAGAGTGCTTTATAAACTTACTCAAAAATCCTCAAAATTCTATAGTGAAGTAAATATTATTGTCCCACTTTAAACTGAGGCACAGCACAGGGATTTGCTGAGGGTCAATGGTAAAGTTCAGAACAGAAGCCTGGAGTCCTGGCTGCCAGTTCTTTTCTGTAGCCTCCAAGAAAATGCATTTCCAGCCACAAATGGACTTTGCACATGAAAGGTCAGCAGGAAGGACAGCACTGACTCATGTCCACCTTTGTGGGCCTTTGTATTTACAGATTTCTCTCTTCTGGGGCTTTATTTGTGTAACCCTTCTGCCAGAGCAGGCTGGCAGGGCAAGGGCCAGGTTCTATAAAAAGGGGTTTCCACATAATTTTACAGCACCAACAGGCTTGAGCCCCCACCCAGTCTTCTGGGAAACCATGCACTATTCCCTGGGCACCCCAAAAGGGTAATGCTTCCCCACTCACAAGCATGAGTCTGAGTGTAGTATACAGAACTTTTAATGGTAATAAAAACAGTATGTAAAAGGCTCAATAACAAAAATAAGCACTGATCTGGAGGATCAGTGCAAAACAGCTTTCCAACATGATCCTACACAGCATAACTAGCACATGTGAACTCAATAGCAAACCCAGCACTGATCTGGAAAATCAGTGAAAAACAGGTTCCCAACATGATCCCACACATCATAACAGCACATGTGAACTCAATAGCAAACCCAGCACTGATCAAGAGAATCAGTGCTAAATAGGCTCCCAACAACCCCAGGGTATGTAGGGAGTGTCTTTCATGCCAGCTGTCCACCGCCACCAACCACTGGTTACTTACTCCATGCACTAGCACCATCCCTTGGCTCCACCGTCTGTCCGCTGGCTTTGCCCACCGGTCACTCACACCACCCACCTTGCTGCTGGCTGGTCTCAACATCTGCTGGCTCCATCCACTGTCTGACTGCTCTGCCCATTGGTCACTTGCACTACTCAGCTTGCTACTAGCCCCACCCACCAGTCACTCACACCACCCAGCTCACTACTCTTACTATCCAATAGCTTTACCCACTAGTCACTATATCTGCTGCTCCTTTTCACTGATTTTAGCTCAGCAAAATAGAATTTATCTCTCTCTCATGATTTCAGCTCTTAAACCTCAAGTACCTACAAATAGCTACTTTCATTAAAATAACAAAGAAGGCTTCAAAGAAACCCAGCAAAATCTATCATTTGATAGTGAGACTATGAAGTAACACAAAAAACCTCAAGTAGTGCTTCCTTAAGCTTTTCCTAGCTAAAATAGCCAGTGGCCTCTTCCACAAGTTTCTTTTTAGCTAAGGGTAGCTTTTACCCTTTAACTAACCCAAATGGATTTGGAACAATCAGAAAGTAGCAATTCACAAAAGAAAGTATTTTGTATTTCCCTTCAGTAGAATTACAGATATTGACAGATTTGTGATCAGATTAACCCCAAATGCCTTTACCCACTATGCTCTGCACCCATTATGCTAATACCTAATTGTGCTCTTTGTGCTCATGCTAATACAGGACCCATGCAGATTAGTTGCCGCCCCCCCCAGAAGCTGTTAGGCACAGCTTTCAAGCCTGCCTTACATGTCATTCTGCATTACCCAGTGTCCATTTAACCCCTCCCCTAAGCAGAGCTGTAACCACAGTGGGGCCAATGGGGCAAAGCCCCAGACGGTGCAGAGCGGCTTAATAGAGCTGCTCTATTACAGGGTGGCTTTTGTGGCACCAGCTCCAAGCAGCACAAATGCCAAGGGGTGTGTTCTGATTGGAACATGTAACTGGCGTTACGGCTCTGGCCCTTCTGGAAGACATTTTAATTAGGGATTGGGTATATTCAGAGCAAGAGCTCATGAGGCTGTAAAATGAAGTTGGTGGTCCAGATTTTTGCAAGGTAGAACATGTGGAGGGTGAAGCATCAGGGAGGTGTTTTCCCTGGCTATGTCTATGTTAGCCAATTAGTCCGGGCTAAGCAAGCTTAGCCCAGACTAATTTAGCCCATATCTACACTAGCCAAAGCTTAATCTGAACTAATAAATTTGACTGGTTAGTTCAGACCAAGTGAAAGTTTGACTAGGTATGATATAGACATGGACTAATGGCTTGTTCAAACTAAAAAAGTTCAAACTAAGCCATTAGTTTGAACTAGCCATGCTTTCTAGTTCAAACTAAAAAGTTAGTTCGAACTAGGACACACGGCTAGTTCGAACTAAAAAGTTGCGGTTAGTCCAAACTAACCCGTTGTTAGTTCAAACTAACTGGGAACTACTTAGTTCGGACTAAGGAAGTTCAAACTAAGCTTTGTAACATAGACATAGCCCCTGAAGCTTGAGCCAGTCTTAGATCTGAGTTTGGGGTATTCTGGAAGCTGTTGCAAATTTCATCAGCAGGTTATGACTTCCAAGGAGCCAGACTGGCACATGGTCTGCCAACAGCCTCTGTTGTAGAGTGAGACTGACTCTATATGGGGATTTCCTGCCAGTCTCGGCTGTCTTCAGGTATATCCAAGATTAGATTTAGGGGCGAGCAATCCAAATGACTGCTTGGGGTGCCAGGTTTAGTGGATGCTGGGCTCAAAGTGCTGTTTTTTTGTTAGTGACAAAAGGGAAAATCGAATGTTTGAAGTAAAGTATTTTTCAGGTATTCCATATGTGGATTCATTTTTCACTAACCTCCTAGAAATTTCTGGAACTTTGCAGAATCTTGTGCAACCTTCCAGACCTCTGGAGACCTATATTTGCCTCAAACCTGATAGCATGTTGTCAGCTGGTATATAAGGGGCAGGGCATCACCAGTCAGTGAAAAATAAGCATAAGCTGAAGCAAGAGCCCAGGAGTGACATCATGAACCTTGTTTTATTGTATAGTTGTGAAAGCAATACTTGTGTTTTAAGACTTGAAGAATGTAAGCAATGACTGATAAAGGATATGTTTAATGAGATGCCAAAGATCTCCATTGAACACCTACATCTGCGCAACAATATAAAAGAAAGAATGGTCACTTACATTGTAACTGTTGTTCTTCGAGTGCTTGCTCATGTTCATTCCCAACTTAGGTGTGTGTGCATGCTATGTGCACTGGTGCTGGAAAAATTTTCACTTAGTGGTACCCATACAAGCTGACTCAGATATGTGCTGCCAGCTCCCCATCCCTCTCAGTTCCTTCTTGCTGGAACTCCAGCTGAGGGGAAGGAGGGTGGGTGTGGAATGGACATGAGCTAGAGGCATCGCTGCCGCTGGGCACCTGGGACACATGCCCCTAATCCCAGCGCTGGTGCCCTGGATCTCTGGCCCAATTGGTGGCCACCGGTGGCCGCAGTGGCCCTGTCCCCAGCTGGGGATCCGGGGCCCAGCTGCCCGCAGCCGCTTCTGGCCCTGTCCCCAGCTGCGGATGCAGGGCTTAGCCACCCGCGGTGGTGCGGCGGCTTCTGGTGCTGTTCCTGGCCAGGGGGCAGGGCCTGTGGGCCGGGGGCGGGGCCTGGGCCCGTGCCCCAGGTCCCTCCCCAGGCCAGTGACGCCTCTGCCATGAGCAACTCATCTTGAAGAACAACAGATTCAAGTAACCATTCTTTCTTTGAGTGCTTGCTCAAGCCCATTCACAGTTTAGGTGAGTCAACAGCAGCATCCCTGGATGCAGGCAGAAGTTCAATGAAGTGACACTTGGAGCACCAGTCTACCAAAGAAAGAACTGTTCCAAGCTCGCTGCATCAAGGCATAGTGGGACATGAAGGTATGTACCGATGACGAGGTAGCTGCTCTGCAGATATCCTGAATGGGGACGTTACTTGAAAAGCAGCAGATGAAGCCTGTGACCTTAGTGAGTAAGCTATTAAGAGCACAGGAAGTGCTCATAACAGGCCCAGATACAGGCCATGATCCACTTTGCAGTTCTTGAATGGAGACCAGCAGTCCCTTCATTTCGTTCGCAACTGCAAAGAATAGTTGCATTGAGTGACAAAAGGGTTTGGTTCGGTCCATGTAAAACGCCAAAGCCCAACTCACATCGAGAATGTGCAAATCTCTCTCTTCACTAAAGTTGTGAGGCTTGGGGAAGGAGCATTGCTCCAGAAAAAAAATGATTAAGCGCACAGGGCCCCCTCAAGCCCAGCCGGCCACTGGTCTGGGCTACTCAGGCCCCATGCCCTTAGGTGTCTGGCATCATTCCCAGTGCTGCTCCCTGGGGCCCCTGCATCCCGTGTTGCTCCCAGTGCTACTGCCTGAGGCCCCTATGCCCTGCCCAACCTGGCTTCCAGGCCTGAACTCCTTTTTTTGGCTATGTCTACGCTCCAGGGCTTGGTTAAGCTGGTTTAATAAGGTGTACTTTAAGCCAGTTTAACGAAGACTTTATTAAGTTGGCTTAGAGCATTCACACTCAAAATGCCAGGAGACTGCCCACATCCACAGTGGCAGCTGCTAGGTCAACCTAGGTGTGGTGCTTGGTGGGTACCTGGCCCACACTGCACCACAGCAGAGGTGCTCCTCTCTCCTTGCCAGTCCTTTACTAGAGGAAGGGAGTGACCACACCACTCCCCATACTGTGTGTGGCAACAGGGAGGTCAGGGAGCCTGACATAGCCCAGTGATGTGCCAGCGCAGCACTCCATCCCCTCCCTGCATTGCCCAGACTCCTTTGGCTCTGGACCAGGTGCTGCAGGGCAACTGCCAGGGAAGGGCACAGCAGTTGTTAAGACTCAAACACTGAGACGCAACACACAGAGGAAAGTGAAGTCAAATCACCTATTGTAATGGGGGAAAAAATCCATAGTCAGGATTTAATCCTGCTTTCACACAATCTAATCTAAAAGAAATAGCAACTTTCTTTCTTTCTTTCTGTGCTGTTTCCCAGTGTTTGAATCTTGACAACTGCTTTGATTTGCTGTTATAGTGTGACCTGATCCTATACCTTACACTGCATTTATTTCCTACCATTAAGTTCCACCATCTTCACACCATCTGACAAAGTGGGATTTTCTCCCATAAAAGTTCATCCAATACATAAATAAATTTGTTAGTCTTAAACAGTGCCTCTGGACTCTATGTTTGTTTTTCAACAATATTGGGGGGTCCATCTGAGAAGGGGAGATACAGAGGGTCGGGCTGAGAAGGGGAGACACCCAGGGTTGGTCTGAGAATGGCAAGGGGGGAGACACAGGGGTTTGGGCAAAGAAGGGGAGAGCCAGGTAAGATCAAACTGAGTAGAGCAAGAGGAGAGACAGGCGGGGTTGGGCTGAGAAGGGGGAGACACATGGGATTGGGCTGGAGAAAGGGACAGCCAGGCAGGGTCGCACTGAGAAGAGGGAGATATGTGGGGTTGGGCTGAGAATGGGAGAGATGCAGGGTCAGGCTGAGAATGGGAGAGATGCGGGGTCAGGCTGGAGAAGGGGGAAAGACGCTGGATCAGGTCAGGCTGGAGAAAGGGGACACATGCGGTGTCCGGCAGAGAATGGCGAGAGAGGGGTGGTTGGGCTGAGGAGGGGGAGGGATGCGGGCTTGGGCTGAGAAGGGGAAAGATGTGGGATCAGGCTGAGAATGGGGAGAGATGTGGGGTTAGGATGAGAATGGGGAGAGATGAGGGTTTGGGATGAGAATGGGTAGACATGTGGGGTTGGGCTGGAGAAGGGGGAAAGATGCTGGATCAGGTCGAGCTGCAGAAGGGGGACACATGCAGTGTTGGGCAGAGAAGGGGAAAGATGTGGAGTCGGGCAGAGCATGGTGAGAGATGTGGTCGGGCTGAGAAGGGGAAAGATGCCAGGTCAGATCGGGCTGAGAAGGGGAGAGACTCTGGATCGGGTTGAGGGAAGGCAACCTGGGCTGTCATCCTAGGATGCAGGGCTGTGAGGCTGGGGCTAAGACATGTGGAGTTTGGATGCCTTGCACACAGCTGGGAGCACTCCCAACTGTGTTGCGCCTTCTAGCCAGCCCCCATCCTCATGTTTCTAATAGCTAGGAGGCCAATTAAGTCGACTTAAGCCAACTCCTGGGCCACATTGGCTGAAGTCAACTTAGTAAAGTCAACTTAATGACTAAGTAGACTTTACAAATGAGAGTTATTAAGTCGACTTAAGTAAATGCTTAAGTCAACATAATAGCTTCTCAGTGTGGCCAAGGCTTTGTTTAAGTTGATGTAAGGGGCTTTAAGGTGACTTAAACTCAAAGGCTGTGTTCTCACACAGCCAGTTATTTCGATATGGTTGTTTCGCAACAACCGTATATCGAAATAACGCTTATTTCGAAACACCTTATTTCGAATTAACATTTTGTTAATTCGAAATAAGGAAAAAGGCGGGAAACAAAATAGCAGGTTCAAACTGTGAACTTGCTATTTCACTTCAGCAGGGGGCTGCAGGCACAGCGGGGTTCAGCGCTGCCCAGCGCTGAACGCCGCCGGTGCTTGCACAGCGGGGCTGCAGGCACTGGCCAGGGGACACCCCTCAGCACCCTAGCCCGGGTGCTGAGGGGGCACGCCTTGAACTGTTGTTTTGGAACATCTTGTTCCGAAACAACACATTCGCATAGCGTTGTTTCGAAACAACCGTGGCGAAACAACGTAGTGTCGCCCACGGTCTAGGTTTTACTTGTTTCGAAACAACGTGGTTGTTTTGGAACAATGGCTTCCGTTGTTCCGAAACAACCGTGCGTCGTGTGAACAGCTGAAATCTTATTTCGAAACAACCTCTGTTGTTTCGAAATAAGGAGGCTGTGTGTACACAGTCAAAGTGTAGACATACCCTTTCAGAGGTAGGCTGATGCCAGTGACACGCCTTTGGTGAAGACACTTTGTGTGGTTGAGAGGCCAAAGATGAGCACCATGAATTAGTAGTGGTGTTCCCCTACCATAAATCATAGGAACCTCCTATGACCAAGGAATATGGAAATGTGAAAATAGGCATCCTTTAAATTGAGGGCAGGGAGGGAGTAATGGTGTCTAGGGAAACCATATGGAGCTTTAGGCTTCTGAGGTAGTTGCTGAGGTACCTTAATTCCAGGATGGGCCTCGGGCCTCTGTTTGCCTTCAGAATCAGGAAATACTGGGAATAAGAACTTTTGTCATACGTCCTAGGAAACCTCTTCCACTGCACTCACCTGTAAGAGTGCTTGTGAGAGGAGACCCTGGAAAGGGATAGGGAGGACGGATCTTCTAGTACTTCCAGAACAGATCTTCTGGTGACCAGTGTCAAGATCCTGTTCTGCTAATGTCTTGCCCAGAGAGCAAATTAACTCTGGAGATCATATGTGCACCAGTGAATGGTGCCCAGGGGATGGGGACTGTTGAGCAGATCTGTTAACCAGCTTCTCCCTCAATAGATTCCACACTAGTGCCAATGCCACATCTCAGCGCAGCAGCCTGCTGTCCCTTTGCATGTGTGGCACAGGCCTTGCCAGGAGGTCCTTTATAGCCTGAAAAGCCTCTAGGGTTCATGGCACTGCCAAAAGTTGAAGCTGTCTCCCACTACCCAGGGTCAGTGAGGGCTCAATGCTGGGGTCACAGCTTTCAGCAACAAGGAACCTTTTGGAGGTGGAAAAGGTTGTGGGGCCAATCTGAGTCTTGTTCTGTCCCCTTTAGTCTTATGTGCCTGTGAGCAGCCCAGCTCAGCATGTGTCTTTTTGGACTTCTTTCTCAATACCAGGGATGATGATTGGTGCCAAAAGGACAAAGAGAGCACCAGAGGGCACTGCGTGCTGGGGTTGCCCTGCTCAGTGCAAAGCCCAACCTGGCGGACTCCAACATCATTCTAAGTGCCAGCTCCATCAGGATGGCCTTAAGATGGATATACTAGTCTTTCTTAGTTCATGGGTGAAAAACCTTTTCAGATTTTGCATCTGTCATGGATGTGGGCTTCCCCCAGACACTTTAGGAAACTTTGAAGCAGGTTGGTCCTCAGCATAGGCTTCTTACATGAAGCACAGGGTTTAAATCCCAGAGAATGGGGCATGCTGCAATCTTGGGACTCCCACAACTATAAAGCTATGTTATTAAATACTGAAAAACAACAAACTATCCACATTAGAACAATAGGAAAACTACTATCTTTAGTGAGAGAACTTGGAAATGCAAGAGACTTTTCAGAGCCATCACTGGTGGCAAGAAGGAACTGAAAGGGAGGGGGAGCCAGCAGCACATATATGTGGGTGCATGTGCATACCCCTGTGAGAGGCACTAGAGCTGGCATGTATGGGTGGAACTCAGGGAAATGTTTTCCAGCACTGCTGGATATGGCGCACATGCACACATAAATTGGGAATGGACATGACACATAAGCAAGCACCTGAAAAAGAAACACTGCTACTTCTTTTAACATGTAATATAGCACAATTTAATAGTGGTCCACCCAATGTTGGTGCACCATTTAATTTTTCTTCATATTAATACATTTCAGTTATTCTTAAAATTAAAAAAATTCTATAACCTTAGAAGAAATCACTTTTTTAATTTGCTTATATATGGTATAATAAATATACATTTACAGAGCCTAACATGCAAATTTATCACCTTGTATGATAGGGATAAACGAAGCATCAAAGTCATGAAATGGTCTACATATGCTATAGAAATATGCTTAAAAAAATTTAACAAATGGATGGGGGTGTCAGCTGGTCTAGGGTCAATCCTGGTTGTGTCTACACCGCGATATAAAACACTCATGACTGGTCCATGTCAGCTGAATTGGGCTGTGGGTCTATAAAATTGTAATGTAGATGGGCTTGGGCTGGAACCAGTATTATCATAGCATCATAGCATATTAGAGCTGGAAGGGACCTCATGAGGTCATCTAGTCCAGCCCCCTGCTAAAGGTAGGCCTACTTCCACTAAATCATCCACGTCAGGGCTTTATCCAGCCAGGTCTTAAAAGTTTCTAAAGATAGAGATTCCACCACGTCCTAGGCAACCCATTCCAGTACTTCACAACTAGTGAGAAAGTTTTTCCTAATATCCAATCTTGACTGCCCCAGCTGCAACTTGAAACCATTGCTCCCTGTTCTGTCCTCTGTTACTACTGAGAACAGACTAGCTCCCTCCTCTTTGGAGCGCCACTTCAAGTAGTTGAAAGTTGCTATCAAATCCCCTCTCAGTCTTCTCTTCTGCAAACTAAATAAGACTAGTTCCTCCAGTCTCTTCTCATAGCTCATGTGCCCCAACCCCCTAATGATTTTCACTGCCTCCGCTGGACTCTCTCTAACTTGTCAACATTCTTTCTGCAGTCAGGGCCATCTCTAGGTGGGTGTGGGGCCCTGGATGAATTGCCCTCTCCGGGGCCCCCACTCACCCCCCCCCCAAACACTGGAGGGACAGGGCCAGCTGACCCGGGGGAGGCCCCTGCCCTGGCCATCCCATGCCAGGGACTGGGTGAGCTGGCCAAAAGCAGCAGAACAGTAGTGCAGGGTCTGGTTTCTCAGCCACCCTTAAGCCAGTGGTTGTCAAACTTTTTCCTCGGGACCTAGCTCCAGACCCCTCTGCCATGTGGCGACCATCCACTGGAAAAAAGCGGCTACCGCCAGAAAATTGAACAGTGACCATGGCTGGGGGGTGGGGGTGGTTGGGGGGGGGGCAGTCCCTAATGGCTTTCAACCTTTATCTTGAAGCTTTGATTGCATCTCTGAAATCTATACATCACTTACATGGAACATGCAGAGAGTGATCCCATATGCCATACTCCTGTCTCAAATCAGGAAATATGTCAAGTCTCTTAAATTGCATGTAGTAGCCTGGAGTCTGTTTGTGAGAGCTCCTTGCAAATGGGGGTGGGCGGTGACTGGGTGGAGAAATGAGATGGAAGTGCTGAGACAGGGGAAGGTAAAGGCAGCCAATGCCAGGCTGGAAAGAAAGGTCCTGGAAGATCTTGTCTGCTGCTGAGCTTGTCCAGATCACTCCAGGTCCTGGTCCCTTCTCCACTGCCCATTCCCAGGAACCGAAGCAACCCCTCTCGGTTACACTTTCACCTCTGCCCTTCATCTGCTCCCTGAGTCTGCATGAGTTTCCATGAATGCACAATTGTCCAATATTGTGATTGAAGGGGTGCTAGCCCTCTCTGCTTGGTCTGGTGACCCTGGCAGTGTGCATAAGGCAGCAGCAGAATGGGGCTATCCACTCCCACCTTCAGATTAGAACCTTGTTATAACTTCTCCTTTCAGCAGATCCATCCCTGAGTTGGATTTTATTCTATTACATAGGCTTTCTAATTGTAAATAAAATACCATACTTTCTAACATAGGCTCCTACTAGAACAGTTTGCTTTTCTCTTCTCTTTTTAATTATCAGTCAAAAAATTTCTGGAAAGAGTTTTTATTAAAATCTACAAGTTATTTCTTTTGTTGCAAGCAAGGGAATTCTCAACCTACTGAAAAAAGAGGCAAGACATTTGTAAGGCACTAATGTGGTCCTCCATTCACAAATTCACTATTCATTATGCCATAGCCCAATCAGTAGTAACAGATGCAGCAGTCAGCTGCACAGTCCTGCAATTCTCACATCTATTGAGCCTTCATTCCAATCTCCACACTGAATACTGCTCACTATTCTACTCATGTATGGAACCCACATAGGGATGTGGAAAAATTCTGTGGCTGAGGCCCAACAGTGTGCTGAGGCCTAACAGCGTTGAGACACAGATAGCTCAGTAGGTCGGTGGGGGGGGGAGCTGCAGTTTCTCTGTTCCACTAGCACGCCTGGAAGAGGGCCAGTAGAAGCAACTAACTGATAAGGTATGCTGTAAAGCGCTTCTCTGTGTCTGTGTCTGTGCTTTCAAGGACAAGCTGTGTATTGAAATTTGGAGATAGAGAAGGTATTTGGATTTGCCTGCAGAATTCTAAAAGTCAGTCTACCCAGATATAAGAAAACCCATTTGGGCCAGCTCTGTGGCTAGGCCCGAGACCTGTGACGGCGATGAATTATGATTGGAGGTTATGTGGGGGTAAGGTGGATCAAAAGAAGGGGTTGTAACTGGGGGAATTTTGGTGCAAAAAGGATGGACCCAGAACTTAATTGGCTATACAGCAATAGTTTATGCTTTGTAATATGATGTAATATATCACTATATAAGAATAATGTACACTATTCTCAGGGCTCTTGGGTACTTGCCCTTGGGCCCACAGATGTGTAGAATAAAGCTCCACTCCTCACTAAGTTTGTGGCCCCCGCTTAGTGAGAATTCCTCTACAGGGATCAGCACTTGAAGAAGAAAGGGTGGTTATCTGCTGTAACTGAGGAGTCTTCCAGACGTGTGGTGAGTAGTCCCTATCAAGATTCCAGTCTCAGCTCCCACCTCACTTCTATGGTTTCTGTGAGAAGAAGTTGTGCATTGAACATGTCAGAGGGAACTGGAGAGGCATCAGGACATGCTGGCTCATAAGACCTCGGCCTCACCACATGACTGACACACAGCACACACACAGATCAATGAATGCTGTTTCAAACAATTCTCGTGCATAGCATGCATGCACACCTACATATACAGTCCAGAGAGGGACCACACATCTTGAAAAACTTCTAGTTACAGTAAGGATTTCAAGGGTCTGGACAGTTTCTATTATAGATGCATTTCACTATAGGTTTGTGGTATAAGGCTGTCCTCTTTTTACAGAGGGGGGAGAGAATTGTCAAGCAAAGCTGAGCTGTTTTGCATTCGCACTGCTAAGACACAAATTGATAGCAAAAGAAGTACTGTTAAGAGTACATCTCCATGCCATGTAAGGGGTGGCAAAACTTATGGAATGCAAAAGCCACACAAGTCAATCATTAAACCTTCGAGAGCTGCACTGAGCATATTACTAAGCTTAAAATTCATTGTGCACTTTAATTTTATTGTAAAAACAGGGCAAGTATTGATCCTACTAATGTCAGATTCTAATATTTACTTAAGGTTACCATGAAAACTAGGCCTATACAGTAAAAACTTAGCTGTCGTTGGATGTAGAACACTGCAGGCTAGTGGCGAGTTTTTTAAAATCTGGGCAGTAACTTGTCAATGCAGTACGTAAAAGCTCCTTCAGGTGCTGATCCCTAAGTGTTGCACAATGTTTAGCCTTAACAAATTTCATTGTGGAATACAATGCTTCACAGCAGAAAGTTGTGCCAAAACTTGAAAATAATCTGCATTCAATTTTAAACTTTTCTCCTCTGTATTTTCATTTCTTATTATTCCACATCATGTTTAGGACTTGTAAACCATGACTTTATTTTAATAAGGCGTAAATTGCATTAGGGACTATGAGAAAATCTAAACATGCCGCGGCTTGAGGTTGGTAGCTGGCACAGAAAGAAGCCAGTGTGGTGTGAAGATGGGTCAAAGATTGGGATTGTGAATTTCCCACTCATGGTTGCAATGAGAGAAGCAATTGAGAATGTCCAGAAGGTTGCTGTCAGTACCCAATAGATGAACTGCATGGAGTGTGATGTTGTGTCACAGGCACAAGTTCTGCAGATTAAATTGCCTCCAGACAGAGGGTCAGAGATATGGCTCAGCCTTTTTTGTTTATATTTACAACAGCCGTCATGTTGACTGAGAGAAGTTATTCATGCTTGGAGTGGATGTGAGGAAGAACTGCTTACTGGAGTGCTAGACAGTTCATAGCTTTAAGATGCTGATGTGTGTCCTCGGTTCTTTCAGGGACCTGAGGCCTTGGACTGCATGGCCCTCTGTGTGAGCGCCTCAGCCCACAAATGACACCTCTGTTGTGAGTGTGGCATGGGGCGTAGGAGGGTCAAAAGTCATGAACTTGAACGGATTGTACCATAATGAAAGGAAAGTCACAACTGAGGGTGGCAGGAGGACCTGTTTGTTGAAGTGGTCTGTCTGTGGATTGTACACAAAGCAAAGCCACAGTTGAAGGTCTTGCATGTGAAGGTGGGTATATGGAGTGGTGGAGGTGCATTCTGTCATGTGTTCCAGAAGTGAAATGCACTGTTGGAGGCCTGTCTGGAGAAGATGTTGCAGTTTCACAATGAGGGAAGTGAGGAAGGTGAAGTGGTCCACTGGGAGGTCCCATCCTGCAAGGGAGTCCAAGTGTGCTCCTTGTGATGAGTTGTTGGGTAGACATGAAGGTAGACTTGTCCTCGTCAATGCAGATACCCAAGTGGGTGAGGAGGTATTGTAGTCTATTGATGGTAATGAGGAGGTATTCATGGGATGATACCACTAGCACCTACTTGTCTATGTCTGGAAACAGGCAGTGACCAAGGAATTGCATATAAGGTGCAACTACAGCAAAGATCTTTGTGAAAATGTGGAGAGAGGTAGTGATCTCAAAAAAGGAGTATATGGATTTGGTAATGGGAGTGTCCCACTGTGAAGTGAAGAAATTTTTCATGGGTGGGGCAGATATTCACATGGAAATATGCATGCTTTATATCAAAAACTGTGAACCAGGCTTCAGAAAGAAGGGAAGAGCTCATCTGGATCCATTCATTCATTCAGAAACAGAACTTGCAGATAAACTAGTTTAATGCCCATAGATGCAGAATAGAGCGAAAGCCACCTTTTTTGGTATAAGCAAATAGGGGGAGTAGAAGCCATGGTGATGGTAGTGGCATGGAACATATTCTATGGAGCCCTTTTAGAGAAGGACATGTGCCTCCATCAGAGAAAGCTATACTGAGATGGATCTCCATGGCTCCCACAGTGAGGGTGATGAGGAGCAAAGGAGAAGACCTCTATGAGATACCCTAACTGGATGATGTCCAATACCCAATGATTGGTGGTAATCTTGTTCCAACTGTGTGAAAAAGAGAAAGACAGCCCCCAAAGATAACAGAGAGATCAAAGGAGTGGAGAGGGTTTCTTTGGTTTCAAGGAAAGAGTCTATAGGATTATTCGGACGTGTGCTGTGGGAAAATGAAGAAGATGGAGACTACAGGATATCTAAGTCATTGGGAGCAGTGGTAGTGGTGGGATGCTTCCTGGTGGAGAGGGTAGGGCTGGTAGGCAGACTGGGTGGGATACTGAGGTCTGAATGAAGCCTGGTTTTGTTGGTGAGTTGGAGAAGCCACAGTTTAAAGGCCCAATGACCAAAGTGAGTGAAGACTTCCATCTGTCTTATTGCTGAAAAGTTTCTGGTTATTGAAAGAGAGGCCCTCAAGGGTGGTTTGAACCTCCTTAGAGAAACCCATAGTCTGGAGCCAGGAGTCACTGTGAAGAACTACACGTGATGCCACACAGCATGATGCTGCACCGACTACCATGTGGAGGGAGACCTTGGCCACTAGTATACCCTTGTCAAATTTCACTTTTTTTTTTTTTAGCGGAAGTGAGGCTTTAAATTCTGCCAGTTTAGAGTATGATTGGATGTCATAATTTGCCACTATAATCTAGTATTCAGGATTGGTGGTGCCAACAATTCCTGCATTGCTGATGGTGTCGGGGTCAAGATAGTGTCCCGTGGTTCCTCATAGACCAAGGGAGGGGAAATGTATACGAGAGGGCTGATGATGAGGATGTGGTGGTGCTTAGTGACCATGATAGGGATCAGATTGGTGCCAGTAGGATGAGGCATATGGGTCTGCATGCACTGGTGGTCCCAGGAGTTATGGGAACCATGGTTCTCTGGGAGGTCCATATGCATGAATCAGACATTGTGTCTCTGGACTATACAAGTATACTGGTGAAAAGACATGGCCTGGTTCTGAGTACATTCAGAATCTGATGGCTCATCTGGGAAAGGCAGTGCTGTTGGGGAAGGCAGAATGGGTAATACAGGCAGAGGCTGTGAGGAAGTCCCAGGGTGCAGAGTTGGTGGTTGACAGAGAAGCAATGATTTATCTGCCAGTGATGGAGGCTGCATGAGGGATCCTACAAGGGACAGAAGCAGCTCTGCTATGGCTGGGAGGGGAGATAGTTGACCAGGCATGTGTGATATTGGGTGTGAGAGGCCAGAGAAAACCATGACAGCAGATGGAGCTCGAGCTCCAGTGGTTGTCTGGTGACTGAGGTAGAAAATGACACTGGTTGGTCACAGCAATGCTTAGTTTTGTATTCCACTTTAGATTTCTTCGGAGGTGGTGCTGCTAGTTCATTGCACAACCTGGCACAGCTTGGAAAGCAGTGCTGTGTTTAGAGGTGGTCCCTGTACAGGATCTACCCATATCCCCTTGGCTGTGCTTATGAGCACAATGGGCTTTTACCAGTGCTGCCCTCATGGGAGCAGTGCTCACTGACTGTCTAGTGGCATTCTGGTGGTTCTGCCAGCACCACACTGAAGTATCATGCAGGCACATCACCTCCTCCATGAGCTGTTTATGAAGCCTGAGTTTGCCAGCATCATGGTTCGTGGCAGGTGCAGTAACAGGCAACAACATAGGTATCACTGAAGAAGTTAAGACATCCTTGGTGCTCTTCAGGCACTGAGAAGGAGTGAGGCCATGAAGATCAGTTCCTAAAATTGGCTTGTTGAGGAACAGTCCCCCAGGGCAGGTAGGATGCCCTGAATGCAGTAGAACAAGGGAAGCTAACTGTACTATGACTACTATCTAGCAACTTGCAAATAAACAAACTAGGTACAACAACAGACCTGTGATCATGCTACACTGTTCAAAAGAATGAGGAGGGAAAAAGCATTCCAGTGTTGGTCATATGGCAGTAAGAGGGAACTGGAGGCCAGAGGGCATTGCCCTGCACAGTTTCATAAGATCTCAGATGCACCATGTGGCCAATGCATAATACATATGTAACTCCCCTGGAGTTTTAAGGAGCGTGGTTCCTTTAATTTGCCCTGTGGGAGAGGGTTTGTGGAGCTGAGGAGGGGGGCTGGAGCTGCAGCCAGAGGCCTGGGAAGGAGGCAGAGGGAGAGGCCCTGCCTGAAGCCAGGGAAGACAGAGCGGCTGACCTGGGATGCCAGGCCAGCACCCACAGAAGGACACTGAGCTGGGGAGAGTCGCCCAAGGACAGAGCAGCATCCAGTGACGGGCCATCTGGAGCTGTAGGGCCATGAGTACAGCACCTGGAACTCAGGGGGGAGGTTGTAGTTAGTTAAGTGGGGAGGGGGTCGCTCTGGGTTCGCAGAGTGGCAGAAGAGGCATCAGAGGGTTCTTCTTTTGCTGGGAAAGTGCTGGTGCTGAAGACTAGGAGTTGCTGGACTGAACTCTGGACTGGAACTGTGCTGGGGCTCCTGAACTCATGGTGCAGAAGCAGAGCTCACGTCTGCCTCCAGCCTGCTGCATTGTTGGGCCTTGCAGGGCCCTGTGTTAGCTGTTTACTCTGTGTTACTGCTGCCCCATCTCCCCTGTTGGTTTCCCCTTTACCTCTGTAAATAAACCTTCCCCATTCCCATGATCCCTCTGCTATCCCAGTGTGTGTGTGGTCACTCTGGGGGTTTGGAACAGGTGCCCCTGGGGCAAAGGGGCTCTCCTTGCTGTGTCCCTGCGCACATCCTTTGCTGGCCAGAGCCGCCCGCAAGGCAGACTCTATTTGGCCATGTGGGTGTTACACATACATGGGTTAATAGCTACTTCTTCAAATAGTCCTGGCTCTGGCACATGGTGTGTATGCACATCAACATATGGAATTCACACAGGGACAGTAAGTGAAGAAGCACAATTATTCTTATATTATGAAACTGACCAAGCAGCAATAGGAAACAGTTGGATGAACTGGTCTGCTAGATCCAATGGCCAAAGTTTTCAAATTACTTTTAGGTACCCAAGTTGAGACATCTTAAATGAGTCTGATCTTCATACTGTAGTAATTAGTGCTGTCTGAAAATTAGCATCTTTTAGGGTGTCTCACTTTGAGCACCAAAAAGCACTGGTCACTTTTTGAAACACTTGGCCAATATTTTTCTGTGTGTGAACATGATCATATTGATTGACTGGCTTTGGACTGAAGGCTTCAAAACTGCATGAGCTGCAGTAATATTGGCACCTCCATGGGTCATTCAGTCTCCATGACCTGTTCAGCCTGCTCTTTTGAGAATGCCAAGAAGGAAGCCCAACTGTGAGAGTTATGCTGTGATGAAGGAGCAAAATGATATCAACAGACTCATTTCACATCCTAGCATCTTGTCTGAAAGAGAGATTTAGCTAGAGAAGTAACAATACAAAGAGGGCATAGAGGAAGCAAACAGGAAACACTAAGGAAAAAGCAGAGGAAAAACAGAAATATAAAAAGATGGAGAAAATTCATGTGAGCACAAGGAAAGCCTCATCTGAAGTCACAGCTGCAAGCAGAAGGAAGTCAGGCACCATGAAGCGCAGAGGCAACAGTGAAGAGCTGAATCAACCCAAGTATTTGAAGCCCATTGCCATGAAATCTCTTTCTCTTTGACCCTTCATTTCATTTTGAATCAATTGTAACCCCAAGGTCCTCCAATAGCTCCCTGCAGGGGTGTTTCTGCTGGCCTTCATTGAGGTCTAAGTTGCAACACATCTGTGCTTCAGACTTCTACTTAAAATGTTATTGGTTTGCTCCCATGGGCCTGTAATTATCAAATAATCACTGCATGAAACCTTAGCCATAACCCTGCCTTGTTCAGGAGGGGATTTCTTTTTGACTCACCAAGGAAAGTTGCCACCTCTGGCAAGGGTCTTAATTTGAGCCTCAGTTGTGCTAATGTGTAGGACAGACACAGAGAACCCACCTAGCCAGCAGATGGAGCTCTTTCTATTATTGTTAAATACTGGCTCTTCGACTCATGGAAAAGGAGTGTCTGGCAAGTTCAGGC
The DNA here is from genome assembly GCA_007922195.1 of Podocnemis expansa. Lineage (NCBI taxonomy): Eukaryota > Metazoa > Chordata > Testudines > Podocnemididae > Podocnemis > Podocnemis expansa. Next base: position 40,589,383 of record ML682004.1, read on the forward strand.
CTCCTTTCAGAGCATAACGGACACTACATGAATTCACATTCAGGAAGCTTTATTCAGGGGCAAGGAGGGAAGAGTGAAAGGGCATGGGTGTTTCTCCTGGGTGACGCCTCAGATTACCTGCAAAGAGCAGGAGTATCCGTAAAATGAGCTGGAACAGGACAGGGCAAAGCAAGACCCCTTTCTCTGCAGCATGGCAATATAACTCTTTCTGAAGCAGGTTGGGAGAGGTGGCTTTGCAGCTGCACAGTGTGATTTGTTACTGGTTCAACTAGCATTACATTTAGAGTAGATGAGCACTTGGAGATGCAGAGAAGCTGCTGTCTCATTACTCCCTGTCCCTGGATGAGCTTCCCAGAACCAAAAGGAGCCCATAGAGCTCCAAAAGTGGAATGCCATAGCTGTGTTGCTCATCTGTGGATGCAGGTTTGGCCTCTAACGTAGCATGCTAAGCTAACCTCTGTGTTACAAAGCAGAGAGGAACAGGCAGTCTTATGAAACTACTTTTGTGGAACCAAAAGAATGCTGAAGGGAACAGGGTCAATGCAGTCATATAGGTGAACTAGGTGGTTGCCTAGGGCACCAGGCATTAAGAGACACCAAATTAAATGGAAGTGAATATTTTATCTTTCTTAACAAATATATTAATATATTATCTCTTATAACATGTGGAGGGGGGCGCCAAAGTCACCTAAGGTGCCAAAATTCCCTTAGGTTGGCTCTGGAAGGGAGGCATATTCTGCACAAAGTTGACCAGAATCTGACCACTTCAGTAATTTAACTGCTGTATTCACAGCAACTCTGCATTCAGAAAGGGTGCTCTTTGGCTAAATGCTGAGGGTCAATGACCTTATTAAGTGCACAGGGAGTCTCAAGGGGGCTGTAGAAAGATCTCTGTACCTATTCAACAACCAAAGTTGGAAGTGAAGAGCAGATGAGTGCAATCTCAGATCTGATACAGAGTGAAATTCTGGCCTCATTGAAGTCAGTGGTAAAGCTTCCATTATTGGCAATTGGGCAAGGATTACACTTTTAGGGCAGCCCAACTCACTCAACAGAGTTCTGTGGAGTGCTTCCATTTGCTGGACTGGAGACCAGCTCACGCTGGAGTCTGTAAACATCAAAGGGCAGCTAACGTGTCAGAATACAGTGCACCAGACACATTACTATACAAATAGCACTTAAACAAGCTACTGCAAAATGATGGGACATGGGCCAAGCCCAGTTATTTCTTGTATATCCTTTGAGCCACTGCACCTGTGACATTTCTGGAAATCCTTGCAAACTGGCCAGTCAGATTTGCCTGTCCACATTCCTTTGGCCAAACTTGTTGGATCTCCTGTTCATACTTCGATGTTAAAGGTTGGCATGTTAATAACATTTCAGTACTAACGTATGTTGCAATGTGGTATGAGTGACCTAAACTCCTTAAAGAGAGGTTTGTCAGTTATAAAGAAACTACATAGGGGAAAATAAATAATTTTTCAAGGACAGAGATTCTGTTCTCCATCTTCAAAGCCTCACCGATGAAAGCTCATGTGATAAATAAAATTGTTAGTTTGTAAAAGTGCCACAGGACTCCTTGCTTGTATCCAAATGGTGAGCAACCACCACATAAGAGCACCATAATGGAGATGACAGTAACATATTTATGCTTTTGTTGGTTTGCTTTTGGCAGCAGTGTTTGCAGTTTGCTTCCTCCTCTGGCTATGTGGGTCCTTCACATACCAATACAGGAGAGAAATGTATTTTTAGAAAATGAGTCATGGCATTATACAACCACAGAGGCTGATAGAGGAAAAAACAGTGGATGTAGCTCCTGGAACTAGTTTTAATTAATTTCTGAAACTGGCTAAATTTCAAAATTAATGTTATTTCTTTATATATTTTAAAAACAGTTTTCTTTAAAATTTGTTTGGAAAATTCCCTTAATTGTACCAAAACAACAAATACTCATATATAGTGGATCTCTGCCCCAAATCCTCTGGGAACCTTAGTACACCCAAGCACCAGGATAGTTTAAATGTTCCTTTTATTTTATTAAGGTTGCATAATTTTCAGTATCACTTGAGGGCTTCAGCAGCTTCTTAGCTGTAATGCCACAGCAGTACTGTGTTGTGGTCATCCCAGCAACCACATTATACAGATCAGCTGGTTCCTAGAGAAAGCTATGGGGTGCCTTTACAAAAATCAATAAAATGAGGCCTGATAACCATCACAGGGACTCCAACTTTCTGACTGTTGTAACAGGTAGTTGCTTAATGATGGTCTGAGAGGTGGTTATTAAAGTGTATAGAAAGAAGAGGTTTGTGCCCTTTGTGCTTCATGACAAAGGAAGAATGCCTGAAATGATTGTCTCTTGTTTTCCCTACACAATATATTTTTTCCTTCTTGTTTTTCACCTTAGAAATTTCCAGAATGTCAAGGCTGGTCCTTCTTGGAGATCTCAGAAAGGCAGATTGAGAGCTCTTAACCCTTACATGATCAAATCAAATCACATCACAGGGCTGGAAAGGACCTTGTGAGATCATCAAGTCCAGCCCCTGGGAATTGAACCCAGGACCTTCTGCATGCTAAGCAGCCATGCTAGCCACTACACTACATGAAAGAGCTTGGGAACCAAATTTTTTCCTGAAGATTTCTTTTGTGTTTAAGTTAAACACATAAATAAAACCAGTAAACCAGAGTTTTAAATAGTCTGAAAAAAAATATCTTACCCTACCAATCTGGTTTTACTTGCTAGGAAAGCCTAATGTCATACTCTTAGCAGTTCTCCGGTGATTTGACCTAAAGTATCTTCCAGGAAAAAACATAACAGACAGGATGTGAATTTCCGCAATGGAATTTTCAAGCATGTTCAATGCTGCTGCATATTCCACACTAATGTAAACAACCATCAGAAAAAATGTTGAGGATGGGAGCAAGCAATAAAAACACTTTGAAAAACATTTCAGGCTATCTTGTATATCATAAAGAGCTAAACAGGGCACAAATCCAATATATTTCCCCCCCCTACCCTGGCATACAATACAGCACAGCATTGCTAGCAAAAGACTGATGGGAGCTTTCACTTACATGTGTTTTTTAATATGTTTTCAGTTCTGCAAAGTAAAATGGTCGAATAAACTACAACTTTTTACTGATACTTTGAAAGTCAAATGTTTTGAGATAAATTCTTAATCTGAAAAATAAATTTCCAAGTTGGGAACCAGCTGCTCTTTCCAGCTACCTCCACAGGTTGATTGCAATGCAATGTACGTAGCAAGGCAAGTCTGTGGACAGCCAGACATACATTAACCAGGCAGCTATCACAGCAGCAGTCAACATACAAGAAATAAGTAATTTCTCAAGGATAGAGATTTTGCAAGCTGTTAACATGGGACTGTGGATAGCAGCAAGTACAGATTTAAATATATTTTATAGGAAAATTATAATATGTTTAATATTTTGCAAATCTGTGCAACAGTACCATAAAACTAAATCATTTAATTGACCCTGTGCGTCAGGGTGTAGTACATGCTGGGGTGGCAAACTGAAACAAATTGGGAACACAGACAGAGATGGATATTGTGGGAATGCCCTCTTGACCTGTGCATGGGGGAATCCTCACAGATATTGGTACAATAGAGGGAACGCTGCCAAAGATTTTGCAGGTCTTATTTAAACAACAATAAAAGAATAGGACATGTATCACACCTTTCAACACCATTGTTTAGAGTCTGGTCTTGGTTAGACTGTGGTAACTGAGATTTTAACAATCATTGTCTCAGTGTTATACTGGGCTCACTCTTTCTGTTTGTTGTATCCACCTATTGCCTCTAGAATGTGAGTTCTTCAAGGCAAGGACCATCTCCTCATCTGTTTGAAGAGAGCCTAGCACAATAGGCCCTGCTTGATGTCTTTGGGCTCTAGAAGCTATTGCAACACAAATAAATAAATACAAATAATGGCATGATCTGCAGTGATTCTATTGATAGCAATAAAAATATTTCTACATTTCCCTTCCTGTAGTTGCAACCAGCATCTATCCCCATATTGTTTTCTTTCTTTCAACTAGCCCATTCAAATGACAGTCTGTCTCAGTCAAGCTAAGAGTGAGCTAATTTTTAAACCATTCTAAACTTAACATATACTTCATATTTCAATTGTGCAATGCTAGAAATGAGACAGAAAATAGGCTTGGTAAATGAATAGCCATGTTGAAGCAGAGAGAAATATTCCTTACAAATAATGTATCATGTCACCTTCTCCAAGAGCAGAAAGTAGATACCAGATTAGTTTGGAGGGTTAGACCATGCTTCAACTTCACAAGAAAATGAAAGAAATAAAGTCACAAGTGGATTAGGAGCCCTGAAGTTCCCTTCTTGAGAAGGAACAATCCAGTTTCAGCAGCATTCTGAGTACTTTTTATTTCCTTTAAACAATACCAGTCTATTTGTATCTATGATAATTTAGGACTGACTTGTTTTCTTACTTCCTTTCAATGTTCCTCTATGGAAGCTAACATGGTAGCACAGCACTTAGTAATAATAAGCTCTATGGTCAGATGGAGACAAACTGGTGACTCAGAAAACCACTGAAATATAGGTAATGTTCTTTCTTTCTTTCTTTCTTTCTTTCTTTCTTTTTTAAATACTAAGGTATTTTATAGTAATGGCACAGAGCACTACCACATACAGTAGGAACACAGCAGTGCTTTGGAGTAGGGCCGTAGAATAAACTATATGTATATTTGTAAGAAATGGGGAGACAAGGCAGTAGTTGAACATTTCCTTCATCAAGACCATGTTATTTTAACACCTTCGTGATTCATAAAATAACAGGATTTATCAAATGTAATGTAGAAGTGCTGCATAAATACAAAATATTGATACTTTATTTTAAGTATTATATATTATATAAATCTTACTTCTTTAAAAAAAATTTCCAGATCACATCTCTGAACTGGAGTCTTTCCCCTTCTTTCTTTTTAATTTTCTTTATAAGAGTTATATATATATATATATGATGTATGTATGTATATATATATTGTTAACATCAATGTTATTATTTATATAAGAGTCTCATCTCTTTTGTTTTGCTTTCTGCAGTCTTAAATGATGTCAGCAAGAACTAAAACAATGGCTTCTTCTCAAAGACCTGGTTAATACAGGAAATTCAAAGGTGACGGTTTCCTTTTTTCATATTTCAACAATGATTTTTAAAACATTTATAATAATCCTTAATAAACCAAGGTCCATAGATAGTATAAAGCAGCCTTTATAAGCAAATTTATACAATCTGACATGCTTTCATGAGGCAGTTCATATCAAAATTCAATACAGAATCATCCAGCTTCCTGCAATGCAGAGATATGTTAATTTCAGTTCCAAGCTTTCACAGTTCTTTTTCTATGAATGGTCTCATCAAATCCCCAGGATTCATTTCACAAAGCTGCTGTTCAATTGCTGATGTTTTAACCACACAGTTGATTAAGATGTGCACACAATCTGGTGACATCATTACGTGGAAGATCAAAAAATATAGGAAAAATACCCTCCCCTAAATCTTTAAGTAGTCTTTTTATCACTACATGTATATATATATATAAGTGCATGATTCATTTTCCCCAGTGTGATCATATAATGAACAAATTTTGTGCTGATTAAGGATCTTCTTCCATCAATGGAATTTCTAGAAAATAAAAAAAAAATAAAAGAGAATTATTGGCTTAAGCCAGTAGATTGCTTAGGTCAAAGCAACCTATGATGTAGTTGCCTGCAGAGTGCCCTCTCACAGCTACCATTTGGTGCTGTACAAACAGTTTGTAAACAAACTTATGATCAGAGGCGGCCTTAGGCAATTGGGGGCCCTAGGCAAAGGCCCATTGTGGGGCCCCCAAAAGGGCCCAATATCGGCCCCCACTGCTACCTTTCCTGTGGCCCCAGTCCCTCCTGCACCCTTAACTGCCCCCATATCATCCCCCAGGACTCCTTGTTTGTTTTGCTGAACCAAACTAACATGATTATCCCTCTGGAACTCATAAATTATTTTTGGGTATGTTATTTTTAAAGCTCTTCCCATCATGAAGCTTGTAAGTTGATCATCTTTCACATAACATACATCAGCTAATGCTGAACTACAAAGTTAAAGTGAACATTTAAAATTTTTTTCAAAAATATGAGCATTAATTAATAAATAAGAAGTGGTAACATTAATGATGTCTCAAAAATAACTAAAATACCACATTTAAAATTTTCATAGTCAAATCTTACAAATTTTTCATATAGGCTTGGGTTTATGCGCACTAGAGACATTTAATACAAATAATCATAATAAATAAAAATAAGTGAAAAGGAGGTTTCTAGTGTGTAGCTATAAATGAAAAACACCAAATTTCAATGAAATTCTCTGAAGTACTCACGTTTATAAGACTCTGGCCCCCTCAAAAATATTAAATAGTAAGTACAAAAGAAGCTAAAAAATTGCTTATCAAAAGAAAGACATACAGCACAGATATCACACACAGGTGTAACGATTGCCTAAGGAAAGCACTGTATTTAGATGTAGCAGCCTATATGGACCTACCTGGTAACCTGAGCTAAAAAAAGCCAAAGTAAAAATTGTCACAAAGTCAAAAGAAAAGGCAAAAGAACAGGTAAAAAAGCAGTATTTCACAAAATTAAAAAATGGCAAAATAAATGGCTACACTGAGGAATTAAAAGCTGAGGCCACTGGAAAAGTTCCTGCTGTTGTGCTGTCTATTGCTTGCTCCTGCTGTTTTAGCATGTCAATGTGAAGGTGGTGGGCAGAGAATGGTGAAATCTGCATTTCAGATGAAGCATAGATCCTGATGATAGTTTGTCCTGATGAGCCAAGAGTGAAAAGTGCTTAGGCTTCCAGCCCTACTAGCCCTGCTAAATGGGAACAATTTGTATATTTTTCTGTTCTTCTTTGAGCGCTGCTCGGATGCATTCAGTATTAGGTGTCTCCGTGTCGGAGCGCTGGATTGGCCAGAAAAACTTTTGTCATAGCCTGTCAGAAGAGGGGAGGCGGCCACCGACCTTTGCACCACCTGCGGCTACATATACGGCCGCCTTCCCCCCGTTTCATTTCTTCCACCTTGTGCGTCGGATCTGGAACGTCCGCTCCTTGCTATTGCAAGCGGCTTGTCCCTTGAAATCAGCTTTTGCTGACTGGGAGAATCTACTGCGGAACTAGTTCCACTCCCAAGAACCTGCCATCGTTCAGCCGAAGCTTACAATCATGCCAGGGTTTAAACCCTGTGCTGAATGCGGCAAGGCCTTCCCCAGGGACGACCACCATGGGAAGTGGCTCAGGTGCTTGGGCAAAGACCACATGGTCTTGGCGTGTTCCATTTGTCTCTCCTTTAAACCCCGGACCATCAAAGAGAGGGAACAGCAACGCCGCACCCCAGCCTCAGAGGAGGCTCAGCACCCCTCACCCGAAGCCTCGGGTTTGAGCCCAGCCCCGAGTTCCAGCTCGGTGCCAGCGGCTGTGTGGCACTGTGCCACTGGTGTCCGCTGCTGCCGCACCACCTTGGTGCTGACTCCGGCACCACAACGCCGTCCCAGTGCCCCAGCACCAATCAGGGTCGCCATCAGCCAGCCCAGCACCATCAGTGCCGGGCTCACCCTGGCACCGAGCTGTGTCACCCCTGGTGCCGACGACCCGGCATAGCCCGGCCTCACCGGTGTGGACTCTACCTTGGCACCGGCTAACCCCACCATCGGCACCACAGAGCCCGGTGCCATCGGAACGGGAGCCCTCCTGCCTGAGCAGTCCTCCCTTCCCAGCAATGACTTGCCCGCGGCACACACGGGGGAGATTCTTGCCCCTTCCACACCGGAGGCGATGGAGGCAGCACGGGCTCTGCTGCTCCTCCCAACCCCCCCTGCCCCACCCATGGTTAGAAGGGGCAATCCAGCCTTCTCGTCAAAGGCCTGGGCTCAAAAGGGATGTTCACCCTCTTCCCCCACTACGGAAGCCAGCATTACACCACTGCTGGCACAGGGCTGGGAATCCCAAGCTCCGTCCCCCGGCTCCAGCCCTGAGGAAGGGCCGTCCAGGGGCTCTAAACAGCCCCGGTGCCGAACAGCATCCCCTTTCTGCTTCCAGGTGCAGGAATGGTCCCCCGAGGGAACTCCATCCCCTCCCTGACGACTCCTGGGCACCATGCTATCTCCGGCACCGGAGATGTTTACGGGAAACCTCTCGGCGCACTTTGACTTGCTGCGCCGAGCTATGGCCCCCTGAGTTTTCCCCCAGATACCCTGTTCGGGCCAGTGTTTGCTGCCACAGACCCTGTAGCAATCCCACCCCACCTGAGCATATGGGATCTTGCACGCTCCCGGTGGCAGTACCCATGCTCTGTCCCACTGATCTCGGATACGGTGACCATGAAATACAGGGTACCAGAACTGGACTACCACTCACTTGCTGGCCACCCGGTTCCTCCTCAGAATGTGGTCCAAATGGCAAAGGGGGCCGGAGATGCCCCTAGGGACCCCCTCCCCTCTTCTAGAGAGAACAGGGAAATAGACCTGCTGGGCTGCAAGGTGTATTCGTCATCGGCCCTTCAGTTGCAGGTGGCTAACAACCAGGCCATAACCAGCAGGTACCTGCTGAATATCTGGGAGTCACTGGGGAGATTCAGGGACATGCTCCCACCTGAGGCTAGGGACGACTATAGTGCCTCCCTGGAGGAAGGCAGCACGGTCTCACAAGACCTTCTCCTCTCCACCTGCGATGCGGTGGACACTGCTGCTTGGACCATGGCGTCAGCAGTTACCCTCTGAAGGGCAGCTTGGCTTAGAGAGGCCAGAGTGGCCCCTAACGCACAGCAGGCGGTCTTGGACCTGCCTTTTGAAGGAGAGGCCCTGTTCCCTCTTGAAACTCTCCCAGTGGTGGGCATAGCCCAAGATCCATGGGGGGAGGCCAAATATTTTGGCCTTCTCCCTCCCGGTGCCACCCCACCAACGTAAATCCCATTCTTTGGGTGGGTCAAACCCCTTGCCTTTCATTGTCAATGATGAACGGAAGGTTTTCTTAGCTACCCTCAGGGATGGAAGCCTCCTGGCTACCGCGACCCCCTTGGTTTAAGGGGACAAGACCAAAAACGCTGCTACCCCCCCACCTTCTTTTCTCCCCATAGGGAGGACAGGTCTGCTAGGCCCCTCCTAGGCCTACCTCCATGTCCACCTGGGTAGCTCAGCAGACAGAGCATCAGGCTCCTCACCTGAAGAGCCAGGGTTTGCCACCCTGTTGGGGCCTGATCCCTACAGCAGCAGGGGTTTTTTGGCAACAGTGCTTTTCCCTTAAATACCGACCTCACCAACAAAAACCACACCTCCCCCTTTGCAACAGTTTCCCCTCCCTGAATGCATCCCACTGTGTTTCCCTACCCTAAACACCAAGGGATGGAGACGCGTCTCATTGTAGCCTAGCTTCGGCGGGGCTCCGAGATGCGTGTGTCTGAAGATTCCCCCTAGTAGGACTGCACAGTGATCATCATGCATGCCCAGGTAGGACCCCGTGTATCCAGGTTGGGAGAAAGGGGGGGGGACATCCCTGGTCACATAGCTGCCCCCCGTGCTGAGACCGCAACCTTCTGGCAGGATTTTCATCCACAGCCAAGAGGTCACACCCATACAGGAACACAGATGCCTGGGATTCCATTATCGGGAAGGTGTATATAGAGCGGGGTGTACCCCTGTATGGACTGTAGGTACGGTCCATCCCTCCTCTCTCTCCTTCCCACCTCACAAGAACCCCAGTTCTACCTCCGGATGATCGACTGGGAACTGGGGACCCACCCAACATCTTCACCTTGGTTTATCACCTTTGGGGTCACCCATGGTGCCCCGAGGCCGACAAGTATAACTGGGGACACCTAGCCCGAAAAGGAAACACCTTGCTGTGGTCCATACGTCAGGAAACAGTGCGGGGCCTACCCCTTCGAGTGCCCTCACACAGATAGTACCCGAAATCCGCTGCCTTGGGGAGGGCCGTCTATGTTAGACGAAGGTCCCTCACTCTTGGGCGCTTACATAGCCTATGCCCTTCGATCTTCCCCTGGCAGAGTGTAACATTCAACCCCTTTTTCCCCGCTTCTTTCTGCCCTGCCCACCTGCGTGACTGCCCACTATACCCAGCGTAGGCCCTAGGGCCATTGTTCCCTTCCCACACGCATCGGCGGCGTCTGGCATATTTGCGGTCTCCTCTCGCCTTTCTCAAGGACCCCATTGATGCCACTGCTGTTCCCATGGTGTGACATGCAGAGAACCCCCTTCCTAGGCAACATATGATGGTTTTGGTGGGTCTCATGCCCTTCTCTTCCCCGCCTATGGGCCTCTCCCCCCCCCCGTTTGGTTCTCTGATGCCAGGGCGTCCTTCGAACTGGCGACCACTCGACTTAGGCTCCCATCTCAAGCCTAGAAGGACCCTCCTTGGTACCTTCCCCCAATACCATGTCTTAGAATGCCTCTTTGACAACCCTGGCAGGCAAAATGGTAAAGCTATTCCCCAGACAAACACCATAGGTAATGAGTCTGGAGGTTCCCTTCTGGCTGTCCATCGATCCCCTTGGTCACCTAGGAACTCACTAGACAATAGTGAGACCTTCATTCCACTGCCCCTGTTTTTCCCCACGGTCTAGTAAGAGCTCCGAAGGGCAAATCTGGCAGGTCTAGACTGGGGGGGGGGCTCTCTATATTCTAGAAGCCTATAGGTCCCCCCATCAATTGCCAGGCCACTTTGCAGCCAGTATTCTCCATACCTCTCCTGCGAGAGCCGGTCATAGGGCCAATTCGGTTGAATCACGCGCTTCTGCGCTTCAAGGTCATTTATTCACACCGAAGGCCCATCCCGCTTGACCCGACCCCATAGGCCTTGGGCCATGTTTCGTGGCCTTCTCAGCCACCCTGAGCCACCTCGTGGTTATACCCTTACTTTCCCTTCACTCAGACAACCTGCATAGCTGCACTCTCTATGACGGCCATTGCCTTCTCCCTTTGCTTCATACGCAACTAGCAGCCACCAACCAATCCATGGCTAGGTGGCTCTTGGAAGCCTGCAGTGCTCTATGCCCCTCTTACGTCCCTCCAAGACGCGCCTAATTGGCTAGCTCTCATGCTAGCCTTTGATGTTCTCTTGCACACCCCCTTGCACGCCCATAGAACGCCTCCTAATCAGCTGGTTACATTCGACCTTCCTCTTAGGCAGAGCACCCATGCAATCTGATCCAAGATTACTTTTCCTTTTCCAACCAGGTGACCTGACCTGACCCTTATTCCCTGTCCTGGTGGACCCTCAGCCCTTCTCCTCCAAGCCGTCAGGCCTGCTCGTCGTTTTTCCTCAGCAAGTGTCTTGCTGGAGGGTCTGCTTTGCAGGGCTTGTCGCTGTGCTGAAGGCAGAAGTACCAACTCCACCTGCCGTCTGTCAGCATGGCTAGTAGTCACCTAATACTGAATGCATCCGAGCAGCGCTCGAAGAATGGTGCCTTGGGGAGGGCCATCTGCCACCCAGCAAGAGGTGGGGGTGCAGGGCTCCCCTCTCCCCTTTGCCCCGCTGCCCAGGCTCCATGGGGGGCAGCAGGCTTGGAACCTTCGCCCGCTGCCCTGGCTTGCGGGCAGCCAGAGGGGGCAGTGGGTTGGGCAGCCAGCTTTCCCCACTGCCCAGCCTCGGCAGCTGCCGGCCAGACAGTGGGGGCAGAGCTCTTGAGGCTCCCTGGTCCCCCAGCATCTGGCCGCCTGGAAGCAGCCAGAGATGCAGCCAGTCCCCCAACCCCTGGCTGCCTGGAAACGGCCAGAGGCCCAGCCAGTCCCCCCAGCCCCTGGCCACTTGGAAGCAGCCTGGAGGGCGGTGCTGGCTCCATCAGCCCCTGGCAGCCTCCGCAATCTCTGGTCAATTTCACAGATTGCGGAGCCTGTCAGGGCCTAGGGGAGCTGGCACGTCTCCAGATGCTTCCAGGGGGCCAGGGGCTGGGGGGACTGGCTGCACAGCCAGGGGCTGGGGGTCGACCTGCGCCCCTGGCTGCCAGCTGCCTCCCCCATCGCCCCTGTGGGGGTGGCCCCCGCTTATCCCCAGCAGCGGGGCAAGCCGGACCCCCCATCACCCATGGGGGTGGCCCTTCTGATCTGTGGTGGTGGCGCCAGCTGGCTCCCCCATTGGCTGTGGGGGCAGCCCCCACTGATCCCAGGTGGTGGGGAGAGCCAGTTCCCGCCACCGATCCCCCACAGTGGGGAGAACCCACTGGGAGTCCATTGCCCCTCTGAGCCCCCCTGCAGCTCAGCTCTGGGCTCCCTGACCAGGGTGCTGAGGGGGGTGTGGTCCTTCCTCCCAGGGTGCCATGCACCCTGGGAGGAAGGTCAGAGCCCTTGTTTTGAAACTAGTGCTGTTTCGAAACAATGCCTCCCAATGACGTTGTTTCAAAACAAGGGTTTTGAAACAACAGCTATTTCAATTGCAGGGGAGGTTTTATTTTTTCGAAACAATGCACTTTATTTCGAAATGATGGGGTCCAGTCATTTCAAAATAAAGAAACGTCGTTGGGACATGACCACTTTTATTTTGAAGCAACGCTGGTTGTTTCGAAATAAAAGCCTTGTGTGAACACAGCCTACAGTATTATCTTCAGTCTAGTCCCTCAAGTCCCATGTCTGTTGTGATGCCTATATGGAATTAGCCAACTATTCTATCCATTCGCTCCAAAATAAACAAACAAAACTTCTTCAGGGAGTGGCTGTGTAACTTGGGGAAAAGGATTCCTCTTTGTTCTATTCCTGTGGAATCTACCCCCTTGCCACGAGCTTGGCTAGCTACGGCACGGCATGATGGCGAAAGAGAGTTGAAGTATTTGTTTTGAAGAAAACATCAAGAATAACATGTATGTTATAAATACAGAAATGAGAGCAGGTCAAATTTCAGGCTTAATTCCTGCTCCAAAGTACAAACACATGGATTTGTATTTAGGGACAATTACCTTTGACACACATCGTATGTAACATATCCAAGCAAAACTTACCATCTGCAATATTAATACTTGGACTTGTAGATGCAGCTTCCCCAGTAGTACTATTGTTCACCTCAGTTCTATCAGAAACAGGGTGCACACCCATTTGGCACACAGAAGATGAATATAAACTTTGGAGAAGTTCGGAGGAACCTGATATGCTATCACAGCTCTCAAATTCAGGTAATGTGTCTGTATCTCCTGCGCCAGGATAGGCTGGAGGGTTCTGATCTGCTGACTGCAAATCATGCCCCTGGCCTGCAGGAGACAAATATCCTGGTGCCAAGGCATTCAAACAACTGCTCACAGCTTCATCGTAGGAAGGCAGCATGACAGGAACACCATCTACTACCACGAAGTCAGGGTCGCTGGTTGAACTCTCCTGGGCACCTCTAAATCAAACAAAGATTATTATGACATCTCTGAACATTTCATTAGTGTCTTGAAGCAACCACCAAACTTCTCTCACTGTAACATTTTTAATCACACAAAATGAAGCTATATGGGGTCATTAACATTCATGGGAATATACACTTCACAGATCTACATAAATCTGCTCCGATTGAGAGATGCATCCAATTTATGACAATGAAATTAAACAAAACCAATAAACTGAGACAGATTAGAGAAGAAAAAGGTGCGGCGGAGATAAGAAGCATTCTCTGTTGTCCCATATACGGTAAATATCAGGGATATAGAATCACAGAATCAGGGAGTGAATCAAGGGGCATGTCCACACACACACTGTTTAAATCGAAATACTGCTGGTTATTTTGATTTAAAAAATGGTAGGTCCACATGATGTTCCCTTATTTCAAAAAAAGGAGCTCCCTCATTTTGATACAAGGAAAATCATATCAATATAATAAAACCTAGTGTTATATCAATATGATGGTTAAATCGAAATTGTTATTTCAAAATAACACAGTGCAGACATGTTATTTCAATTTAACTGTTAAATCAATTTAACACTTTTTTTTTGCGCTTCTCCTTCCCAGGTGCATTCCTTTTTCTATATATGGCCTTCTAGGGGGCCATGTTGCCACACCTCCCATGGTGCCCCTCTCCTAAATCGAAATAGCAAGTCCTGTCCATGGACATGCTATTTCAATTTGAGTTTCTAGTCGGAACCTGTTAAATCGATTTAACTTAAATTGATTTAACGGTTTTTATATCGATTTTATTAAATCAATATAAGTTAAATCAATTTAATTGTGTAAGTGTAGACATAGCCAATAAGTGTCTGAATCCTTAGAAAGATCAGCACAAGCAAAACTGTTTTGGCAGATAACTGCTAGATGATGCAAGCTTTCGGGCTGGGATTTTTAGCTTGCTGCAGTCATCAGTGTCATGCTAGGACTGAAAAGGCCAAGCCATCTTATAAAATACATGACACGAATCTAACCTGTAAAGACATATTATAGGAAAATACAATGGTACTGTTACAAGTAGGCTAGGGCTTTGATATACGTGTGTATCATTAGTGGTTTCTTGATGATGTTTACATGTATCCTGTTAGAGGTTAGCAAGGTAAATGAACTGCTTCTCTCTTTGTTACTATCGTTCTACTGGAAGGGGTCAAAAGGAAACATTCACATTCAAATGGACCTTTGATGTACCAATGTAAACTGTCTGTTAATTGTGCTAGTGCAACTAATTACCTGTGGTGCCCAGAAGGTGAAGCTTTTACTCCAAAGGACAATATACACCAGCATGGTATTTTGGGTAAGATCCAAACTTATACTGTTCTGTGTAATGTGGCTAACCCTTTGTGGTCAGGAGAAACCTTTCTGGGTAAACAGCTTGGAGTTTTAAGCAACTTCTTTCTTTACCAGACCTGGTGGCTGTACTGGGGACTGAAATGCAGTAAAGAGAGCTGAGTATATTTTACGGTGGCTTCTTGATATCCAGCTTGGGGAATCAGAAGCATTGTTTGTGACTATTTGGGGAGTTTGTGTCCAGGCAATCCACAAGTCCTGGGAGAATCTGCTCTCCTTTTAGCAGCTTGCCCTGATCTTTGCATATTCAGGTGGTTATCCCAGGAGGATACAGTACTCAGTTTGGAAGGATGAGCAATTTTTCCTTTGCCACTACAGGGCGATATTTTCAAGCAAACCATTTTCTTAGAGGCTGTCAATTTTAGATCTGTTTATCTAAAAAATGTCATTTAGAATTCCATGGAGTCCCACCAGGATTCCACGGGTTGTTAGGATATGGGAACATCTTGAAACCTATTTCAGCAAGTCAGAGTACAGGCTAGGACACTTGTCATTGCAACTTCTTAAATCTAGAGGGCTTCCCACTTGTATATAGATAATTTAATTTTAGGTGATCTAGTCCAGGGGTAGGCAACCTACAGCACGTGTCGACAGTGGCACCCGAGCCCATTCAGAGCTGCATGCAGCACCCTGTGCAGTATCACAGAAGTTGCCACTCCTGCCACTAAAAGCCATGCTGGGTGGCTTTATTCAGGTGCAGCTGGGACACTGGGGATCCCCCTATGCCTCCATGTGAATAAGAAAAAGCTGGCTCCTCTCTGTCGTGTGATGTTCCCCAAAGGAGCCACTCCAGGCAGCTTCTTTCTGCAGCATGCCTGGGAGCCCCTGAAAGGAGTTGCTTCTTTTCATGGCATGCCTGGGGACCCCTGTCCCTGGGCACACTACCAAGATGAGCCACTCTGGGTGACTTCTTTTTGCGGCATGGATGGGAAGTACTCCCACTCCAGCCGTGGCCACTGCTGAATTTTCAGGCAGCTGCCACATTTTTTCAGCAGAGGGGGCTGCCAGCACCAGCTGAGGGTCCGGGAGGAAGGATCGGCACAGGGGTGGGCAAAGGTTGCTGACCCCTGATCTAGTCTATTTCCCTACATTGGCAGGGAGACAGACTAGTTGACCTAATCTATCTTTCCCATCTCTCGTTCCTATGAATGATGTAAAGAGGAAACAGAGAAACAGACAGACAGACAGACTTATGTTGTCTACAGTGAATCTGGCAAATATTTGCCTCCT
Source organism: Podocnemis expansa (assembly GCA_007922195.1). NCBI lineage: Eukaryota > Metazoa > Chordata > Testudines > Podocnemididae > Podocnemis > Podocnemis expansa. The sequence goes on from ML682004.1 coordinate 40,605,400, forward strand.
CTTTTTGTCTGAGAAAAGGCCATAAGTACTATTAAATTCCCAGGGTTCCAGTTCCATGGACTACATAGATAGCTCCCTATTCCCTCTGTTATTTATTGTTCAATGCAAGGAAAGAAGATGTTTATAATCATTTTATTTCCTTTCCAAAGGGCATTCAGTGAAACACCTAAATTAAAGCCCTCAGTCTCCAGAGAGTGAAAAATACAAACCTTGGCAGGAAATGCATCTTAAATTTAGTCTGGAACATCCTGGCTATAATAACCAAAAGAAGTACCAGCAGAACACTGGTAGCAGTAAATGCCACTATTTTCCATGTTGTCAGGAGGGTTTCCTGTGTATTTGGCCATGTTTGCTCTAGATTAAAAAAGAAATAAAATAATTGCATTAGATTATTACTGTTGTTTAATAAGTATAATGCAGAGACCCCAATCAGGATCCAGGCCCTAAATTTTGTACAAATAACGTGAGAAAGTCAGATCAGAAGGCTATAAAAGGGTGCTTGAGGGCAGATATATGAACCTCAGAATGGTAAAGGCCCTTTCTCCTGCAGGAAGAGGTGAGGTGATTACAGCCTATATAGAGTGGTTTTCAACCAGTGTGCTGGGGCATACTGGTGTGCCATGAGAATTCTCCAATTGTGCCATGCAATTTTGCTAGGAGCACCTGGGAGCTGGGGCTGGGCTGGGGCCATTTTAAATCTCCTGCCCTACACATCCCAGGCATGTGGGCTGCACAGGGTGGGAAATGTAAAATGCTGCTGCAGGCTGCCAGTTGTGGTGAGTGTGTGGGCGAAGGGTTAGGGACGAAGGAAATGGGAGTCAGGTGTGAGGTGCAGGTGGAAATGAACTGCTGGGCACCACAATGTATTGAGGTGAGGAGGTGCTGGGGAGAGGAGCTGGGCCAGGGAACTGCAGATGTGAGGTGCGGGGGGAGCAAGGGGGACTGATGAGGGAGATGCCACATGTGGTGTGAAGTGCTGGGGGGAGGGAGGTGCCATGGGCAGTACCGGGCCGGCTCAAGGGGTTGCGGCACCCTGTGATGCTATATGGGTCTAGGGGACTGTTTATGATTATTTTTAATAGTTATTAATAGTTCATATTTGCAATAATCCATATGTGGTATGCCATGTTTGGTATCAATAGAAAGGTTGTAATGTGCTAGGAATGATTATATGATTTATATGTAGGTATCATATTTGTATTAGAATCTAGGAACCTTATTTGTTTTATGCATGTTCCAAGTTGTTTGAGCTGAGGCAATCCCAGACTGGGCATCTGCAAACTATTGTCCTGTTAATGGCCCATCAGGTGGGGGCTCCCAGCTACAGTGGACCCAAGAGGAAACTGGTTTGACCAGTTACCCAGACTGACCAGGTGGCCCACCTCCATTTTGATCTGGCAAGGACTCTGAGATAAAAGGCCATAGCCCATTCTCCATTTTGTCTTTAGTCGTCAGCCTGTCTGCAACTGATACCCTCCTCTGGAACCATTCTCCTGGGATGGAAAAAGGACTGAGACCCACCCAGCTGCTGCTGCTGCTGCTGGGTGCATGCCAGAGGAGTGGGACTAATCAGCAAACTACAGGATCTTCAAGGACTTGCTTTCTATGGACTCTAAATCATTTGTATGTATGTGATCCACTTTGACCCTTTAACATCTCTCATATTTTGTTGTTTTCCTTTTATATTAAACCTTTAGTTGTAGTTGCTAAAGGATTGGGAGGCAGCATGGTATTTTGTGTAAGATCCAAGCATATATTGTTCTGTGTAATGTGGCTGGCCCTTTGCGGTCAGGAGAACCTATTTCTTTAAGAGACCCAGTGGCTAGAGGGGACCATAGGAACTGATGTGCAGTAAGGGGGCTGTTTCTGCTTTGTTATGCTCAGTGATGACCAGAATGGGGGAATCAGGAGCATGTTTCTTTACTGACTGGGAGACTGGTTTAAGTACCACCCATCAGTGATTTGGGGGTTTGGCCCCTGGTTTTGCAGTTTGCCCTGATTTTGGCACATTCAGAAGGTTATCCCAGGAGGCCCGGGTCACAAGCCCCAAGCCAAATTTTGATTTAGCGCTCCCCATCTCATTCATGGAGGTTGAAAACGGTTTTCCAAAGTGCATAAATCTCCAGTGTCTGCCTATAAAGGGCTTTAAAGTGCACTCTGCCTACATGACTTAAGCTGCAGGTTGACTAACAGTGCTTGAGCTGCTAGGAAAGAGTTGAAGAGGTGGGAGCCAGCCTGATCTCCAGGGGGGCTAGCTACCTCTAAGAACTGTCACCTGAAGCCATGTCTGTCTCTTGCCTCACAGTAGAGCTGGCCCTGGGGCAGCAGGAGGTGCCGGGGGGCCAGGGCCCTCCTGGGGCAAGGTGTGAGAGGAGAAATCTCTCCTGGCCATGCAGTTTTGTGGGCCATGTGCTGTCCTGCTGTGAGCAGGGCAGCACGGACACCTCTCTGCTGCCCACCCCCTGTGCCATGCTGTCCTCCACCCCCCACCCTGCTGCCTTTGGTGCAAAGCCAAAGGCGATGGGGCAGGAGTGGGAGCGCAGAACCCAGCCCCTGCTCTGGGCCACCCCAGAGTCAAGGCATGAGAGTGGAGCCTGGCCTCTGGGCTGGCCTGCTCCATCCCCGGGCTGGCCTGGCCCTCCCTGCCCCGGGGGCACCATGGCTGGCCCAGGAGAGGGGCAGGTGTGTGGCACAGGCCAAAGAGCCCTGGGCCCCGCATCCCTACAGGGATGACCCTGTTGGGGGGGGAGTGGGCATGTTGTGGAATTATTTGTCTCATTGAAATGTGCCATGTTACTGAAATGGTTGGGAACCACCTAATTAGACACACCTGAGGCTTGGCAAAGGCTGCTCCAGCCATATTAAAAACCCCACCTGTGCTAGTAACTGGGGGGAAAAAGGAAGAGGGCAATAAGCTACCAAAGGCTTGCAGGGGCAGGAGGAGAGAGTCCCCCACAAACTAGGAGAGTGGTACTTCTTCCCAGGAGAAGAAACTCAAGACACCAGCCTGTGGGGACAGACTCAGGTTGCCCAGCCCCAGCACACCACCACCATGGCTAGAACTTGGTTAGAAAAGCCAGGGGCAGGTACTGCCTAGGGTCTGGGCCATATGGACTTATGGACTCAGTAGTTAAGTATAATTTGATGGTCCTCGCAACCCTTCTAATCTCTGGGCCCCCGTCCCGTATTGTCCGGGCCCCCTTCATACATGTGTGGGCCCCAGCCCAGGTAGGTATTTGCAACTGCTTCTCAGTATCATATGCATCAGTTATCAGTCTACAAAAAGATGGTTATCACTCTATAAATATACTAGCCTTGATCCTCGCCTCAAATGCTGCCCTCTCCACCCCTCTGCACCTCCCTGACCTCAATCCCAGCCTCACACTCTGCCTTCACTACCCCCCTTGCCCTGGTCCTGGCCTCACACGCTGCCCCCTTGTCCTGATCCTGGCCTCATACACTGCCCCCTCCACCTCCACCCTCATCCTGGCCTCACATGCTGCCCCATGTCCCCCTAGAAGGTACTTGGTCCTGGCATGAAAGCAGGGGACTGGACTCAGTCCTAACTGCTGTGCTGTAGTCAGATGCTCCCTCCTGGGTCCTGGTGCTGGAAGAACTTCATTTGTATGTAAAGTGGGCAGCCCAGCACACACAGAAAGGGAAGACTCCCAGCACTAAGAGCCAGGAGGTAGTTCCCAACTGGCTTAGCCTGAAGCTGGCTGCAGTTCCTGGGCCTGTGCCTTCTGCCTGCTTTTTGTTTTTCAGGGCCCAGCAGGCTGCCCTTCAAATTTGTGGGCCATTGAATAGTGTTACAGGGCATTCCAGCCTGCCTGAACCCCTGTATGGACTTACCCACTCTATGAGGTGGAGGAGGCTTGATATACTGAGACCCAGACACGCCCTAGAGTGCTGCAATCAAGAGATGCTGAAGGTGGGGAAAGTTAAAGAGTCAGCCTAAATGGGGAAGATTTACAGAAGGCCTATCTTTAGCAGGGAGATAACTACTACCTGGTGAAGCTGAGGGGGAGCTTTGCCACAATACATATAGACAAAATCCTATTCTCAAGGGATTCTTGTGGTAGATTACCAGATCTTTCAATGTCTTCCATGCCATTTTTATTCATGTGTTTACAAGATGGATTTCTTTATAAACAAAATGAATATCTAGCAGACATTTAATAATGCACCTTTTATAGCATTTGTGGCATTAGCCGCTGAAAATTCAGGATAATAAAAGCAGAAAATTACATTTTACTAACATTTTAAAATGACTGTAAAATTTGAAACATGACACAAACATAGTTGGAGAGGCAACGTCATCCTGTGATTATACTTTTAAACTAAAGGGTTAACTGCCACTGAAGTTGTGAGCCTCATGCTATTTTTACCTGTTTTGACACAGGATACTTGATCTGAAGGGAACCATTCACCTTTTTGGCAGGTGATATATTTGTAGTCATTGGTAAGAGTGTAACCAGGGTCGCAATAGAATTCAACCACAGTTCCATGGTTGTAACGCTCACAAGGCCGCGGATGGCAAATGTAATCTCCGTGAGTCACCACTGGAGGTAGTGGACAAACTTAGGCAAAAAGAAAAAAGGAAAGCATCAACAACATTAGCAATCAGTTTTATAAAAAATATCTTCAGAATGTGGCTTTGATGTGCTACTGTACACAGGGCAAACTTCTGTCTCCCTGAGTAACTGAACCCCAAACAGGTGCATACATATGCTGTCATAGTCATGCTATTGGGTGCTTGAATTCTGACCATGAATGACTATTGTCACATGTCTCTGGTGCAGTGTGGGGAATGAATGTAGCTCCCAGTGCTAGGTCAGAAAACGACATGGCAGAAATGTGCGGACAAAGCTACAAGACCTCAGTCCCAGAATTGGTAGCATTTTTCATGAAAGGACTAAGATATGGCCTTTCTGTGGGCTTTTTTGGGGGTTAGCATGAATATAAAAGGGGAGACTCATAATTAGGGCAAAAACCATCACTCTGTAAAACACCTCTGCCCTTGGGTTTTATCACAAGCACCTTTACTAGGCACTTGGAACTCAGTACTACGGTCCTGCTAATACATACATAACTGCAAGCAATAATTCCATTCTTCAACCAGTTGTTTTAAAGTATACTGTGATAGGTATGACATGGACAATATTGCTAAAGCAATTAAAGCCCCTAAATTACATTATTTTAAAGAGAGTGTGGGAATGGCTAGCACCTCTGCTTAACCTGCAGAAGGTCCTGGGTTCAATTCCCAGAGGGTTGGACTCAATGATCTCATGAGGTCCCTTCCAGCCCTATGATTTGATTGATTGACTGAATCCATCTGACAACCTTATGTCAAGCAACACCACTCCGTGAGCTGTCGCTTTGATTTCAGTGGGGCCTGCTTGTGAAGTAAAGAATTAAATGTAATGCTTATAGAATCTGACCAGTAGTAATTAAACATGCTACAAAGAGCTATGTAAATAAGAAAGAATTACAATTATCAACATGCTTGAAAAAGGCATTGAAAGAAAAAGAAATCACTTTGTTGAACAGATGAATTAAATGGGTGTCTGAAGGAATGTTTTAGAAAATAGCAATAGCTGAAAATGGTTGAATGCACTACTTTTTGTATAGCAAAGGAAGTCTCTTTACCAAAAATGAGAAATAAGATAAGCTGATCACTGGTTTGGTTAATGTTTCTAAAAGCTGCTGTTGTGATTAATAAAATGGTTCTAATTCTGAACATAGTGTTCTGAGACTCAAAATGTCTGAATAAGCTAAAAGGGTCAGTTTATTTCCTCAGAGGCAGTTACGTGTTACGTGATCAATGCCCCAAGTACAAGCAGCTGTGTTAATTTCATGTGTCTGCTACTCAGTGAAGACCTACTGCATAGATTTAAATAATGAAAATGCCATTTCTCTAAAACAGAATCTCCACTGAAATCAAAATTCAGTTGCTTTGCTCTGTGAATCTTGTTACATGAATAATGCATTTCAAAAGATTAAAGCAAAAAAAGAAAAGAAAACCCACAACATGACATTAAACAAAACTTTGAGAGAAGCTGATTATAATGTGCAGCACTATTTAGTCCCCATGCCCTGAAGACAAGCTTTATTTGCATTTTCACTGGCAATGCTTAATAATAATATGAAACCTAGAACAAGTAATTCACACCAAAGGCAACACTCCTCTTACTTTCCTAAGTGGACTAAATGGAGAGAAAGCAGGACTGATTTATTAGGTCTGAAGAGCTCTCTCTTCTTCTGCCTAAAGCAATTCTTCTAACTATGCCTCTAAGGAGGGATACAAAGATGGGAAGGGAAAAGGCCCACTAGCCATATCATCGATAACCTCCAGGAAAGCAATCATTTGAGCCCATGACTATATGGTATGTTTTATTACATACATTTATTATTATCTTCCTATAGTTCCCTGCTATCTAACTATCTTTGCAGCTGAGTTCAAACAAGCCTTGCAAGTTGGAACAGGCTGCCAGAGATATGTCAATACACAGTCCTACTCCAGCAATGTGCAGAAAAGAAAGCTTCTCAACATGGAGATCAGCTGCTTCAAGAAGCAAATTTCTAATCTAAAGCAATGACACCTGCTGACTTTCCTGGTGCTCAGTATCCCCAGTCTATTAAAGACATCAGGGGCAACATCACCCTTCTGAATGCAGGAGGTTCAACGCTGGCCTTCTAACATTCTGTGTCAGTCAAATAACAAAGCGTTTTTCAATAGTAAGATTAAAAACATTACATTGCTGGCTCAACTCAGATATGATACTGTCATAGCCTGCTTATACTGGGAGACAAATTTTATTAAACCCTGTAAACAGGAACATTAATCTTAGTGTTTTCTATTTTCCTAATGAAAAAATTGAGACTGGTGCCACATCCACGATAAATGTCCTCCAGGTTTCAAGGGAAACCCATATGCTGATGCTGCCCAAGAGTTTTTGTAAACAATCCCCCTTTTATCTTTTTTAAAAATTTGTCTTGGGTAGTAAATAAAACAAAATGAGTCTGTTATAAACACTCCTGCCTGCCAATGGCTCTTTTTATTAAAATTTGTATGAGCAACAAATGGGGGAAAGAATGGAGCAGGTCTGAAAATGAGCAAGTTAATCTCAATTCAGTTTATGTGATTCTTAATGTAGGTACTCAAGAGAACGAGGGCTTTTCCCTCACTTCAGGCAGGTCTCACTAATGAATTTTATGCTAATCCAGTCTAAAGAATCCTCAGCACACTTTCAGAATTTTCACGGCGCACAGGCCTATGATTATATTCATGTTTGCAAACTGTGACATTGATACAGTAATTGATAAGCTTCAGATTTATTGAGTCTTCATCAAACCACAGCAAGCAAGCTACATTAAAAAGCAACACCTTTCAGTCCTTTAGCTATCACATACTGAGCAGTGGCATAATCCCAGTTCTCTTTCCAAGCCATTCTGTGGAAATAATAACTAAAGGCCTGATCCAGGCCAATGGAAAGACACCCAGGAACTTTCAATGTGCATTAGAAGAGATCCTAAAACAATCCTCTTATAAGGATCTGATCATGAAGCATGCTCACCTCACAATGAATAGAGGTTCTGAACGCAGCAGGAGACACCTGCCATCTCACAGAATTGGGCCCTAAATTTACGACACCTTAATTATAATTAAAATACTGGAACTCAGCATTTATTTAAATTCAATTTCCTGCAGCCTCTTATGTTTTAGAAACTAGTCTATCACAACAATGTTCTATAGATTAAAGGGATGCTATCACATCAAATATGGCCCCATATTTAGGTTGCAAAGCCTAAGACAAATAGTAATGTTTCCATGAAACTAACATGAAAAATTCCAATGTACATTTAAAAAAGAAAAATCAAATGAACAGTCACCACTGTGTTTGTAATCCACAGAAATAAGGCTTGGGCTAGCTCATGGGTGATCCCGCCAAGTGAAATTGACCATAAACTGATTAAAGCAAACAAAATTGAAGCTGACAAGAACTTTTCATTGTCCATGCTCAGAGATGTGTGAAAAGTAAATAAACCACACAATAAGACAAGCAATTCCACTTCAGAAATTCTTTGTTTTAGTAAGCTATGGTGATTTTTGTAACATATGTAAAGAATCCTTTTACATTATGACTTTTAAAACATGACAGAGCCCTTTTAATAGCTATAGATATCATCATTTCAGCACTTCATAATGCTGTTTAAGACTTTATTTCAGTTATTCTACCATCTAGTCAGGGGAATCTAAAATCACCTTTTCTGAAAATGAGAGGTTAAAAAGACAGACTTTTAACTCAATGTAAAAGCTTTTCAATGAATTCATGTCTTATGTTCTCTTGATTTTGAAATGTGTGACAGTATCCAGATGAGCCTTTTTTCTCTATTACATTTGTGTTTCCTGAGAATTCAGCTGTTATAGGCAATGGCCACAGAGGCTGTGTTCACACACACAGGGTTATTTTGAAACAAGTTGTGTCGAAACAACACCTTATTTTGAAATATCTTATTTCGAATTAACAAAATGTTAATTTTGTTAATTCGAAATAAGAAAAAAAGCGGGAAACGAAATAGCAAGTTCACAGTGTGAACATGCTATTTCGTTACCCCTGGGGGTGAGCCGCTGCTGGCTCACCCTGCAGCCCCAGAAAGGGGGCTGCAGGCACCAGCAGGGGGTGAGCCGCTGCGGGGTGGCTCAGCCCCCCCGCCAGAGCTGCCCCCAGACCCCGCCAGCAGGTCA
>ML682004.1:40614548-40624870 GCA_007922195.1 Podocnemis expansa
TTCTGGGGCTGAGGGACAGCCCTCAGCACCCTGGCCAAGGTCCTGAGGGTTCCCTGGCCAGGGTGCTGAGGATCCACTGTTGTTTCGGAACACTTTGTTCCGAAACAACATGTTCACACGCCTTGTTTCGAAACAAGGGTTTCGAAACAAGTTTGTTTCGTCCCCAAATGGGGTTTAACTTGTTTTGAAACAACACAGTTGTTTCGATACAAGGGCTTCCCCTTGTTTCGAAACAACTGTGCGTCGTGTGAACATGGTTTTTTTTGTTTCGAAACAACCAGGTTGTTTCGAAACAAAAGTGCTGTGTGAACACAGCCAGAGTGTGGGAGGGTCTTTATCAGGATGGGCATTTTACACCTGTGCTTTCCAGCTGACTGAGTGGTTTAACCAGAGATACATTGCTCTTTTACCTTGACAATAAAAACCCCCATGTTTGTTTAGCATAAAAAAATCCCTTCTGGGATACCCAACAATACACCAGTCAATGCTTAAGGGATGTATTCTGTTTGATATGACGGCTAGGCTTCTACAATTTTTCTTAATGATAGAGCTGCTAAGGTTTCTAGACAAGGCCTTAACAAATCTATGTTTCTGGTCGCCATGGTGCCCTGTTTTAGTAGCCTGTTGCCTAGCTCCTCTGTAGAAATATAATGGAGGAGAACCCTTGTCGACCAAAAGTAATATTGCTGGTGCCTACCTGTGAGCTAGTTTTGTCCACCCCTGTTCTAGACTGAGGCCTGGTCTGCAGCAGCAGTTTATGTGAGATATACAAGCTACTATACTGTGCCATTGGAAATACCTTCCCCTCTACTCAGGGTTGATCTTTTTGTGGGGGTGGATTAACGGTATTGATTTCCAGATCAATTGAGCAGGTCCCCACTGATGCTCAATTAATCCTGAAGAATTGATCCGGCCATGCTGACAGTGCTACCCTGAGTGAAGACATACCCTGAGATATGCTGAGTGTCCCCAACTCTCATTGATTTCAATGAACGATGAGGATGCTCAGCAACTCATAGGAACTGCTTAAAACCTTGAAACTAACATGCTAACTCTAGGCAAACTAACTGTTTAAGACAGACGGTAGACTATCCCATTTTAAAGTGCAAACAAAAATCACCCGGTGAATCTCCTCAGGTGCCAGATTCCCAAGTTTTGCTTAACAAATGACAGTCTTTCATAGCTCATTTCTGCAATCAAGCAATGCCAAAAATATTCTATCATTTTGTTTCCTTCAGCAGCCTTGTCACTTGAATGCAGATGTATGTACAACAAAATAACAAGTCAAAATTTAGTTTGCCCATACATGGTGTTCTGCCCTTGTGTCTGAATGCCCACTGCATGTGTGGGGTGTGGTGAGGCTGCGGACAATGGCTTCAACTGAGCAAAGGTCCTTAATTCTCCCCAAGGCTAATGGTTCCTATATGAGTGATACAAGCATAACAAGTCAAGAAACCCTAGACCTGTGCCTCTCCTTTTTGACTCATGGTTATTTCTGTTTATAAGCTGGACATAAACCTCAGCTGAACTACTATAACCAAATTCATTTACTAAAATACTGAGAGCTAGGTTCTCTGCTGCAGCTCCTGAGAGAGAAACAGTACAGAAGGCACACGGAGAAGAGGCTAAGGTGGTTGTATATCCACAGGCTGTTCCACTATATGGAAGCCTCCACAGTTGACGCCAAGCCGCTCAGTAGTTCAGCTCCTCATAGCATTCTGCAAACCACCTCATTCCCCCATGTTAGGGACTTCTGTCTGAGGAGCAGGTTCATTGTGGGGCCACTTACAGCTTCTTAGACGCTACAGAGGATGATGGTAATTGCTGAGAACAGCTTTCTACTCTCTTTTTGGTAGGTGAATTGTTGAAGCACTCACTGCCCATAGGATGTTAGCCTATTCCTAATTTTTGACATCGTTAACTTCAGGAGGGATTCTAGGCATTCACAGAACTACAAGTACCCTTAAAGAGGAAGCAAGAGGGATATAATCTTACATTTTAAAATGTACAGACTGTAAGCCAATATTGTATTACAATTAACAGTATACAATTATTAATTCCTTAAATTGCAGGGGCCAAAGCTTTGTGGGTATGGCCATACAATTATTTTTCATCCTGGTTGGTACATTTAGGCTGTCTATGCTACCACTTTTACTGATATAACTTACGTTGCTCAAGGGGATGAAACTCCCGTATCCCCCCAAGTGACACAAGTTACACCAACAGAAGCGCTGGTATGGACAGCGCTGAGTTGGTGGGAGAGTGTCTCCTGCCACCATAGCTACTGCTGTTTGTTGGGAGTGTTTTAATTATATAGATGGGAAAGCTCTCTTCTGTTGGCACAGAGTGACTACATGAGAGATTTTATAGTGGTACAACTGTATCAGTACAACTGTGCCACTACAAGCAAGAATTAATTTTCTACTCTAGTCTGTGGTGATTTTGCCTCAACTGGAGTCTTGTGTCCCCTTCTGGGCACCTCATTTCAGGAACAATATGTGCAAACTGGAGAAAGTCCAGAGAAGAGCAACAAGAATGATTAAAGGTCTAGAATACTTCACTTATGAGGGACAATTGAAAGAACTGGACTTGTTTAGTCTGAAAAAGATGAGACTGAGAGACGAAATGCTGACAGTTTTCAAGTACCTAAAACATTGTTTGTTACAAGGAGGAGGGAGAAAAATTATTCTCCTTAAGCAGTGATGATAGGACAAGAAGCAATGGGCTTAAATTACAGCAAGGAAGGCTTAGGTAGCATATTAGGAAAAAAAATCCTAACCGTCAGGGTGATTAGCCACTGGAATAAACTGCCAAGGCAGGTTGTGTAATTGCCATCACTGGAAAATTTTAAGAGCAGGTTAGACAAGCACCTGTTAGGGATGGTTTAAGACTTGGTCCTGGCATGAGTGCCGGGAACTGGACATGATGCTCATGACCTCTTCCAGTTCTTTGATTCTAGGATAAGCTCTCTAGCATAGACACAGTCTTGGTCTTTGCACTACTGCTAAATGTTAGGCAATTACTCAAGCTTTGTTGTGGCTTTCACACTCAAGGCTGACAAAAGCAATACTGGCCCGTAACTACAGTGGGGTGAACAGGGCTTTGTCCTGGGCATGAAAGGGCGCTGCAGGGAATCGATCCCCCCTGCTGGCTCTGGCCCCACCACGGCCAGAGCCGGCACTGGTAATGTTCCCTCTAAGGCACAAACACAGGTGAGCAATACAGGTTGTTCACTGCAAGGCCCCACGGGCCCGATTCTGTCCCCTTCATGGCCCAGTCCTGCCCCCCACCCCACCCCCTGCTACAGGGGAGTGGGCGCCATGGACCACCAGGGCCACAAGCTTCGCTGCTTGCCTGGCCTCCCAGCAGCAGGGCAGACCAGCCAACCCAGCCTACCCCCAGCCGACTGTGCCTCCCCAGGGGCTGGAGGGGGCCGGCACTGAGCTCTGGGGTGCAGGGTCGGGGTCCTGGAGCAGCCCGCTCCCAAAGAGTTTGGGCCGCTTCATCCCTGGCCCTTCCCCCTGGCCTGAATGGGCCTGATCCATGGCCTGGGGAGGCTGGGAGCAAAGTGGCCCGAACTGTTTGGGAGCGGGCCACTCCTGGGCCCTGACCCTGCATGCCGGAGCTCAGGCGTCAAAATCTTTCACAAAGAGCATTTTTCCTCTAAGACTTTCTCAGAAATGTGTGGTAACAAAAACAAACAAAAAGATCAGAGCTTTAAACAAAAAAATAAAACAGTCAGTTACTTCATTTTCACTCTTAAACCTCATGATCCAACCAGTTCTCCAGCTGCCCATAAGAACGCCTGGCGAAAAATCAGTGATCAAGACTTGGCATGGGTAATGCAAAAACAAGCAAGAGAAACAATATCTTGTTTCATGGCTGGAAAGAGAAGGTACAGGGAGGGAAAAAAAAGGCATTTTCCCCCCATTTTTCCACATCATTTAAGCTTTAGGATCATGAAAATAAATAAATTACATCAAAACATTTTTCATTATCACCTGTGAATAAAATCCATATCTCAAATATATATAATTATTTTTTAAAAAAGTTTTATTTTATGTGTTTGCATACTAACATGTTTTATTTGTGTGTGTTTATTTCAATGTTTATATATTTATATATACAAAGCCTCTCCCTGACCCTCTGTATAGTCTGATACTGGTACAGAGAAAAATTTACTTTCAGACTCAGTCAGTCTGTGTATTGTTGAGAGCTGGAGAACGGAGGAAACTTCATGCCCAATTGCTTAAAAAATAAACACCATAAAACCACAAGAGTCTGGAAGAGTTTTGTAAACTATAAGTTACTTCTAATCAGTCCCTTATAAAACAAGAGTAGACCACAAAAAGTGTTGTTATAGTAAACTCCTATTAATCATGACACTAAAATTATCAGTGTCCTATCTGCAAATCTCTATATTGAAATTAAACTGCCGGGGGTTGCAAAAAGAGTCTAGTAAAAGTAGGCAGTCTGGATGCAAAGTGTGGCTGATAGTGTCCCTGTTTGCATTCCAGCACCCAGAAGGCATTGCTAGTATATACACAGTTGCGTAACAGCTATCACCAGACAAACTGGAAGTCCTTTTATGTGTGGACTTTCTGTTTTGACAGTGAAGAGGTGCTACCAAGGAATTTTTCAAACTGTCCCCCATCAAAACAACACTAAATCAAACTAATCTCTAACAATAAATAAATCACCACAAATAATAAAAACAATTGTGTGCAGACTTGTAACAGATGTGGCTTAAAGCAACAGAGGCATAAAGTGACCACATGGATCATATGAAGCTGTTAACAGCACCAACCAGAAGTTTGTGGAGGGTTTGTGATAGGGTCTCCATCCCAAATAAGCCCTGAGCAGATTAAAAAGGGCCAATAAACCTGACAGTCTGCACCTGGAGGACAGCCAGAGCTTGATGAAGCCTAATGGCTAATGAAGTCCACCAAGGACAGGAGCTGGACATAGAAGGAGAGGATGGCAGGAAGAGGCTCTGTCGTCACCCCCTAAGGAGAGGGGAGTTGGTTAAAGACAAGGTTAAAGATAAGCTGGTTAAAGATAAGCCCTGAGATACTTTCATGGACTCTCTGGCAATAGCCACGTTGAGTAGAGTGCCTCTGGTAACCCAAGCGGCAGAGATAGAGAAGAAACATAGCAACGAGCCCAGGGAAAGAGCAACAAGTCAGAACTGGAACACACAGTGGCTGGGATTAGGGTTTTGGGGCTGGAATGTGGAGAAGTGGGCAGGTCTATGTTCCCCTACCAGCCACTGAGGAAGTGGTACGGTCTAAGCAGCGCATCAGAAGATCAAACAGCCTGAGACCATTTGTCGAGAGGGATACAGCCATAAAGAGGAAGCTTTCCAGGTCCAGAGAGACACAAACACCTCTCCGACAGGTGGGGAACTGAAGGAGAAAGTATTAAGAGCTGATCCCCTGATGAGCCACCAGGAAGCACACCCTCACAGTAAGTAGTAAACCCTGTCACAGAAAGTTAAACATGTAAGAACACCATGCACTTGGTTAGCACCTTTCATCTTCAAACCTCCTAGATCTTTGCAGTGAATTAAACCCTTTACAGTGTATATTTTACAGCTGGAGAAAAGAAGGACGTGTTGAAGGTCAGTGGTAGCTGGCAATAGAATATAGGTCTCTGGACACTCAGCTGCTTGCTTTAGGCATTTGATGAAACTGTCTGAATTCTCAGTAATCTCAGAGAACACTTGTCTAAGTCCACATGGTAAGATTCAGAGAAAAACTAGCTCTATTAATACAGCACAGCAAGCTGAACATTCTCATGGTGGGAAGCAGTTTTCACCTTGTAGAAATTATGAAATGAGAAGAATAATAAAGTTTTTAATGAAAACCTGCTTTTCTGGTCTACCTCTGAGAAACACCACCTTGCCAAAAATTGATATCAGTGCAACAACAGCAGTACAAGCCTAACTGAAAGATAAGAAACCAGTTCCCATTCTGTTTGATTAATAGTTTCACATTGTAAATAAATTTCTGTCCTCCTTTAATTATCACTTATTTTACCATGGGCTTTCCTGTTAGTGGAAATACAAATATTCGCTTCATTTTGCGGGCTCCACTCACTCAGGCAAAACGCCCACTGAAGGGTCAGACTGGCTTCTACGGCAGTCAGTAATGTAGCCATTTGCAGCAGAGGAACCAGAGAAATGCTGATCTTAATTAAATGCTGTGATTTTGAATACATTTTGCAGTTTATACACGGCAAGGCAGACTCCTCCTGATATTTTACAAAGAGGTGATAACCTAAACAGGTTCAGCTTTCACTTAAATTACAGATATTGGTTAGGATCTTGCTGAGGTACTAGGGAGTTGAGGAAACTCAACATTTCAAGGGGCCCATTAATATTTTTTTAAAGAAATGAGTTGAATAAGGTTTGAATAAATGTATGTTCCATGCTAGGAGCACATGGCTGTTTGAAGCACTGTGGATGCAATTAAAGCAAGTACTGTATTAGTCAGTCACAACATTACTTACCTTTTGCAAACATGTACCCCAATGAACTCAGTACATCTTTGAACGATTATGCATTGTCTCTTCAAAAACCTCCAAGGCCAGACATTCAATACCTGACCTTGCTCTTTAGGCTCAAGATATGTGGGTGAAAACTCAATCTGATGTCAACAATTATTCACATGTGCAGTTGACATCATTTAGGCATATACCTGAATTACAGCTACTATCAGATATCGTACTTAGGTGTCTGAACAACACCAGCTGCAACCACAAAGAACCATAGGCAAGAAACCAGCTGGGAGCCCTGTTCAAAATCAGCCCTTTAATTTGCTATCAGTGTCAAGAAGGTCATTCCAGGAAGCCTAATCTTTCTTAGACTGGACTTTCTGCCTTATGTGATGGACGTGGAACTTAAATAATTTATGAATGCTGAGCAGTGCAGTGTGTGATTTTAAATCCTTTCCCTCTAAATGCTCTCTTCTGACTAGCAAAAGATATAGTGCTTTAGTTTTACGAAAGCTGTCTGCTCACCCAGGGGTGGCCAAACTTATGGAACTCAAGAACCATACAAGTTCAAATCAAATCAAATCATAGGGCTGGAAGGGACCTCAGAAGATCATTGAGTCCAACCCCCTGGGAATTGAACCCAGGACCTTCTGCATGTTAAGCAGAGGTGCAGTTGATTATTAAACCTTCAAGAGCAGCACTGAGGCACATAGCCATATACTTTTACCTGCTAAATTGATTTGCTGACGTTGTTCTGCAAGCCACACTTTTTCATTCAAGAGCCACATGCAGCTCCTGAGCCACAGTTTGGCCACACCTGATATATACCAAGGGTCACAGAGCTCCTAAGGGAAGAACCATAGGTGCTGAGCCCAGTTGGATCTGCTAAGTAACATGACTGAGGCACAGAGCACTGTGGTCCAGGACTCTGGTCTAAGAGTGGGAATTGCATGATTCTGCCACAGGAGAGATAAAGGCACAAAGTCTGAGGGGGTGCACTGAGATCAGGCAACAGAGGTTCCGCTTTGAGCCTTGTGACCTGATGGAACCCCACTACAAGTGTCAGGTCTGAAAACAACTTGAACCTCGTGGGCTCAGGTTAGGTAGGTTCTCATCACCTCTGCCTGCCTGCAGGGTTTGCGAGGCAGAGGTTGCATGCCCTGCTCTGCTGGTCATCTCTGCCTTATTGTGCTGTGGCATGAGATATTGGTGGCATGCCACTTGCTCCACAGCATGTGCAATGCAAGGAGGCAGTGGCAGCAGGCTGGAGTGTGGCACACAGCCACTGGCACGCCAACTCCACAGGCAGGAGCTGGCTGGAGACAGGCTGCAGGCATGGGGTATGGGCAGGCTCCACCAGACACAGCTCCCAGGATGAGATGGCAGCACTGACATGGTTCTGGAGAAATGTCAAGACTGGGTCAGTTCTGAAAACAACTTGATACTCTTTGACCAGCTGTGCTTGGCCAGGCTTTAATATTAAACCACAGCAGACCCAAACGCAGTCATCCCAATATGACATCACCATACAAGGCCAAGTGGCATCAGTGCACTGGTGCCATCATTCTGATTCCAGCCATTCACTGGTTTAGAATATCTTCTATTAATTAGTTGTGTTTACAACTTTGGCTCCTGTCTGAAAGTGAACAAACCAATATAGCATGTCATATTGGTTTTAGATTCTGTAGTGACAGATCCAGACCTTCAGCTGATGTTTATCAGCCTAGCTTGAGTGACTTAAAGTTTGTTGAGCTGCACCAATTTACACTAGCTGAGGAGTGGACCCTGTGATTGCAGTTAAGTGGACCAAAAGTCAATAAATATGTCCTTGACACATAATATTTCTGTTCCCACAGACACAGCACAATGCTCTTGTTCTGTTAGAGATTCACTGTCAGATAAAATTGAAGTTCAATATAAGACAGCCCTGAGGGAAAAAACTGATCTGTTTTCCCCTGTCTAATCCTTCACACATTTTGCAACACCATGTATAAAATGTATCACATCCATGGGTGAATGTTATACATGAGGGCAGGAATTATTGCTTCATAAAACACTTGTGATTTGGCTGATTTTGGAAAGGCTAAGGAAGTTCTGAAAAGAACACAGGTGGTACAGCAGCTGTAAAATGGTGATTTGTTTCAGCTTTATCCACATGGCTGTCACAGTAAAAGACATGAAAAGGAACAGACTACAAGTTGTGCTTTTACTTCCTTGCAATGCAGACCACATCAACTTCAAGACAAGGAAAATGAAAGAACATTCTACAATGTAAAGAATATACCATGTGTAATGGGATGCACATCTGTGCCCCCCTGGATTACAATCTTTGTAACTTTTCTGTTCTCTTTTACAAAGTAAGTGTGTAGTTTGATGCAAAATGTGGCATGCAAGGTTCTCTTATGAATCCTCTAACTTATTGGCTGTATTCACACAGCACTTTTGCTTCAAAACAACCTCGTTGTTTCGAAACAAAAAAAAACATGTTCACACGACGCACAGTTGTTTCGAAACAAGGGGAAGCCCTTGTTTCGAAACAACTGTGTTGTTTCGAAACAACTTAAACCTGGTTTCTGGGCGAAACTACATTGTTTTGAAACCCTTGTTTCGAAACAAGGCGTGTGAACATGTTGTTTTGGAACAAAGTGTTCCGAAACAACATTGGATCCTCAGCACCCTGGCCAGGGAACCCTTAGGACCCTGGCCAGGGTGCTGAGGGCTGTCCCTCAGCCCCTGGTGGGGGGGGGGTGATCTGCTACAGGCTGGCTCAGCCCGCAGCGGGGGCTGCTCCCGGCACCGCTGGCGGGTCAGGGGCGCGAGGCTCAGCCCGCAGCCTGGGCTGACCCCCAACACCCCCGGCGGGTCAGGGGCGCAGGCTCAGCCCGCAGCCCGGGCTGCCCCCCCGACACCCCCTGCAGCAGGAAACGAAATAGCAAGTTTGCCATGCGAACTTGCTATTTCGTTTCCCGCGTTTTTCCTTAATTCGAATTAACAAACTGTTAATTCGAATTAAGTTATTTCGAAATAAGGTGTTATTTTGAAACAAGTTGTTTCGACACAACTTGTTTCGAAATAACCATGTGTGTGTGAATACGGCCATTGTCATGGTATGTTTCCTATAGCACCATGTATGTGCACAGATGTTAAGCATGTTATGTAGCTCAGACCCTCAGGACTACTACTCTGAGGCTGGGGGTTTCACGACAAAGGCAATGCAAATTGAACTGCCTAGCTCAGGTGGGACAAAGGAAATCATACAGCCCCGCAGAGAGGGAGGGGCCAAGAGGGACTGGAAAACAAACACAGACACTCTGAAGGAGAGAGAGAGAGCTGCTGGCTTTTGCCAGAGAGAGAGACACCATCTTACGAGCAATTGCAAGAGATTGGGCCTATCCACATGGCCAAGAGGGCCTACACTGGCTGAATAACACCAACGGCCAACCTTGTGAGTAAAAATGAGAACAGACTAAAGAGCCATTTTGAAATAGTGTTATTAGTTTAGGGTGCATTTTATATCTTATAGTTGCTTGTGGTAACTCTTGACTTCATCATTAAATTGTGCATTAATTTGCTGTATACTCAAAATCATATTCTAATCAATAAACTAATATTTGTTTTAGCTAAAGCTGTGTGGACTTTAGAGGGTGTGAATGAATGAGGCTAGGCTAGTCCATTTCAATGTTAAAAGGAGGGACATAGGTCTATGGCTGTGTTCACACGGCACTTTTGTTTCGAAACAACCTCGTTGTTTCGAAACAAAAAAAACCATGTTCACACGACGCACAGTTGTTTCGAAACAAGGGCTTCCCCTTGTTTCGAAACAACTG
>ML682004.1:40625270-40782400 GCA_007922195.1 Podocnemis expansa
CCCCAGGGGTAACAAAATAGCATGTTCACACAGTGAACTTGCTATTTCGTTTCCCGCTTTTTTTCTTATTTCGAATTAACATTTTGTTAATTCGAAATACGATATTTCGAAATAAGGTGTTGTTTCGAAACAAGTTGTTTCGACACAACCTGTTTCGAAATAACCCTGTGCGTGTGAACACAGCCTATGAGTCTACACTGATGGGGGAAGGGTCCCAGTCTCTGTAGGATGGAAATTCCCAGGATGGTGTCTGAGGGATTAGGGTGCTCACTTAGAGACCATCACTTGAATGGCCAGAGGGTGCACACACCCACTGCCTGGGACCAATTACACACACGAGTAGGGTTACCAGACACTGAAGCATGGAAAGGAGGACAGAGAAGTACAAAAAGGAGGACATTGGAGGACACATGGGCTGTGTTCACACAGCTCTCTTATTTCGAAACAACAGAGGTTGTTTCGAAATAAGATTTAGGCTGTTCACACGACGCATGGTTGTTTCGAAACAACGGGTTCCGTTGTTTCGAAACAACGGCGTTGTTTCGAAACAAGTTAAACCCCATGCGGGGACAAAACAACGTTGTTTCGAAACAATTGTTTCAAAACAACGCTGTGTGAACATGTTGTTTCGAAACAACAGTGACTTGTTTCGAAATAACTGTTGCCTGAACCTGCTATTTCGCTTTGAGCTTTTTTCCTTAATTCGAATTAACAAACTGTTAATTCGAATTAAGTTATTTCGAAATAAGGTGTTATTTTGATACAAGTTGTTTTGAAACAACCAAATTGAAATACCCCCCTGTGTGTGAACACAGCCATGGAGGATATGTAGTATTAATGTAATATTCTTCTGTTTTTAGGGGGCCCTGGAACACTTCCCCCTAAAAATAGGGTGTTTTGGGGCATTCCAGCATACTTTAACCCCTGTAAGTAAAAAGCCAGACAAAAGCATGTATTTTTAAAATGACTGCTGGATGGAGGATGTGCAAGTAAAAAGGAGGACGTATGCTCCTTTTGCCTGACATCTGGTAACCCTACACAGGAGTGAGCGGTCAGGTAGCAAAGCAGGGTGAGACAGGGTTCAGCAGTGGAGATGGGGGGGGGGGGAATCACAGAAGAACACATGACTAGAATCTAGGAGGGCCTGTCACACAGTCATTTGACATGTAATAACATTGTTTTACAGATTAATATTTTCCCCCATATTAAGACAGCAGTTTCAGTTAATTTAAACATAAGAAGCACCATTTCCCTTAGATTTTCAAAATTCTTATTTGGAAATATGTGCTATACACATAATTTTGCAGCCCATATGAAGGGAAAACTTTCACTGAACTAATTAGATAGGCGTGTCAAACTCATTCAATGTGGGGGGACAGATTGGATGGCAGGACACCTGTTGTGGGCCATGTGGCCAGAGGGGTTCCCCAACCCTTTCCCCCTCTGTGTTCAGAGTGGTGTGGGCTCCCCTTTCCCCTCCCCAACCCTGCAGGCTCTCTGACACCTTCCCTTTCCTCTGCCCTGTGGCCTCCTCTTCCCCACGCTGGCTCCCAGACTCATGCTGGCTCCCAGACTTACTCCCTTCCTCTTCTTCCCCAACCTCCTGGCGGCAGACAAAAAAAATCAGTCTTAGTCACAGGGACCCAGGCTGGGCTCCTGCCTCTCCCACTCCCAGCCCACTCTGTGTCAGTAATTCAGAATGCTGGCCTTTGATTGGCTTGTTCCCATGTGGGCCCCAGCCACTTTTTCCTTTTTTGTGATTTGTGCAATATGTTGTCAATCAAATTAGCATACTGACTGACAGTGAACAGTTGGTGTGAGGGTCAGTGCAGTGGCTCCTTGGTTTTTTGTTTTTTTGGTTTTTTTTTCTCTGAAGCCAGCCTAGCCTGCTGTGACTGATACTTTGGTTGGCTGGCAGAACACAGCGGAGCTGAGCCAGGGTTGGCTGGAGTGCTTTCTTTGTTCTCCGGTGCTATAAGTTGAATCATGTGAGTGAGCGTGTCAGAAGCATGGTCTGCTGTGCTGAGAGCCTGTCTTTGGAGTTCACTGCTGCAGACAGCTTCCAAGCATGGCCAGGCAGCCGCTCCACAGGCCAGATCAGTGCCTTTGGCAGGCTTCATCTAGGCTACGGGCCACAAGTTTGACACCCCTGAATTAGATTATAAACTTCTAATTTTCAGCCCAGTCCTGACTCCCACTGAAGTTAATATTATGAAAGCTCTTTAAGGCATAAATCTTGTCTTTTTATAGATCTATAAAGGATAATGCCACAATACTGTTTCATGGCACCACATAGACCCTCCAGAAGGATCAGCAGCAGGTTTTAGATCTATAGATCACAGTCTTCTACCTCCTGAGGTAACAGAGTAACGGGTAGCAGTTTAAGATCTAATGGGAGTGGTCCTGCTTTTTTTGGCAGGGGGTTGGACTAGATGACCTCGTGGGGTCCCTTCCAACCCTATGATTCTATGATTCTATAAGATTGGTGTCTTTTGCTGGAACTTTAGAGAGGGCTGAGACCAGTGGGTTTCATGGCAGTTTTCCAAAAAGCCAAGGAATGCTGAGACTCAGTGTTTGGTTCAGTTCCATGCAGAGATATAACTAGAAGTTTTGGTGCCTGGGACGAGCAGCCCCAGACGTGCCCTCCACCCTGAACCAACCCCAATCCAGGAAGGATCCAGAACCCCCCTGATAGCCATCGGCTGGAGACAGATACGGATCCCCCCAGCCTGTTGGCAGCAGTGAAAACTTCCCAGCTGCTGCCAGAGATGGTGGGAAGCTTCTACCACTGTCAGGTGGGGGGAATCTGGATCCATCCCCAGCTGCCGCTGAAGGCAGCGAGAAGCTTCTGCTGCCACCAGGAGACCAGGGGGATCCAGATCCGTCCCCAGCCAGGTGGTGGTGGCTGGGGACAGATCTGGATCCCCTTGGCCTGCCGGTGGTGGCAGAAACTTCCTGCCACCTCCAGCGGTGGCTGGAAAGGCATCTGGATCACCTCAGTCTGCCGTGGTGGTGGCTTCTGACAGCAATCCCCAGCAGCGTCAGATGTCCCAGGTGCAGAACTTTAAAGGGCACAGGGGATGGATCCAGCTCCCCGCAGCAGCAGGGGACGGATCTGGATCCATTTCCAGCTGCTGCTGTGAGCTGAATCCATCCCCCTGCGCCCTCTAAAATTCTGCGCCTGGGGCACTGCCCTGTTCGCCCCGGCCTAGTCACAGCCCTGGTTCCACGTTCCATTGGGGAGTGTGTCCAGTGGTTACAGACCCACCTGTCCTCAGCCTCTCCTTATCTCCTTCCATTTCTCTTCTTCCTACACAATCTCCTGCCTGTCTCCCATCTTCTTCTATGTCCCCCCCCAGGCTCCTGCCCTTTTCTCTCTCCTCCCTAGTTCCTTCCCTCCATCATCTTCCCTCCGCTTCTGCCAGTCCCTAGGTCATGCCCTTCTCTCTTCTTCACCCTGTATACGCTGCCTTCCACAGATCCTGCCTCTTCTCTCCCAGTCCCACTCCTTGCTTTTAACCCCCCTCTGCTCCCATCAGGCTGTTCTGTCCTTTCCCTCCATACTGCCCAGGTCCCTTCCAGGAGGTAAGCACTGAAAGCACAAGACCAGTTGTCTCCCTGATCTCAGTTTCTGTGCCTAACACCACAGTTGCTTGGAAAAGCATTTGCAAGAAAAGTTCAGCTTGGACTCTGAGATGACACACATACAGTCTGACCAGTATGTACTTATTCTTATAAATGCTTGAAGCACTTCTGGTGAAACTTCCCGAAACAATCAGGGCCGTCCCTAGGGGAGAGCGGGGCCCAGGGCGAATCAGTTTGTGCAGGGCCCTCCCCATTTTAAACTCAGTGTCATAATTTTTCTTTAATAAAATCATAAATTTTTAGCCCTCAAGCTAAAAAGTTGCAGAAAGAAGCAGAAAAACATGGCCTGACTTTATCCTAAAGGCTCAAAACCCAGAAGTCAGAGAAAATAGCTCCCCCTCATTTATTATTTCTTTAGACATCTCTTTGTTTTTAAGTGAGTTTTAATGATATATTTAAGCCAGACTTGTGACTATTTTTGATGTTTAGGGTAGGCAGCACTGAATGTGTCATGGTGATGTTTCATCAACCTCACACCCAAGTGGACAGGAGCATCTGGAGGTACTCTTCTTTGTGGTTCTGGTTTTCTGTTCAAGATGGGCCCACAATTTTACAAGTTTAATAATTTTTCTTAGATCAAGTTTTTGTTAAATTGAAAATTCAGAGAGAGGGAAGCTATTTTTGGATGATAAGAAATAAATTCAGGTCCTCTCTCACCTTAAAGCACTGAATTCCAATTGTCTAATGCATGTTATTTCCTTTATGCAGCCTGACTCTCTCCTTTTCCATCTTATTTTAATATATGTATTCATACATTCCTCATTACTTTGCAGGTGATCTAAGTAATGAAACTCAGGTACTGTCTGAGGATGAGAGGAAGAAACAAGGGACCTTTGGCCTCCTCTCAGACACCCTGATATAAAAACAAACAAGGAGTCTTGTGGCGATTTTAAAAGCTAACAAATAAATAAATTTGTTAGTGTTTAAAAGTGCCACAGGATTCCTTGTTTGATTCGCTAAACTAGACCCACACAGCCACAGTTGCTTTCCTCTTTGCCATGCTTTGGGACTGGTGGTCTGACTGCAATCAGTGACAATGGGGCTTATTTACAGTGCAGAAGGAAGGACAAAAAACTTCTTTAGTGTGTTGATTGATGGCCATTAACCCTAAAAACCCAGTATTTCCATATGAGCACTAGCCTGGGGTCTTCTCTCTCAGGTATAATAGATCATTATCAGCACAGAGAAGTTGGCTCAAAAAGACATCCCTGAAGACTGAAAACTCTTGTTAAGTGTAGAAGAAAAAAAGTTCCTTAATATCTCCAACGCTTTCTAGAGATGCCGATGTAAATTCACAGAGAAGGTCCTGTTTTGTAAAGGTTGGGGATGTGACATTCTTCTAACTTTGTCCCCATTTGCTTGACTGAGGCTGGCTCCATAAGTTTTACCTCAGCACTTGCCCTTTCTCTTCCCCTCAGGGAGCAGTTGTGGGAAGGTGGCTAGTTAAGAGTTCCTGTAACCAAACGCTGCCTGGCTGAATTCCCTTCCCCCTTCCCCCTTCCCTGACCAGCTGGTGCTGCTCCCTGTCCCACAGCTTGAAAAAGCTCCCTGCTTCTTTACTCCACCTGGCTGCGTGGGATCCCCCAAAAGTGCGAGCCCCCCCAAAGCGCGGGGCCCAGGGCGGTTGCCCCTCCTGCCAACCCTTAAGGACGGCCCTGGAAACAATTCATCCTGAGCAGGGCCAGCTGAAGGCTTTTTGGTGCCCTAGGCAAACTCTGATTTTCACACACACACCCCCGTATGCAAGCAGGGCAACCATCCTGGACCCTGCAATTTAGTGCGTGCGCACTATCACCCCCCCCATGGGTCCCATGCTGCCTTTGGCAGCTGTGGGGTGCTGAACTTCAGTGTCATTTCTGGCCCTGTCCCCAGAGCAGAATGACCATGCTCTGGCTTGCCCCTGGGTTTGGATCAGCAAGCCCAGGGGCATAGTGGGAAAGTGGAGCCCAGCCTCTGGCCTAGGTGTTCAGCAGGGTGGGGGCCCCCACAGGCCAATTGGCCCTGGGCCTTGCCTACTCCCCTGGGATGACAGACCAACACCGGGCCACTGAGAATGACTAAAGCACCAGACCCTGAGACCCTGTTGCTATGGGGCCCAGGTAGCAGTCCTATGAAGCTATGCTGCAACACATTTTAACTATTTACATACACAGCTGTGCTCCACAACAGGGGTGTTGTTACACACAGGAAAAATATTCACAGCACAGGCCCCCAAACCCACACTCCTCCGCCCCCCCCCCCCCCGGCCGCCTCCCCTGACTCCAAGCCTACGTATAGCACAGAATACAGCACTGCCACACACACACTCCCTCTGTGGTGGGCAAGGGGCCCACCACCACAGGGCCAGGCAGATCTCCCCACTCCCTCTGACTCAAGAAAGAAGCCAATGACCCTGGCCCAGAGGGGTCAGGTAGCTCCCCCACAATGCTGAGTCAATGGAACCACAAACAGAAGGGCTGGGCAGCCTTCCTGCAGAGCCCAATGAGGCTGCCCAAGTCTGGAGCTAGCAGCCTGACCCAACTCCTTCCAGCCCAGTGCTGGAGCCAGCAGTGGATCTAGGCAGCAGGCACAGCTGTCCCCAGGCTGAGCCTAGCATAGAGTCAGCAGTGGGCTGGGAAGCCTCTTCCCCCAAGTTGTGCCATGTAGCTACCATCTTGAGTAGGGAAGCTGAGACACATATCACAGAAGGGACTTGAATTTTCTCCCCATAAGATTATCTCCTGCATCCATGGTACAACATGGAATAAAGTCCAGAAGTCCTGACCCTCAGCCCCCTGCTCTACTCACTAAAGTCCACTCCCCACCCAGAGCAGCAAATAGGACCCAAGAACCCTGATTAAACCCAGACCCGTACTCTGTCCTTGGTCTATTCTTTGGTTGCTCTCTCCTCCTCCTCTCTTAACCTCAAGAACCAAGCTGGGGTCTGTTACACCTGAAAGAACTTCTGATGTTTGGGGAGTCTGGCGGTATCTGGTGGTGATGGAGTAGTGGAGGGCTCCCAAGTGAGAAGTCTATGACATGACTGTGAGAAGGGTGGAATGGAGTGTGGAAGGACAAAAATAATGAGGGACCGGAATAGAGTGAAATCTGTCACACACATCCCAGATCCCAGTCATGTTTAGTGTCATTTACATCACATTTCCTGGTCAAAGCTGCTTTCAAATCTAAGGTGACTTCCTGGTGTGATCCACCCATGAACCCCAGAGATGCCCCTCTGGGCTTGGTCTGTTGTTACAGACACGACGCTAGAGGAATCAGTCCTGCTTTACAACAGGCAGAAGCAAGATCAGAATTATCATTTTGGGTTCTGGAGTATATCTGCCTTTTATCTAAGGCCATCATTTAGCTCCTAAAAGTGTGTGCTTTGGACTTCTCCCCTTCTGCACCCTGGCTGGGATGTGTAAATGCCAATATCAGGCCAAAGGCAGCAGAGAAGCAGCCCCTACAAACCCAGGTTGTGGGTCAGGACTCTTGGGTTCTGTTCCTGGGCTGCGCAGGAAGTGGGATTTAATGGGCTGGAGCAGGGGAGGAGGACTCCTGTCTCAGCCTCCTTGCCTCATGACTTCATCAGTCAGAAGTGGCTGAAATCAGGACTTATCCCTCTCCACACACTTGCTTTGCTTGGCTCCGCTGGGGCCAATGGAGTCAGCACCTCCCCACACATGGTTTCGCCAGTAGTGGATGGGGTGGGGGGAATGACTTATACCCGCTCTCTCAGCTGCTGCCAGAGCCAGAGCAGAAGTCAGTTATCTGGCAGCATTGCCCTCCACACATGGTTCCTCCAACCACCAGTTGACAGTGGTGGTAGGACTCCCTCCCCATGTCTCGCTTCTGCTGGGGTGAGTTTGGATGAGTGTTCAAGTTAGGTCAAGCACAGGTGACATCCCCCTGCTTTCCCTTCTGTTAGGACTTTTGACCTCACGCAGGCTCCTGACTCCCACACAGTGGTTAAAGTATAATTTGGCAGGCCCTGGAACCATCCTAAATTTCCAGGTTCCCTTCATGCATGTCTGGGGCCCTTTCACCCACACATGCTACCACCTCCCCAAAGGCCTGGCCCCCCAGCTACTGCCTCTAAATGCCTGCCCTCATCCAGCTACTGCTCCCCAGCCCCCCACCACAGCTACCTCCCCTGAAATGCTTACCCCCATCAGACCCCTCTTTCCCCATCTCCTCCTCAGCTCCATGCCCCCAAGTCCCCACTCCAGTTCTCCTAACCCCTTACCCCCCCAGCTTCACTGCACCCCCTTCAGCCCCTACACTCCTCCTCAGCCCCCTTCAGTCCCCTTGTCCCCATTGCCCCACTCCACCCCTTCAGCCCCCCCACCCCTGCCACACCTTCCCAGCCCACTCATCCCTAGCCCCCACTCCAGCCACCCACCCAGTCCCCTCCCCACACCTCCCTCCTCCAACAGACAGACAGAGACTCATCACTCCCTGCACCTGGGGATGATTTGCTGCTATTCTGGAACTGGGCTCCTCCATACCAGCACAGGCAGGAGGAGAGCAGCGCTCTGTGATGATGTCATCACTACACGTCCACCTCTTCTGGGAGAGTTCTGTCACCATGGCAACACGAAGCAGCCCGCAGGGGAGCGGAGTCTGTCTGTGGGGGGACAGGGAAGTTGGAGTGGGGGGGAGGATGCATGTCTGGGGCAGGCAGGTGGGGGAACGCCCTGGATCGCTGCATTCTGGCTGCTGTTTCTATTTTTAGGGGCCCTGGAACGCTGGCCTCTAAAAATGGCAGGTCCCAGAACAGCGATCCAGTGCATTCTGCCTTACTTTAACCCCTGCTCCCACATGGCTGGGGGCTTCCCCCCACCAGCCAGGGTCACCACCATTACTGCACACCCCACTCCCAGCTTTGTAACTGGCCCACTAGGAGCTGGAAGGAAGGAACTTACTCACCTGGCATGATGCCTTGGTAGTGTTTGTTATCTGGGTCTGGGAACAGGGACAGGGAAAAGGTTTCTTTTGGTGTTGTTGCAATCAGTGTGCCCTGGCCTTAGTAAATACATGTGTTAGTCTTTAAAAGTGCCACAGGACTCCTTGTTTTGCTGGCCCTATTAGCATCTAAAAGCCAGCCCTGAAGAGCAGGCCTGATTTACAGATCGGGGGGCAGTGCCGGAACTGGATATAGTGGTGCCTGGCGCAAGCAGCCCAAAATGTGCCCTCCTCTAACCTGGGGCCTGATCCAGCCCCAGGTGGCAGGGAGCTGGATCTGTCCCCTGCAATTGCCAGTGGGTAGCAGGGACCGGGATCCATCCCCTTCTTCCTGCCTGCCTGCCTGGCCACTGCCTCTCCCATTCCAATCCCCCCTACCCTGAGACGGCCCAGCCCCAAGTCCTTCCCACTCTAACCCACACACCTGCCTGCCAGCTCTCCTGGTCCCCAGCCACCCCAGAGCTCCTTCCCCCTTACCTGGCTGCAGCTCCCTGGAGCTGCTACCTGC
Organism: Podocnemis expansa; assembly: GCA_007922195.1. NCBI lineage: Eukaryota > Metazoa > Chordata > Testudines > Podocnemididae > Podocnemis > Podocnemis expansa. Next base: position 40,634,368 of record ML682004.1, read on the forward strand.
CGTGGCCACAGGCTTCTCCCCCCTCAGGCATGCATTTCAGCATGCTCCGGGCAGGGCAGGATATTTTAAACTCCCCTAGCTCCAGCCCCAGTCTGGTGCCCAGAGGAATGTGCCTTTGGGGCAATGAAGAGTCTGCGGCTGCCAGCCGTGCTTTAGTGCCCTCTAAAATTCAGCGCCCGGGGCTTTGCTGCGGTCACCCCACCTTAGTTACAGCCCTACAGGGAGGCATTGTTGTTAAATGCCCTATTAAACTGAGTAATCATTGAGAGAAAGAAAAGCGAAGAAAGGGCGGTTTGCAACCTGCTCAGCCAGAAAGCAAGAATTCAATTCTGTATAATTTGGCACCCCTTAAAGTCTTGAGCCCTAGGTGACTGCTTAGTTCACCTATATGGTCGGGCCACTGCTGATCCTGAGGCAGACACTTAGCATGGAATAATTCAGTCTGAATAGTTTAAGTTTGGTAAAAAAAAACATTACTCACCCTTTGTAGTAACTGCAGTTCTTCAAGACTTGAGTCCCCGTGGGAGTCCTACTTCAGCTGTGCATGCGCCTCTTTTTTCCTTGACTGGAGAATTCCAGCTAGCAATGTACATTTGGTCCACACACTAGCTCTATAACTCCTTGTGGCAGACACTAAGGCTACATAGGGTTGCACATGCAAAGTGCCCTCAGTTTCTTTTCTACTCAGTCATCCCATAGGGAACAATCAAAGCAGAGGGGAAGGAGGTTTTGTAGTGAAGCACCCATAGGAACATACATTTCAAAGAATTACATTTACTGCTCAGGCTGAGTAACCTTTCTTCTTCAAATAGTGTTACTATGGGTGCTCCATTTCAGGTTATTCCTGAGCAGGATCCCTCAAAGGAGGCGGGAGCTACAGAGTTCCAGAACTGAAGATAGTATTGAAGAGCCAAGTGCCACATGAGATCTGATGGCATGGAGCAGAGCATAATGCTTTGCAAATGTATGGACTGATATCCAAATAGCCACTCCATGTATCTCAGATACTGGAACACCCTTCAAAAATGCAGTAAATGTTGCTTGTGACCTGGTTAAATGTGAGGGGCTGAGCAGCTGCAGACTCATAATAAATAGAAATAGACACCAATATCCATTTTGAAAGTTATTCAGCAGAGATAGGAATCTCCTTAGATCTATCTGTAAAGGAAATAAAGAGTATAGATTATCTCTTAAACTGTTTAGACAAATCCAGGTAGAAGACCAAAGGCCCTTCTAAAATTCAGGGTATGGAACTAGTATTGCTGTTGGGAACTGTGAGGTTTTGAAAAAAATAGTGAAAGATGGATAGATTGGTTAAGTTGAAAAACTTACATATCCTATGGTAGGAACCTAGGATGTTAATGTAAAGACATTATCATTAAGGGATGTTGTAAAAGGGGGATCTGCCATTAAGACTTCTATCTTCTCACTTTTTGGGGCTGATACGGTGGAAGCTAAGGCAGCCAACTTCATAGATAAATGAAGTAGGGATCATGTCACCATTAGGGGGAATGGAAGTGTAAAAAGGTGGTTGAGAAGAAGATTGAGATCCCAAGACAGGGTGGGATGTGTAATGTGAGGGAAGAGATTACCCAGACCCTTAACAATTCTGGACAATAGCAGGTGAGCAAAAATGGGAACTCCCTCTACTGGGTGATGAAAAAATGATGTTGTGGCCAGGTGTATTTTGGCTGAACGTATGGAGAACCTCGATGTCTTCAGATCTAGCAGGTAATCTAGGATGAAGAAAAGGGAAACCAATTCCAGCCAGATGTAGCAATGATCACACCAATGGATAAATGTCTTCCATTTTCACAGGAAAGCAGAGCAGGTTGATGTTTTTCTGCAGTTTGATAATTTCTGCTGCAGAGCCATAGAACAGGAAACCTCTATTCCAGAGAACCATTCAGGAGCCACACCCTGAGGTATAGAATCGTCAGGTTGGGGTGAAGTACACAACCCACATCCTGAGACAGGAGATGAGGAATGGTCAGGAACTTGATGGATGGTTGGACAAAGAATTGCAGGAAATGGTATTAACCATGTTTCAGCCAGGTGAGCGCCATGAGAATAATTCTGGTCTTGTCCTGCTTGATCTTGTTCAACACCTTGAGAATTGGGGCACTTGCAGCAAGGCAAAGGATAGAATCTTCTTCCAAAATAGAAGGGTGTCCCCAGGAGAATGACTCCCAGAGGGGTAACCATATTAATCTATTTCAGCAAAACAACTAAGGAGTCCTGTGACAGGAAAGAGGACACTTCCCATTCTTGGAGGTGGTGAAAATATTACTCTCTGTCATATGCTGTGGAGCCTGAGTGTCCAGCTTCAATTCATAGTTGAGGGAAGAATGTCTACTAAGGACATTGGCAGTTGTGTTACAGATACCTGGGAAGTAGACTGCTGATGTGAATATGGTGGGCTAGGCACCAGTTCTAGAACTTTACAGCTTTGGTACACAATGAGAGGGATCTTATTCCTTTCTGATTGTTGATAGTTGGTGGGTGGGTCAGGGAAGCCCCAAGCCGTGTGTGAGTCAGGAGCCTAGGGGTGATCAAAAGTCCTAAATGAGAAGGGAAAGCAGGGGGATGATGTCTGTGCTTGACCTAACCACCCTGAATCCTTTGTCTTCAGGAAATGGAGGCAGGAGTTCTTAACTGCCATGAACTCCAAAAGATTAATATATAGATTGATATCATAGGCTCTCCATCTGCCCTGAATCATGGTGGTGTTGAGGTAGGCTCCCCATCTTAACAGAGATGTGTTCATTGTTAGAGTCATCAGTTCTGGGTGACAGAAACAGACACCTGCACAGATGTAAAGAGGACCATCACCACCCTGTCCAAGATGTACCTCTTTGGAGAACAGGCAGTTTTAAGTCAACCATAGCAGCAGCAGAGGCATAGCCTTGTATGACTGGGCACAAAGGTGCAAGCTCCCACATGGCTCAAAGCAGTTTTCTATTGTGGTTCAAGGGTTTAATTGAACTGTTGCTACCAATCCTGACCACATCACAAACTTGTCTCAAGGGAGATATGCTTTTGCTGTCACTGCATTCAAGAATAGCTCTGTAAGCTGTATTCTTTGCACTGGTACTAGCATGGGTCTCTTTACATTCAGCACTAGGTCCAACTCTTAGATCAGAATGAGGGCCTTCTAGGTTGACAGTAGGTCATTGGGTGGCTGATTGTCAAGGTACAGGAAGACCAGGATCATTTCCTGCTGAAAGTAAGCTGCTACTACCACTAGAGCCTTTGAAAACACTCTTGGGGTTGAGGATTGGCTGAAGGGAAGCACCTGCTATTGAACTATGGCAAATCATAGGCATGCATTTCCTGAGCAATGGGCATACAGAAGGAGGCATCTAGTGGGTCATGGCCTGAAAACCAACCCTGTTCTTCTAATTAAGGAATTATAGCTTCCAGAGTTACCATCTTGGACTTCTAAGGCATCACAAATTTATTCAACAATGTTAGATTTAAGATCATCTCCCCACCTCCATCTGTCTTTGGAACTAGAAAGTATTTTGAATACCTTTCTAAGGGGAAGCGACCAATTCTATTGGTCCTAGTTAGAGAAGAGACTCCAACTCTTGTCTTATAATCTTATGGGAGGAGTCCCTGAAGAAGGTGGAAGAAGGGAGACATATGGAGGGAGTGATATAAACTGAATGGTATAGCCTGATTTTATGATCTCCAAGACCCCTTGGTCCACAGTGATCTGCTCCCAAGCCAAGCATGGTGCAAATGGTAAGGCGGTTCCCAAAGTGAGGGAGAGAGACTGGCTAAAAAGTGCAACTGTAAATCCAGAGGAATAGGAGGATTCATACCATTGACCACCCCATCAAAACTGCTGTTTAAATGATCCTGGATTGTTATTGAAGTCAGTTGGGCGGTCCTCTTCCTCTGAAACCTGTGTCTTTTTCTGCATGGTACTATGGGTCTATGGTACTCTTAGAAATGTTTCTTGCTGGTAGGTGTGTGAATGCCCAAGGAATGTAGGGTAGTCTTTCAGTGTGTGCAGGGGTCATTCATGATCTCCAAGGAAAGCTGTGATTATCAAAGGCAAGGTCCTCTTTTGTGCTCTGAACCTCTCTTACAAACCCAGAAGTTGGAGCCATGAAGATCTGAAGCCATAACTACCCTTGCAGAGATGGATCTGGCAGCAGTGTCTGCAGCATCTGCAGATGTTCTGGCCAATTGCTGACTCTCCTCAACTGCAGAGTGGAATTGCTCTCTGACGTTATGTGGCAGCTGCCAAAATAAAGGCTGCAAGCTTTATGTAATTAGCCAAGTTGTATTTGCTGACCACCTGACAGCCTGTGACCTGGAACTGCAGGGTTGTAGATGAGTAAGATTTTCATCCAGGTATTCATCTTCTTTTGATTCAGACTGCATCATAAAGAGTAGATCTTAAAATGTGCTGCATTCACTGCATCCAACACTAGAGAATTAGGTGGGGAATGGGAAAATAAAAAGTCAGAATCCTTAAGGAGCACATAGTACTTTTTATCTGCCTTGATGAATTCTGGTGAGACGGTAGAGAAGGAAATGAGGGTGGTTCACCTGTGAACCACTAGATAGCCATGGTGTCTACCATGAGGAACCACAAGACACTTGCACAGGCCAAATGGACACTGCTAACTAGAAATCTCTGCTCAAGGTTTGAGAGACACATGTACACCTGAAGGGGGGCACACATAGGGGCACCACTTGAAGAAGAATTACAAGCAACTGAAAACAGAATCTTATAATGCTAGATATTGAGCACTTAATTAAGGCATTGCTACCTGCCCTGCCTATAACAGCTTTCCTGAGTAGATGAATTGGGTGCAGTGGGGTGGGAGGGATACAAAACAGTTCCTAAACCAGGGGTCTTGAACTCAAATCACGACAAGGGCCGCATGAGGCCTAGTACATTAGCCTTAAGGCTGCACCACTGAAACCTTTTTATAGAACAATATTGCAAATATTGATAATAATAGTGTTGCTGCAGGCTGCAGGAAACAGCTTTAGGGGTCACATGCGGTTCATGGGCCACGTGTTTGAGACCCCTGTCCTAAAGAGTTGCTCTATGGAGATGTCACACATCAACATTGGGCAAAGGATTTACCATACAACATATAAGAGAAGGAATGATTAGGTCAATTATAAGAAAAATCTTCCCCCTCACAGTAAGAGCCACAGCACCGTGAATAGCATCCTGAGGGATGTGGTAGAAGAGCATTTAAAAACTAGACTCTGATAAACATAGGAAGAGAAGAATCCTGCACTAGCAGTAAGCAAATAGCTTCCTGGTTTTGATGTACATTCTTCTTCTGTAGGGCCCAACAGTATGCTGACTGCATTAAAATAAAAAGCTGTGGGCTCTTTAGTAAACGTTTCTCCAGAGTGGTACCAGACTTCCTAATGATTATTTAGATTTACATTAAATATTAGCTAAAACTTTCTGACTATAGGGGTAGCCAAGCTCTGGAATAGGCTTCCAAGGGAGGTTATGGAATCCCCATCATGGGAGGTTTTTAAGAACAGGTTAGACAAACATCTGTCAGAGATGGCCTAGGTTTACTGCGTCCCAACGCAGTCAAAGGGGCTGGACTTGATGATTTTGAAGATCCCTCCAGCCTAACGCTTCTATGATGCTGGATGTAAAGGCAGAGAGTGTTGTTCATTGATTGGAGAATTCAGTGGGAGACAAGACCCCTGGAATCTGATATACTTTGCATAAATCCCTTAGGCCACAATTTTCAAATGTGGATATATACAGTTGATTTACAGGTGCTGGACAGAACTTTATGGTTGTATATGTTCCAATTACACCAGCACCACATGCCAGCTGAGAAATGGAGTTGTCAGCTATATGCTTCTACCCTGCCCATATGGAAACAGAAAGAACCCAAAATCTCAAGATACCCCATTCTTGTGCTATCTGAAACATTTGGGGGTTATCACCTATATGTGTGGGGTTTCTGCAAGTCATCACCAGGAAAAATAATTGGTCTTAACGTTACAACACAACAACAAGCATTGTGCCAGAAATGGTCCACAGACTTCCTGTGTGACCTGGGGAAGTCACTTTATTTCTCTGTCTCAGTTCCTCATCTGTAAATTGAGGATACTACAACTTTCTCTCACACACCCTTTATTTGTCACATCTTTTTTCTCCACAAAATCTGCAGGGCAGGAGTTCTCTCTTACATATCTTTAGGAAGCCTAGTACAATGGAACTATAGATGCCAATACAATATATATGGTAGATGCCCCCATTAAAGTCAATAGGAGTTTTGATTTGTACTTCACGGGAGCTGGAACAGGTAGTTTAAACTATCTCTTGGTTAATGTGAGAGCAGTGAAGTGACATACAAAATTTGTTTCATATAGGTGTGTTTGTGGCCTTTAAAGCTCCTGTCTAACACATTAAAAACTTACTTCTGGCTTATCCTGCTTCATTTTGCAGATTCTTTAATGATATCTGACAGACTGCTCTGTCTAATAATTTCATATATAACATATCTATTTTATGTATTACAAAAATAAAAAGAACAATGATTTGTGTGAGGCTTTTTGTGGTTAAATTTGTTAGAATGTTAGATCAGAAAATCAGCTGATGTATGTGGAACCCTTATACTGAAAAGTTCTTTTAGAATTTTTGAACTGACCTGCTAATTCAAAATCAGAAACACTTCAGTATTTTGGGATAGTATATTCTTAATAAAAAACAATGCAGATTGTGCATACACCTGGCATGCAGACTGAAATAAAGTTTGGTACATAGTACTATTTACAAATGCTTTTAATTCACAAAGGGATGATGCTCAAGTCTTCAGCTACTCAGGCTACCCGTATGTGGATATTCATTAACGTTCTCAACATTTCATTAGAAAGGCAGCAGATTACACAGTTTTTAGGTTTTAAGTATAAAAACATCTGTGTTGTTACAAAGGTCAGTTATTATGATTACAATACTGACTGAGAAAACATTATGTAAATAACATCAACAGTTAAAGTTTGAGATGTTCCACATTATATAGTATACATTCAGCAAAAAAGGAACTTGAATGCACACTCTTTGTATGTTCTGAGGTGGCAATGGGTGAAATGGAGCTAAAAATTGTAGCCTTAAGTTAAAATAAAATATATCATGTTAACTCCAAAATTAAAAATGAAACAAACAAAATACTGTTTTACCTTCCACATCAAGGCACTTAGGTGAGCTATGTGACCAGATAAGGTTATACATGCACTCAAGGAACTCTGTCCCCTTTAGTTTATATCCAGGAAAGCACTGATAATATACCACTGTTCCTACTGGGAAGGAGGACTCGAACTCAGATATGTTAATATAACTATGAGGAAGAACCAATGGTCTCAGGCAACCTGCAAATTAAGAAGAAGGAGGGATCTTTTATTAAGAGGTCCTTTGCTTAGTCATCATTAACACATCCTGATTATGGTTCCCAAATTGTAAAACACAATTATCTCCCATCTTCCCCACTGTGAATGTCTCTCTCAGATGTTCAAGTGCCATTACCCCATTTCAAGTTAATTGTTTAGCCCACACATTCTGGCAATGTAAGATATGTCCTCTGCAATACAACATAGCATTACTGACAACTGCAATGTTTGGCTTTGCACACCCACATATTTACCAGTTTAGCAGTTACTTATGATGAGATGGCATCTTTAATAAATAAAGATTGCTACTTATACCAAACCATGAGTTTTATTCTTCTCCTCAAATAGTCACAGAAGTTATGTTTTATACGAAAACTGATGCTGTTGCAAGATGTGCACAGCAGCAAAAGAGACCAAGATTTTCACAAACGAGTAGTGATTTTTGGGACCCTGGTTTGAAATAGCTTAACAAAGCCTAATTTTCAGAAAGCTCTGAGTGCACTTACATTCTGGAAATCAGGGCCCTGCAAGGTATCTCAGAAGGGGCACCCAAAAATTGAGACAGTTAAAATCACTAGTCATTTCTGAAAACAGTGGCCAGAATCTATCTAAAAGGGACAAATTGACCTTCAGTGGAGTTACACAAGGGACGAGTTGGGCCCACTCTGACTAACTCCAGGCAAACTCTTCAATTTTGGCACCCCAGAGGGGGAATTGACAGCAGTTGGCTTCACAAATGAGATGACATTTGAAGTAAAAGGAAATTCATTATAAGATCGTTCATGACTTTCTAATATTTGATTCATGTATATGCAAACACAGCTTTGAGCAGATATTGAGACTTGAGATTTCAAGTTGTGTACTGAAATAAATGAGAATTACTTTACTCACTGCCTAAAAATGACCCTCCTGGTAATGACTAATGGTGTTGATTTTTAACTTGCGATGATTTTGAAGAAGGATGATTAGCAATCTGGGAATGAAAAAAAGCCTTATGAAAATGTATGAGACTAATAGAAGCTGTTTGTTGTGGCAACAACAACTGTTAATAGGCCTCTTGTCACTATCAGGAATTCCAGCAGGATCATCACATGGATTCCCATAATTTTAAGCCTCGTTGCACAAGCTGTAAAAAATTAGAGTCTTACTTCATCAAAATAAAAACTCCAATCTGAGTACATCCTGCAAAGTGTTCTGCTTTGCTTGAGATGCCTAACCACCACTTTAAGAAACAGTTTCTAAACTAGCTTTAAAGTAGGAGAATAATGCAGGGCCTGTCTATGGAGTTCCGAGGTGCGAGAGCAGGAGCTTGTTGAAGCATGTTCAGTCCTTAGTACAATGGCTTTTATTAATAGTTGTACTAGTTCATGAATCCCACTACTCAAAGAAAGCCCCAATGGCCCTGTCATTGGCTACTACCTCCTCTTCTTGACCAAATATAAAACACGTTCACTTTGGCAGACAAAGAGTGCCGACTACCTAAACTGGGCCAAATTTACCGTCAATGGAATTATGCTGAAGTGAATTTGGCCTCTTGGCCAGATTTCTAAAGGTACTTAGATGCCTGAAGAAGATAAGCAGCTGGTGAGATTTTCAAATAGGTGTTTTGAAACCCCCACTGCATCTATAGACACCTAAATATCTTTGACAACCTGGCCCTAACTAAGCTCAGACAAGGGTCTGCTGGAATTTCCAGATAAAGATGACAGGGCTCTGAGGCATGGGCCGCAGTATACACTGTGTAAGTGCCTATTAAAACAGTACATTGTGAAACATAGTATTAAAGTCTAGTATTAATTCCTGGTGCTCTTTTCAGATAACCTGACAAAAATCATATTACATACAAGCACACAGTTCATAGCACAACAGTAAACCTAACCTGCCCTTTCCTCAGACACTTAATCTGGGCTAACAGGAAGAGGGTCTGGAGGCAAGAGATTCTGCCCTGAGGGCATACGCATGGTCATGGATGGGACTGTGCGCAGGTAGCTAGACTATTCTACTGCTTGTGCCACCAGGGGTATGTGTCTTGTTGTCACATACCAGCTCAAATAGAGTTAGTGCAGGTACATCTGCTTCAGCTGAAAATTACACCTTCAGTTTCATGGTACATCAGATGTTGCTGTCCCAACTCACACTTTGCACTTACAAAGCTGTATTCTAGGCCCTTGACCTTCATATGTATTTAGGCACCTAACTCCTACTGCAATCAGAGAGAGTTAGGCACCTAAACACCTTGAAGGATCTGAGTTTTAGTGTCCAGGTTCATGTTTTCTCACCCAAAAATACAATTAGAAGGTGATATATATATATATATTTAAACAAATTAAGTTTATCTACTCTAATAATTTTTCACTGTTTTTTCCTTTGCTAAAATTCTTCACTTGGAAAATAAATGAAGGAGCACAGAGAGCTGGTACTGGAAAAAAAGAAAGCCAGCCAATCCATCCTAGTTCTCTTACTGCCAAATGCCTACAATCATTAGGCCTGTTTCTCATTTACATCAAGACCTCTTTACACAGCTCCGGCAACTTAAAAGGGGTCTTAGTGTAATTGGACTCAGGCCCACAGTAATTGATGGGCTATTTAAAATGAGCTAGTGGCACATCTAGTGGACAAGTGCCCACATGACATTTAGTATTCTTGGTAGCAATTCTAATAGACAGCTTATATCCTCAGCAGCTGGTAACTCCACCACAAGACTTGAGACCTGCTGGAGACCAAGGTAAGGAAGTCTGCACAGTGATTGCCTGTACTGGACCTGTTTTGTAGATCAGGATTTCATACTAGTGCCATTGATCTAGCATCTCTTACTTTTACTTAATTTACTTTAAATGTGGTTAATGCTGAATTAAACAGGAGGAGAAGTCAGAATTGTATTTTGGAGCAATTTGAACCTATTGCAGTTGAGGTGTAGCAGCAGTTGTCTTTTGTTCCATGGCTTTGATACCACATTGCAGGAAAGCAATGGATACTGTTGATCATGAAACTAATAACTCAGAAAAATTCCATCTATAAGATGTGTACATAGGTCCCTAAAATGTAAAACAAATAGTGTTTGAATCTGTCATTGTTTGTTTAAAAATGGCAGGTGCACTTAAAACCACCACACACTTTACAATGTGGTGCAATGGTACAAAGTGTATTCACAATTTTGACAGGAAAGACAATTTTCTTAAGGACTCTGCTTTATTTTGCTAGCATCCACAGATAAAATTTATTTAATTTCTAAGAGATGCACAAAGCAATATCAGACTATGACAGCTGCCTAACTTCAACATGCCGGTGCCATTGGCAGCTGTAAGAATTTCTTTGTGAATTAGGCATAGAACCTGGGGCCTGTCATATTAAAGAAAATTAAAACCAGAATTAATCATTCAAGGGCTTGTTTTTCTTCTGTGTAGCCCACAGTGTATTTAGAAACTGTCTGTTTTAAGTGAAATTTGATTATTTTTCTCCTCTTCCTGGATTTTAAAAGAGTAACAGAAAATAGGAACTATCAAATTGACATAAAATACTTTTTTTGCCATGGTGATAAGTCATAATGTTCAATACTTTCTACAGTTCCCAACACCATTAAAAGGATATCATTTCATCACTGCATTCACAGACACATTCTAAATTTACAGGCATAACCCTGAAAGGGTCTTAACAGCCATGATTCACACTGGCTTTAATGTAAAGAGGACTCGGCACTCTTACACTGAGGCCCCAAATGACAGTAAACTTCATCAATTACATACAGAAGGCCTGTCTAGATAAGGAAGAGTGGTCAGGCAGAGTTAGTTTCACACAAGGACCAACCCTAGTCTTTCCCTTGGTGCAGATGCAGGTAACACCTTTTTGCCTTGATTGATCTGGTCACTCACAACTAACCTCAGGGGAGCCTAGGATCAACCTTAACTGGCTAAACTGAAGTTGGAGATCCTAACTCATTCCTGTGCAAAAGAAAAGGATTATGGTTAGGTCAGAGTATTTAACACGTGTGCACTAATGCCGGTCTAGCCTCAATCACTCTTCCCAAGTCTAGGTAAACACAAGCTGTTCTTCTTCATCTCATACACCATCACCCGCACTAGTGGTTTGGCTAAAGCTGGATTAGTTCCTGTGCAACTACACAGTGTCCAGTAAGTATCCAAGGCTGCAGGTGATTTAAAACTTGGTAAACAATTCTTCTGATAATGTAAAAGAAAGAATGGACTCTACCATGTTCTCTCCTAGTGCGTCAGCTCTACAGAGCTAACCAAGTGAAAAGCAGTAAAAAAAACCTGTAAGTGGAGCAGAGGTTTAAGTTGTCCAAAGGGGCTTGTGGTGACTTAATGGGTGATTTTCATTCTGTTTCATTAAAAGAGAATAAATGCCTACCTCAGATTTCAGAATAGCAAATAAATAACAAAATTTTAAATACTATATTAAGATAAAGCTATGTTTGAATACAGAATTTTTCTTCCAAAAGCAGACAATAGGGACAACCAAAACCAAAAATCTTTGCAGGAATACCATTAGAATACTGTACAACTGGATCTATCAGCTCACTGCTGTCTTCTTTAGTTGCAGAAAAAAAGTGTTGAGTAAACTATTACATGGTGCAAGAGTTAAAACATAGGATGTTCTGCGTTACTATACCTTGACAAATGGGCAGATTATCCCACATTCCATCATCTTGACATATTGAAACCATGTTGTCTAAGTCAGGGTAACGGATCTGGAATCCTTCATGACAGCTGATTATTAACTTATCTCCAGTTCTGTATGTCTTGTTATGAATCTCTGCATCATCAACAGGTGGAACAAGGCAATCTGTGACTTAAAGAATTATGTATTATTAATGTAGGTGCAAAAATATTGTGGCCAGTTGCTCAATGGTCAAGCTTTTAAGGAAAGTTAACCCATAATATCTCATTCTGGTTAAAATGGTTTGCAGCCTGTGCAGGAATTCAGTTAATATATACTTTCCCAGTCACTCATCAGTTCCAAAGTCCATTATGTGATAGTAGACTCTGATGTGTTATAATGAGATTACATATTTCTGATAGTTGTATACAAGCAGATGGAGACTATCAGTAGATTGCTTTTAATAGTCCCTTTCCATCACATCACATATAGAAATTAAACTACATGTATAGTAAGTCAGTACAAGTAAGAGGGCAGACTAACAGCATTCTGAAGGAGGAAGAAAAAGAAAAGAAGAAATGCAAGTATTGTGTTAGACAGAAAGAAGAATTATAATTTGAGTAAAGAGAGAAAATTAGACCCAATTACATTTACAAAGGGTCCACTCAGAACTGGTTTACAGGGTTCACACCAAATATCCCTTTGTTTTAAGATCATCATCAGCCAAGTCCCCCACTGTACTATTAATGAGTACATCTCTGTGTTCAATGCCACATTTCCCCATTGTCTGGGAATGTGTTTATCAGCACAGCCGAAAACTTGATTTGATTCCCCGTCCTCACTCTGCCTTGCTTGCCCTTCACATCCACATGCTAGGAATTCAGCTATGGGATGGTGTTTATCTATTTATATCCTTCTCCTTGAATACTGTCAGTGTTTAGCCAATACCAAATCCCACATTACTAGGGCTCGATTTGCTCATTTATTTTTTGCTTTCAGGGATTTACATTATGTTCAATCACAGACAATAAAACTGAAAAAAAACCCCATAGATGAAGAGAACACATCTTGTTACCCATCTGCAGACATCTGTCTATGGGCTGGCTATACACAGTCCACTAAGTTGTACTTCATATTCATGCTTAACCTTCCCAGGCTGCATAATGATTATATTATGCAGAGATGCTAAACGTGGTAAATCATCTGAGGATGATGTCTGTTTGTAAAAAGCGTGTGTGTGTGTGTGTGTGTGTGTGTGTGTGTGTGTGTGTGATGTTATGCCAAAGGTAAGAAAAATTCCTTCTTTTCAGAGAATATGGTGCTAATTTTCTACTGCATTACACCAATTTTATATCAATGTGCCTCTGCAGAAATTACTGGAGTCACAGCAGTGTACAACTGGTGTAAAGGAATGGAGAATCAGGCCCAGTGTGTATTCATTGGCCAAGACTTTTAAAAGTTACTTTTGATTTTGGATGGTTCAGTTTTTTGGTGCCCAAACTGATATGGCTGAAAAGGGATTGCTCAGCACTTTCTGAAACTTCCCTCTAAAAAACCAGGGCCCTTTCATGCATCTCCACGTAGGTACCCGAAAACTGAGGTGACCCCCTAATCATGTTCATTATATGAGACAAAGTGGTGCCAAAACAGCAAAAGCAGAAAAACACAAATAAACAGATGAAAGATGGGCTAGAAGGGGAGGAAGAACAAAGAGAGAAACAGAAAAATCCCACTAATACTAAACAGTTAACAAACAGATAAATTAATGAGAGAGAATTATATACCCGACTCAGAGTGTTCATGCTCCTCATAAATATAAAATAAGATTAGAAAGAATAAAGGAAGTCTTGGAGAAATATACACATACAATCATCTGTCTGGATGCCAGTAATCAATTTGTCAGAGAGAGCAATTAAATCTCTCAAGTACACCCCATAGGGCTAGCTTGCTTTTATTTATATTCACAACTTTGCATTATATTTTTCAGAAATGCAAGGAATCTACAAGCCTGTACTGTGTAAGACATCAGTTCATCAGTTCATCAGTTAGCATATAATTAGGATAAGGATTGAGACCTATGAAGTTTGGCACAGATAAACAGTCCAGTGGAAAACCCCAAGTGTTGGGGAGCAGAGGTGTTGCTTGCCCCAAAAATCTCTTGGGGTTTGGACCAAACCCCACCATTTATTGGCCCTATCCTCTGCAGCGCTGGCCCTGCCACCCAGGCCAGATCTGGCTCCTGGGCCTGATCAGACCCAAACCCTGGCTGGGAAGCTGGGGAGAGACTGCAGCTGGATCTGGCCTCGACCCCAGTCAGGGACATGCGGCCTGGCCACTGTGGTGGCCTGGCCCCATGGCCCCAGCCGGGGTCGGGGCACTGCCACTCTGGTCTCATGCCCTCTGTTCCCAGTGCCAGTGATGCCTCTGCTGGGGAGCTGAAAATAGCGTGTTTAAGGGGAATTTCTAACCAGAGGGTTATTACAGAAGTATCATGACAATGAACTGGCACATGTAATAGACACCTGAGTTACATCTGCAGCTACCAAACCACAAGGGGCAATGAACAGCAACAAACTGACAAGCATGTTAAGTTGTGATTACTGATATACTAGCCCAATGGTTCTCAACCACTGTGTTGGGACACATTACTGTGTTGCCACACAGTGCTGTGTGTGTTGTGGAGAGCCAGGGAAATGGCTGGATTTGGCCTGGGAGGAGTGGGCTGGTGTTTCCTACAGAGTTGCGATATGCAACCACATGTATCCCAACCTGCAAAAGGTTGACAACCACTGTACTAACCTATAAGAAAAGGAAACTGCAACATTAGTAAGGTGAAGAAATGCAAATAAGGAAAGGGGAAAAAACACTACTGAATATGCATCAGATAGACTTATAGGCTATGTCCACACCACAGGGCTCAGTTAAGTCAACTTCCTAAGGTCTACTTAAAGTTGACTTTATTAAGTGGACTTAGTGAGGCCCCCTTTGTTGAAGTTTACTTTATAAAGTCACCTTAAGCCAGAGGACATATTTAAAGTCAACTTTAAATGGATCCCCTGGCTTAAGCAAAGTTATAAAGTCAACTTAGAAGGCTCTATTGCACTAAGTTAACTTTATTAAGTTGACTTTAATGGGTATGTTGCATTAAGTCGATTTAATAAAGTCTGCTTAACCTTTAAAGTTGACTTTAAGAGCAGGAGTTATTAAGCTGACTTAAGCAAGTGCTTAAGTCCACTTAATGAACTCCAAATGTGCCCAGGGAATTACTTAACTCAACTTAAGGCTTGTTAAGTTGACTTAAGCCCCTAGTGTAGACATACCCATAGATTCTAAAGTCAAAAGAGACCAATACGATCATCTAGTCTGACCTCCTGCACAATGTAGCCTACAAAACCTCACTCAACCACTCCTGCAATAAACCTCTAACCTATGATTGAGTTATTAAAGTTCTCAAATCTGCCAATTCCAATGATAGTGTATTTTAAAATTTCCATTTTAGTAACCAATCAATGAACCACAAAGGAGAGGAATCACATCACATTGCTTTGAAGCTGCTTGTTTATTAGTGGCACAGCAAGACCTAGACATTTAGAACTAAACAAATCTCTAGCAATGGCACAGAGAAAACCTAAATCAGTAGTTCCCATCCTTTTCTGCTCAATGGCCACAGATATCCCTTTTACAACCCTTCAGGGCCACTAGTCTCTATCAGCAGCCAACCTTCCCCATGCCTCTCCCCCACCCGTACCACTGCAGCCAGCTGGAAGGAGTCCTCACTGATCTCCCATCCCTCTGGCTCCAGTAGGGAAACTGCAGACATCGTTTAGTCCTGCATGCTCCACCTGGGTCCCTTGGCAGTGGCTCTCTCTTGCTGCAAGGAGGATGAGAGATCAATGCCCCCTTCCCTCTAGCTCCAGCAGGAACCTCAGTGCCCAGGGACCCTGGAAGAGCACTTTGCCCTGCTCGCTGCAATAGTCAGGGAGAGGGATGCACTGATTTTTAGTCCCCTTACCTGTAGCAAGGAACTTGCACTGGAATCTGTGACAATGCACTCTGCCTGGGTCCTCAGGCAGTGGCTCCTTTCTGCAACCAGCAGAAAGGGAGTGGTGGGCCATTCTGAAAGACCCTGTGGGCCACTTTGGCCCACAGACCATAGGGTGGGAGCCACTGAACTAGATGATATTCTGTTCCATGATCCATGCAGCCTCCAGATCTCACTGACTTTTACTGAGACCTGTGCCTTGCTCCAATTTTAAAATATGCCCAATCTTCAATTCATACTTATTTTCTGGATTAGATCTTATTCAGTAGACTTCTCATTATGTCACCTGAAAACAAATAGTCAAATATTTGACAATTTTGCAAAACTTTTAACTATTTTGCTGTGGCTGAATTTGCTAGGTGGTCTGGCAGAACACACCTGCTGTCCACTGGAGGGCTAATGGATGATGGCAGCATATCAGGTAATGTAGGGGGCCAGGAGCAAGAGGGATTAATTTATAGAGTGCACAGGTCTGTGATGATGTGTAAACTAAAAAAAATTAAACCCACACCATGTTCAATGCCCAGCTATTCCCTCAAAAAACTGGGCAAACCTTGTTTCTCTCCAGCACCCAAATTAATTAAACAAAAAAAAAATTAAAATAAAATAAAATAAAAAAGGAGAGAGCTAGTGAGCATGGGAGTGAAAAAACAGTGCCCTGACCCAACATAAAAGCCTTACACCAGGCACTGAATATGACCATAAAAAGGCTTTAGTGGAAGAAGTGTTCAGGGATGGAATGACATAAATGGGAATCCCATTTTGTAGCCTGATGTGGACAGCAAGAGATAATTTTGATGAATAGCTTATGTTTGGGATAATGGCATCCTGCTGCTACATAAACATAGAAGCAAAATATGCACTGAGATGAAATTCAAAATTTTATTTTCAAAGCAGGGAAAATTGATCCTGTAACAATGATCTATTACATTGACTTCGTTCCTATTCTCCCAAATGATGGAATTATTTTAATCAAATGGATACTAGCAGTGTACACTGACAGTTGCTCCTGTACTATTATTGGTCCACTACACCTTGGCTGGCTTAAATAAAAGACTGGGTGTAAGCTTCAGCTAATCAGAGATGAGTATATACACACTAAAACAGCTTTTCTGCAAATCTACTGTACTGTTTGAGCAAACAGGTTCTTCTGGCTGACTATGCATTGTTTAGCTTTTACGCATGAATGGCTTGCCACAGTTTTCCCCTCCAGACACTGGATTAGTTGGCACCCAATCATTTTGGAACAGCTGAGAGTTAAGTGGCTGAATGAAAAGACAAAACAAAATGTGTTATTGTCACTCTTTTTCTAGGCACTTTTCAGCAAACCCCCTGGAACGTGTAAATCACATGACATAGAATAAGTCATCTTTAACCAGCAAAGGATTACGGAGCAAAGGGTTTTACCTGTATGTTCCACTTACATCTAATGTGTCAATGTTAAACCTGGGGAACCTAAACTAGTCCTCTGTGAAGCATCTTTGTGACCTTCCAGCGGCCTGCAGCTCATCTCTCATACTAAGGTGCATGTCTGTGTGTTCCATTCTGTTGTGACACTGAAACATCCATGGCCTCTACTCACTTCAGATTTCAGGGATCGTTTCTTAACCCCTTCCTGCTCACAAGAACAGTGCACACAAGCAGCTCACAGGAATGACATAACATGCATACAACAGTGAAGAAATCCAGTGCTTCAGGTGTTTTACTGTAGAGTTGCCTTTCAGAGTGGCTTCGATTTTCTCTATGCTGCGGTGCACGTTCAGGGGAATGTATAAGTCTTCCAGGATTGTGTGGGAAATATGACATAAATAGTGTGATTAAGAATGTGTTCCAGTTTGGGTTAACTGATCTTGACAGTGTCCTCTAGAAAACATATACAAGGATCTATATTTTCCCATTTGGTAAATTGTTCTTTTATACTCCATGGAAAAACTTGGTCTGTGAGTGCTATAAAATAAAGTTGGCAAAATTAGGCTATGATAAGAATTCTGTGGATGACAGAGACTACATTTCAGGAGACATCACAGGAACCTGCTCTTTATTAATTATTGTTACTAGTAGTATTACAACAATGCTTGGAGGCTCCAGTTGAGACTGGTGCTGTGTTGTGCTGGGCACTATAAAAACACAGTATGAGACAGTCCCTGATCTGAAGACCTTGCAGCTGAAATAGACAAGACACAAAAATGAGAGGAAGAACTTATAATCATCTTTATATCACAGATGGGGAACAGAGGAACAGAGATTAAATCATTAGTTCAAGTTCACACTGGAAGTCTACGGCAAAGTTGGAAACTGAACCCAGACTTCCATCATTTCTTCCCCTGGGATAGTTGGGCAATGAAAGTATCTCAAAGGTGGCTAACAGCCTTGGAGAGTGGGAATGAGAGTTCATTCTTTGGCACTACATAGCATCCCCAAATGGACTCTTAAATGTAGATTAAGATTGAACGGGGGAGGCAGTATTTGTACCGAACAGTCTGGTAGTTTCAGCAGCCACATATTGCAGGGGGAGAAGACTGAGGTGTAGAAAACATAATATTTAATTCTTAACAGTCAATACTACATTCTCGTGTTCATGCCTCAAGATTTACGTGCATAAAGCCCCATTAAAATTGATGGAGGTTATGTGCATCATGCACTATAGATCAACACAGGACTATCATGCTAAGTAAACAGATTTTTGACAAGTGCATTTATCAAGAACATAGTCATGCTATGCCATACAACTTTGTCCTTGCATTGACACTTAAGATACTCAGTACCTTAACAGGAAATGGCAGGTCTAGTGCATCGAGTCAATTGACTGAAAATCTCCTGGTAGGCTTATAAATTTTTAAATGAAGAACTTTTTATATAGATTGACATTTCATAGCCTTTTAAATAGCATTACTAGCTGACATTGTAAAGCGAAATCAATTTTAGATTGTTCTAGCAAATTAAGAAATAATTTTTCATAAGCAAATTTTTGTCCTTTTAAAAGTCAGCTTAAAATAAACTGTGCTATGTTAATGGCTTTTAATTCTCAACTTTTCTAACGTTGGTCATATTAATAACAGCTATCTTAATGGTCCAGATGGCAGTACCTGAAATTTACATAAGGCACAGTGGCAAATGAAATAACCAACATCTGTCTTAAAGTCAAGTAGTGGGTTTAACACAGAGATTGTCACTTTCTGATGGGTTATAATGATACATTAAAATATGAAAAGCCTGCTTCACCACTAATTGTTCCAAACTTCTGTACATATCATTAAAAAAGTGTCTGTGATGAAGGCTTTTATGCAAGCCATTAAAATTCTGACAGGTGCCATGAGAACCCAAAAAGGTGTTACAACTCCTCACCAAATATACTGTAGATAGGCCATGCTACAACATTGCTCATCAATCGACAAATTCTCCTGTCTGGGGACTAAGACCCCAGTCCAGATAAACATTTATACAACTGCTTAAATCCTACAGATTAAACTCAAGCATGTGCTCAAGTGCTTTTCTGAACCAGGGAGCCTATTGCTGGCAAGGGGTATCCTATAATGATCTAAATTATTCTTGTCTTTTGCTAAACTCTATTATCTTTTAAACTACAATATTTAGACCTCAAGTCAGGAAAGCATCTCTAAGCAGTCAAGTATTTAAGCATGTGTTTAATGCATTCCTGAATCAGCTTTCATGAATCAGGGCCTTACTGTCTTGGGCCGCAATCCAAAAAAGAAATTAAGCACATGCTTAACTCTAAACACGTGAGCAGCTACCTGTGACCTTTAAACTCATGTTTAGCTTCTTTACTGGATGAAGGCCTTGACTGGCATGCCTATGTAAGGGTCAAGTGCTGAATGTAAATGATTTTCTCCCATACAAACTCACACAGTAAATAAATTTGTTGCCATATATACTCATGGATAAGCCAATCCGTGCATAAACCGAGCCCCCTTCTGAGCCACGAAAACAGTACCAGAAAGAAAAAGAAAAAATGTCCCAGGTATAAGTTGAGGGCCATCTGTGGCCTCAGCCGCTAACCCCCCCTCCACCCTGTTCCATTGGCTTCCCCCCCAGAGTCCCCAACACCCTCCCTATCCCCCAAACCCCTGCCGCTGCTTTTCCCACTTTTCCCCTGCTGCTGCTTTTCCCTGACACCCTTGCTGCTCCACCACCGCTTTTCCCCGACACCTCTGCAGCCCTTTTCCGCAACACCCCTGCCACCCCTGCTGCTGCTTTTCCCTGCTACCTCTGCTGCTGCTTTCCCCGACAGTCCTGCTGCCCCATTGCCACTTTTCCCTGACACCCCTGCTGCCCCTTCTGCTGCTTCCCCCAACACCCCTGCAGCCGCTTTCCCAGACACCCCTCAACCCCTGCTGCTGCTTTCCCCAGCCTCCTGGACACCACCCAAGCCATGGGCCCTGATACTGCCTCCTGCAGGCCAACCGCCCCCCCCCCAGCTCTCTTACCTGGCCATTCGAGATGCCGGGATCCCCTCCTCTAACCCCAGCCCAGGGGCTGACTCCCCAACATGGCCACTTCATCCACACACTGAGGCTCCAACCCAGAGCATACTCAGTGCATACTAAGGACTGGAGACTTACTGTGAAACTCCTGGGCCAGCGCTGTCTACTGTATGGACCCATGTATAAGCCAAGTACCTGTTTTAAGGGCAATTTTCAGGCACAAAAATCTCAGCTTATACATGAGTATATACGTTAGTCTTTAAGTGCCAGAGGACTCATTTGTTTTACCGAACTAGACTAATATGGCTGCCCTTTTGGAGCTTTGAACATAGGGTGAAATCTTGACCTTATTAAATTTAATTGGAGTTTTCATAGAATCATAGGGTTAGAAGGGACCTCATGAGGTCATCTAGTTCAATCCCCTGCCAAAAAAGCAGGACCACTCTCACTAAATTATCCCAGCTGGGGCTTTGTCTAACCAAGCCTTAAATATCTCCAAAGATGGAGATTCCACCACTTCCCTAGATAGCCCATTCCAATGCTTCACCACTCTCCTAGTAAGAAAGTTTTTCCTAATATCCAACCTCGACCTTCCCAGCTGCAACTTGAAACCATTGCTCCTTGCTCTGTCTTCTGTTACTACAGAGAACAGCCGAGCTCTGTCCTCCTTGGAGCATCCCTTCAAGTTGTCAAAGGTTGCTATCAAATCCCCCCTCAGTCCTCTCTTCTGTAGGCTAAATAAGCTGAATTACTTCAGTCTTTCTTCATAGGTCTTGTGCTCCAGCCCCTTGATCATTTTTGTCGCCCTCTGCTGGACTCTTTCTAATTTGTCCACATCCTTTTTGTAGTGGGGAGCCCAAAACTGGACACACTATTCCAGATGTGGCCTCACCAGTGCCGAATAGGGGAACAATCACATCACTTGATCTACTGGTAACACTTCTACGCCCACTGACATCTATAGGAGCAGAATTTCATCCATGATTCTAACTGACTGCTTTTTGTGTACACAATAAAAACTTATTGGTGCTTACTATAACAGTAGCAACAAGTTATAGATATACTGTCTCAGAGATATGCAAAAGAACTCTATACAATGTTTAACAGAAAATAAGTGTTTCTTTCCCTCCTTTTGTTGCTCATTTCAAATAGAAGTGTTTACATTGTCATTCCATTTTCATTTTTTCAACTCATATGGATTCAATGCCTTTGACTGGAATATATGTGTGTGTGAATATTACACATATATGCTGTTAAAAATCTGGCAGATATTTTTCTTTGTAACTGTTTCACTGGTGATAGGAGAGTGAAGTAAAACCAAAAAATAATTACTGCAATTTACTAGTTCATATCTACAGGATTATTTTTGCCACAGCATGAAATGCACGAAGTACTGCACAATGGAAAATGTCTATTTCAGAAACAGCAGAATGGGATTGAATTGTCTTTTAGGTGATAAGTTTCTTCTTTGCCAATGGAATAGAACAAAGCAAAACTCTCATGTCACCCTGTTAAAAATTAAAACAAAATAAAGCAAAACAAACAACATCAATGAGGTTTACTGAAAGAAAAAGTACCAAGAACAGACTGGCTGCAAAGGATAGGCTTATTTTGATTGCAAAAGAACATGCCACCATGATACAATTTTACATCTAACATCATGGGCCTCTGTACATTTCAGCCTAGAACAGGTGATTTGTAACTCAACTGACAAAATACAAAAGGATTTTTTCCACGTGATACATTTGTAGTTACTGTACACTGGGGGTTAAGTCTTACTCATATGGCCGTACGGATCTGTTTAATATGTCTCTATAGTCTCAAATTGCTTCTTTTGAGTCAGGTCTATACCCCCATCTAGATCGAGGTAAAAGTATTTTATCCTCTTATGTCAAGGGAGTCTTGACAAATAAAATTTAACCCAGCTCTTACTGGTTAATGGCCATTTGCTACAAACTTTAATAGAAGCCAAAGCAGGCCCTAAAACACAACAGGTACAGTTGGGGGTTGGAGGAGGGTGGGGGATAACAAAAATTCTTCCCAGATATGCAGGAGCAGCTGCTCAGCTGAAGTAAATCAGGTTGACTCCACCAGCACAATATCTGTTACACAGTTTTTAATATAATGAAGAGAACATACAACCCAAATATTATTTATCAAGTTCCATATAGGTAATGCGTTCGTACTAAATCCTGCCAACATTTTTTATGTCTCTTGATTATGGCATCCCCATTGCCGGAAAATAGATCAGTTGTAGAAAGAAGTGATATTTTAATATACTTGCTGAAACAAACAGAATGACCTACTTGAACACATTTTTGGCTAGTTAATCTTAAAGTTACGTTAATTTCTATTGCAACTGAAGCATCCCTAGGGCCTTGAACTTTGATTAGCCACTCAGGTCAAAACGAGATAACAGTAGTGTTTGTTCTCTGCGTGGGTGACCAAAAAAGCACAAACATCTATTCCTGAATACTAAGAGAAAGTATAACTCCTGTAGAAAAAGTAATAAAATAACCAGTTGAAAGATACGTAAAAGATTAAACTATGAAATAAGAAACATCTTAGAAGAAAATGTAACTAAACATCCCAAATAATTAAAACCAGATACATTTTTAAATAGACTGTATTTACATACAACAAAACCCAAGTTGTTTTACCTGATGAATGTCTGAATTTGAGTAATAAAAGTAAATGCAGACAGTGCCAATAAATCACTACTTGCCATGTCTGTTTCATCCTAGATTTAATTATGAACAATGTCCATGAAATAAATAATAATTGATGTAAGCCTCTGATTAATGTAAATCTTTGGTACCATTAGAAATTAATTGTATTTTCATGCTAAGATATAACAGAAAAGAGCATTAAGTGGAGGACTTTAATAACTCAGTCACAGGTTAGACATTTATTACAAGAGTGGGTGAGTCAGGTTCTGTGACCTGCACTGTGCAGGAGGTCAGACTAGGAGATCATATTGGTCCCTTCTCACCTTAAAATCTATGAGTCTTTCAACAGTATAGAAATAAATAATATTACTGTAATCAGTGTCAGTATTCTCTCTGTGTGTTTTGACAAAAGCAGTGCTAAATCAATTGCACGTTATTATATTAATGGGTAAGATTCATTTACTTCCCCTGTTCTTGCTTAGACAAGACACACAGGTGCATGTGTTAGCTAATTTATCTGGATAAAATTTAATTCAGAAATTAGCATACTGAATATAATCATATGAAATGGATTTCAGACTTTCACACTCTGCATGGAGACATATAGGTATGTATGTAAATGACCACTGTTGATGTGTGTGAAATGTTTAAATAAAATTGACCTACCTTCTTGTAGGCACACAGGCTTATCACTTGGTTTCCAGCTCAGGGAGCCATTAAAATGTCTGACACACAGCTTTTTTGAAGGCCCCTTAAGCCTGTATCCTTCTTGACAGTGAAGCCGGACTACAGCGCTTTCAAAGAAAACACCAGCACTGGGTGTCTTGTATCCATGTTCAGGGACTTCAGGATTAGCACAAGCATGGAGGTCATCAAACCCTATGTCAACAAACACGTCAATCAATTATGGTAATTTATTATTCAAATAGCTGCAGTCATCCTTTTTCTAGGATCCACCACATTGCTAAGCTCTGGAGAACAGCAAGAGCCAGTGAAGGACAGTGATACAATGATTTCCCACTGCAATCCCTGTAGTGGATAGAAGTCCCTAAGCCTCTACTAATTCCTGTCAATATGCTCATTGCTAGGGGCATGCCATTACCACTGGAAATTACTGCCCCCCCCCTTTCAAACAGGAAATTCCAAGTGCTGAAATGCTGTAAGTATTCTCCTATTCTCCCATTCTTCCTCCTGCCACACATCTACTAAGGTAAGAGCAGAAGCCATGTTGTCCAACCACTCAGTATCTGATCACTGTCAGTAAAGACCTGACCCACATGTCAGCAGGGAACAAAGCAGGGTAACATGCCTATAGCTCATCATAGGAGCTGAGGGAAGAGGGGGGGTAGCAGAGTTATTTGGAAGAGCCAAAGGGAAGAGACTGCAAAGTAGCAAGAATGAAACAGTGAAAGAGAAAGGGAAAAGAGAATGAAAGCAAAAGCATAATGGCATGAATTCGAGGTGCCATCTGAGGAATCTGGAACCAGTCTAGTTGCTGAGCTGGTTGAGGGGCAGGATGGACATTTTGGGGAATACCAGGACATAGGGAAAAGAGACATTTTACATTGGGTAAATGAGATCCCACTATGAAGCTGGCTGGTGGGTCAATTCAAATATTGGTAAAATCTTTCTGGACGACCACTAATGGCAGTTCACACTAGGAGGGACTATGTTAGGCATTTGCTTCCAGAGAACTACTAAACAGCAAACAGAAAGCCAGAAATC
Source organism: Podocnemis expansa (assembly GCA_007922195.1). Classification (NCBI taxonomy): domain Eukaryota; kingdom Metazoa; phylum Chordata; order Testudines; family Podocnemididae; genus Podocnemis; species Podocnemis expansa. The sequence goes on from ML682004.1 coordinate 40,659,252, forward strand.
ACATCTGGAACCTGTGAGTGTCTAGCACTTTATCAAGCTCATTGCACTGTATACAGCATCTTTTACTCAAAATGTTGCTTTTTTATGATAAAAGCCAACAAAGGTCTAGTGTTGTTTTGAACATGTACAGCATATTAAAAAGCAAACAGCACTCCAACCTGATCAACAAGAAAGTAATCAGTCAGTGGGAGAAATGCCTGGAAAATTTTAAACCTATCAAACTATAGCTTTAATATTTTGAGTTAAAAGATTAGTACAAGGTGCCTATCATGGAGTATACACTGGCCTCTACCCAACTTGTGAGGCTGCATCCAACTATCACCTTAAAATCCACCCCCTGGGGCATTACTTCTGGGACAAGATGCAAACCTTACTGAAAACAAGGGACAGGCATGTAATTCCTCTAGGAACTCTTCTCCCTACCAATCAGGGTGGGTTTCACTTCTGTAGGATCACACCCAAGAACAGATTTGACCAACTGGGAAAAATTCTAGAGTTGTATGACTCCCTCTAAGACCTCCTCCCACCACTCTTCACCAACTGGAACAGGTTTCATCCTTATAGCACTTCCCTGACAGTGGATTGGCCAATTAGGAGGCAGGTGAAGGGGGTCTGACCCCTCTGAGAACTCCTCTTGCTGCCTTCTACCAATAAGAGTTGATTTCAGATCATTAGGACCACCCCAAGAGGGGATTTAAGCAAGTAGGGCGTATGCTGCAGCGGAGTCACCCACCATGGAAGAGGGTTATAGGACCTTTCTCAAAAGGCACCTCACTGCCCTCTACCAATTGGACTGGGTCTCACTCCTCTTAGGCTGTCCCAAAAGGGAAATATGTATCAATGGAATAGATCTAGTGAAGGGGTCTAGGCCAGAACTGACATCCAGTCTCTGGAGTTTGACAGTTGGCTGGCCAGCAGCCTCACCCAGAGAAATTCCAGGAATGTACACAAGAGCCCATCTCATTTCCAGAAGGTATAGTTCAGAAATCATGGAAACGTGGACTCCTTGATCAACCCCATATTATCTTCAGAACTCATTTTAACTCTGAGGGCCTTGACCTACCTGTAGAGAAACTGCTACATTAGTGATAAGAGCAGAGAGTGGTCCAGGGGACCCTTTGGCCCAGTCATTGATGGATATGCTAGAACTCAGGACCTGAGCACACTGAGGCAACCCAATGAGCGAGACAGACCATTGTCATCGCCGATAGACAAGGTGAATGGAAAAGACACTGCACAGGTAAATGAATGACAGTTGAAGTTGGGACATGATGGGCTTAGAAACCAACTGGAGTTTGCAGAAATCTTAAAAAAAGAAAAATCCAAACAGGGGTGAGAACTTATAGCTGTTTCTTTTCTGAAAATCAGGAGCTTAATAATGTATTTCTAGAGGCCCCAGAGAGTGTTGCATCAAGCAGTGAAGATGAATTGGCCTCTCCTTGTTTTTGCTCAGTGCCAGTACAAATTATTGAAGAAGATGTCAAGGATGACAGTTATATGGAGTTAAGGAGGACCCTTGGCATAGAATTAAGTGATCCAGTGCCACCTCGTGAGCATAAAAAATTATGTGATCTAGCATATGTGTTGATCTTTATGTGTTCTTAATCATTGTCTTAGGGAAAAACTGTTTAGAAGATTATGAGGGCTGTGTTATAGGTGTAGAGCCTTGCGCGGATACACAAATGTGGATCCGCATCTGATCTGTGTACGCATGTATCCAGTTTGTGATCTGGATATGCACACCGCACCACCCCTGCCTTGCAGCAGCTCCACTTCGCTCATCCTCACTGTGTGCTGCTGTTTGTCTGGGTTCCTACCTGTGTGTGTACTGTAATGTAACAACTTAAAAGCAGGTGTTTAGTAAATGTGAACACACTGTTTTTATTTTAAACTCATTTATACAGAGTCATAGGATCCAGGTGCAGCCTCCATGGGTATGTCCACACGAGTCTTTTATTTTGAAACAACACTGGTTGTTTCGAAATAAAAAACTGAATGTCCACATTACGTTTTTCTTATTTTGAAATGACAGGCTCTGTCATTTCAAAATAAGAACCGTCATTTCGAAACAGCTTAAACCCCATTCATTTCGAAGCGGCTGTTATTTCGAAATGGTTATTTCGAAACAACACCGTTTGGACATGTTGTTTTGAAACAACACCATTGTTTTGAAACAACTGTTTCAAAACAACATGTCCAAATGGCCTTATTTTGAAATAACCATTTTGCAATAACAGCCATTTCGAAAGCAGGCTTTCCCTTAATTTGAATTAACATTTTCTTAATTTGAAATTAACTTATTTTGAAATAAGGACTTTATTTTGAAATAACTCATTTCGAAATAATTTATTTTGAAATAATGAGGTATGTGTGGAAATAGCCCATGTCTTCTGGGGCAGTTCGCTATGTCAGTTCCTGGAGCTGCCCTCCTAGTTTCTCACCTCTACTGCTTCTTGGATGGACACACAAATAGCTGGAGATTCCACCCCACAGCTGCTGAAGAGCTGATGGCTGCTAGCCCCCCTGCTCCTGGACCACTTAGTTGTTGGATGGCACTACAAGCTGTTCCAAGATCAGCTGATTAGTGGCAAGGGGGAAAGACAGGTGGCCTCTGCGCTGGCCTCTACTGATCAGTAGAACTCAGAACATCTCTGGTTCTATGGTTTTGTGTCTTTTGAAAGTTAGCTGAATTCAGGCTGGTTAAAAGCCAAGGTCTTAGCACCTCACTCAAGGCAGAGTGGGCAGAAGTGGCTTTTTAAGCACATCTCTTCATTCCTTTGATCCTGGGATTAGTAGATGATTCAAATTGGATTCTCTGGTGTTCTGCACGTGCTCACAAACTCCTCCACACTTCCTACACAAAGGAGCATGAAGCAGCTACAGCAAGACACATCCAGATTCATTACTCCCTCTTATCCATTACCCCACGAGAGAGAGTAGCGCTTCCCCTGCTCAGCCACAGAGGTGGAGGAAGTTGATTAAAACTGATTATCCCTGTTTAAATGCAGTACTCTATATGTCTGGGGATCACTGAGTTCCATGGGGCTCAGAAGAACTGTAATATATATAACCACTAACAGTGCAGTAAAACTGTACTGCCATTAGAGTGACACTTCATTATAAAATGAGTGGATATCCACAGAAAAGCACTGAGACAACTTGCAACTTTTACTTCCCTAAAGCCACATTTGCTATCTAAAATGACTTTCATACTACGCTACTTGCAGTATGCTGAAAAGTTGCTGCTTGTATAATCATGATTCGACCCAGATTCAAAGCACTTCCACTTTTCAACAAACAAGTAAGCACTCTTATTTCAGGGCTCAGCAACCCATGGCTCTGGAGCTGCATGTGGCTCTTGAATTGCTGCCATGGGGCCTCTGGGACACTAGGCTGCAGTGGGGTGCCCGACTAGCCCTGGCATTAAGGCTGGCTGCCAGCCGGCCCAGGCCGCCCAGTTTTGGGTCATCAGGGCTTCTCCCACCCTCTAATGCATGAGCACAAGGTGGCCAAGCAGAAGAGTTGTGAACCCTAGTGCTGGCAGGGTGTGGGGGTGGGGGGGAGAGGGCAGCAGAGCGTGGGTGGCCAGGGCCAGAGGCTGTGCCACCCTTCCTTCATTCTGTTGGCGGGGCAGAGCAGCACTCCCCACCTACCTCTAGCTGACTGTGCTTCCCCGGAGGGCAAAGAGTGGCTGGCAAGGAGCTGCAGCTTACAAAGGTGGGGCCCTGGACTGGCTTGCTCCACAGAGTTCAGGTCGCTTCACCCCAAGCCACCACAGGGCTGAATGCCCCAGGGCCATCAATAGGGTGGGGCAACCGGGGCAAAGCCCCCAGTGCTGAATTTGAGAGGGCGCCAGCAGGGCCAGCAGCCACACACCCTTCCTGGTCCCAAAGGTACACTCCTCCAGGTGCCAAGCTGGGGCTGGGGCTGCAGGAGATTTTAATCTTGTGCCCTGCTCCTGAGCATGCTCAGATGCATGCTCAAGGGAGGGAGAAGCCTGTGTCAGCTACGCTGCCACTGCCAGGTAGCACCTCTGCTGAGACCCCACTGACTGTGGCTAGGTAAGGGGGAATGGCGCTCCAGCTGCCCAGCGGACTCAGCAGGGACGCTGTCTGGGCCACCCAGTGGGCTGGGAAGCTGCCTAGGCCGCCAGCTAGGAAGCTGTTGGAGCTGGTCAGTTGAGGGGCTTGGAAGCTGGTGGGGTGGCTGCTCCAGGGCCCCACCCCACAAGCCACAGCTCTGCACTAGCCACTCTCCGCCCCCTGGGGAGGCACAGACAACTGGGGATAGGCAGGGCAGCAGGGAGCGCTGCTCTGCGCCACCAGAGGAGCGGAGGGAGGGTGGCGCAGCCTCTGGACTTGCCTGCCTAGGCTCTGCTGCCCCCCATGCCCCGCCAGCACTAGGGTATGCGGTGCTTCTGCTTTGCTGCCTTGTGTTCATGCAGAGGGAAGATGAGAGCAGCCCCAGCGACCCGAAACTGGGCCAGCTGAGCGCTCCACTGCAGTCTGGCATCCCTAGATCCAAATGCCAGCTGGGGTAAGCGGGCCAGCCAGGACCAGAGGGCACACTGCCCTCCCTCTGCTTTACTGTGGACCTGGAGCAGTGCTGCCCACTGCCCAGCCCGCCCCCGCCGGGGGGGGGGGGGGGGCAGAGACTGGCCGGCATGGGGCTGCTTCTTTTGGAAGCAGGGCCCTGAAGTGGTCCATTCCATGATGTTTGGGCTGCTTCACCCCTGTCTCCCCCAGCACTGAACAGGCCCACTCCAGGGCCTGAGAGTGAGATGGCCTGTATGCTGCATGGGGGGGGGGAAGCTGGGGGCAAAGCAGTTGAACTCCCTGGAAACAGTCTGCTCCCGAGACTTGCCCCCCCCCCAAAGCAGCATCCTGTGCTGGCTGCTCTCCCCACCTGGGGTGGGGCGGCTGGCCAGCCAGGGGCAGGGTGGGGACAGGCAGGAGTGCCGCTCCACATTGGCAGCAGAGGGAGGGCCGTGCAGCTTCTGGTCCTGTCTGCCTGTCTCCCCCCTGCCCTGGCGCCAAGGGCTGTGGCACAGCCACTTGGCTGCTTCTGGTCCATTTAGTCGGAGGGTGCAGCAGTCCTGTGCCCCAGAACTGGGTGGCCTGGGCTGGGACTCCCAATCCAGTCCTCGTGCTGGGGCCATCCAGGTGCCCCCCTGCAGCCTGGCAGAGGCTGTCTGGCACTCTGGTGGCTATCACATTCACCTCCCCCATTGCCTCATGCCCCCTCCACCCTCTGCATCCCTCTTCTGCACAGAGTAGGAGGGGACCCAGTCACTGGGACCCTTCCTGCACTGTGTGGGGAGGGGCGGCTGCACAGGGCAGGGGGGAGGCAAATGTGTATTGGACCCCAGGCAGCAGATAGCCTCGCTCTGCCACTGGTGGGGAGGGGGCACCATCCTGGGGTGGGCAGGGGTGCTGGTAGAGGCAGCTGCAGTGGGGAGAGGGACCACTGGGCTCCAGAGGGGCCAGCTCAGCTTGGGGAGGTGGGTGGATGCCAGGAGGTCTAACCACCTGGGGCTTGGCAGGAAGGACGTACAGCTGTGGGGGAGGTATGTGCTGTCCCAGGTCTGGGTGGGTGAGTCGCTAGGGGGGACTGCTAGGAGCTAGAAGGCTAGCTGGCTATAGGGGGATGCGAGATGGCACTGGGGCCAGCCAAGGGGCCCAGGTCAGGGCTGCCTCCTGACTAGAGAAGGAGAGGAGCTGCAGCTGGGCAGGAAGCAGAGGGAATTCAGTAGGGCTGGATGGGGGAAGGGGGCAGCAGCTAGGCTTGGGGGGGACAGGAGAGGCATGGCTGTATGCAGCTCTTGGAATACTTGTTTATGGGGGGGGGCATGGCTCTCCTTCTTGTTTTGGGTTGCTGACCCCTGCTTAACCCATAGTCATAGCTACTAAGGTATGAAGATAAAAATACACACAGGTTTCAAATTTTATTGGTGTTTGGCTCCATCAATACAAACTGACTTAGATCCTACTAAATTCCTTATTAACTCTCCATCTATATAAACTGACTTAGCTCCTAATAAATTCTTTGTTAACTTTTAAAACTGTGACTCTCACGTAACAGCAAATCAGAATGTGCTGACTGAATGCCCAGGCAGAACTTGTTCCAGGATAGCCCTGACACTTTTTCAATCACTGCAGGGCTATTACTTGCAATGGATTGAAGTACATGATCTTAGACAGCTACTCCGTCAAAGGGTCATTCACTTGCTCATCCACTAATGTGATTTATGCCATCATGTACTGGAAATGCACATAGTCACTATTCAGCCCCTGGAGGTATATGGGGCCATGTGGGTACCCATAGCAATGCCACTGATTTGGAGGTATAAATTATCCTCAGATCTGAAATGGTTGTGGGTGTGCACAAAGTCACACTAACATCCCACACAAGGACGGATTATTAGAACTTATTAGAAGAACCATCCCAGATGATGCCACAGCACAGCTTGTGACTGAACTTTGTGAATGTATTCCAAATTGGTGATTTCCCTTTCTCATTTCCCTTCACATTTGTTCCCTGAGCTGTAACAAAAACTAGCTGATTGGCAATATTGTGTATATCAAATCCTCTGAGGGCCTGAATAACAACGGGATGAATGTTCTCTGCAGTTGTCAATTTCCCACTATCAGTCTGAGTCACACAAAGCATCCACTCCACCACTTCAAACTGTTGTGGTTCTGTATAATGAACAGTTACTCCCAAATAGGCAACCTTTCTATAATCATCTGGCCACAGATCATGAGTAACCCCTCCACTTACTTTGCCAAGAATGGTTTACAGCTCTGTGGAAATTTGTTTTCTTTTCTCTTCTGCCACAACTGCAGCATGCCAGACTAATGTGGTGGAATGTGGCATTAGTGCATGTGCATCTATTTCACCATATTGGGCACCCATGTTAATCAAGCACTGAGAATATGCAAGGAATTCTTCACCAATGCCTGCCTGAGAAGGTCTTAAATCTGTTGCTATGTACATCAGTAATTCCTGAGTCACAGTTATCTTCATGTTGTGGATGACAGTGACACGTTGCTTAGTGAATATCTTCAGCCAACTGGATCCCAATTCTTGTTTTCATTTATGTTTAAGTAAGTCTGAAGTGCCATATTTATGGCTATTAAAAATTCAGACTTGTTTGAATTTGGCACAGGCAACATATCCAGGCACAATATCGCCTTTTTTATCTTTAAGAAATTTGAATATATTCCAAATTGTTGATTTCCCTTCAAATTGCATTCACTTGCTTTTAATTTCTTTTCAATTTCCTTCTCTATTGAACAGTCTGTTGTCTTTTTAAATAGCACATGGAAACTTTCTTTTGGAATCAACTGGTAAGGAAATGCTGTGAAGTCACAACCGCAGTTCACACTGATGAACTGACAACGCAATAAAAAATGACCTTTCACATGTATTTATTAGCGTAAGTGTGTGGAATGTAGCATGGTAAACTATCCTGATAACGGCTGGGGCTGCTGATTGGCAGCTTTGATTGGCCATTGATTGCACAATGATGGACTGGTCTCACACAGAGCATGAGAAAGGGGGCTGGGGATGGACTAGCCAGCAGCTCCCAATGCTGCTTTTTCACAGCCCCTGATGGCCCTGATCATTGGTTATTCCACATGGGGCTAGTCCTGGGAACCTGAGGTTATGATCACTTAACTGTTCAGTGTTGGGGAGGCCATTCATGGGGGAGCAGCTGCCCATCACCATCTGATGATCTGGCTGTGGGGTCTGGCCACTGAGGGAACGCACAACTTTGGTAAGCTAGGCTCAGGGAGCCGGAGGAACAGCTGAGGGTGGAGCGAGAGCTCCCCAGAAGCTCCCAGTGCTGTTCAGAGTCTCCACTGGTCTCGATTTGAACAACTGTTATTCTGCCTGCACTGGAATTGGTAGGGAAGCTGGGGCTGCTGCGATTACTCAGCTGTTCAGTGAAGGTATGGGGGGGGCAGGAATTGCCATTCAGCTGATTGATGGGATGTGGTGACTGGCTACTGCAGCTGAACACTGGCTGCAATGAGAGACTGGTATGGGCTTTCACAGTCTGGAGGCAGAGACTGAAGGACAGCTGGGGGTGGGACTAGCCAGTAAGCCGGCTGGTAGCTAAGCTTCCAGTGCTTTTCAGAGCCCTGGGTAGCCCAGAACTGAGCATCTCTTACTCTGCCTTGGCTGGCCCGGTGAAGTGGGGAGCTGCTGAGATGACTCAGCTGTTTGTGGAGGGGTGGGGGGCAGTTACCATTCATCTGAGTGGGTGGCCAACGGTGGTGAAGGGGTAAGAGGGAGCAATGTTACTCCGCCGGGACTGGTCCCTGGATTCAGCCAGGGCTGCAGATATAACCAATCAGCTATTCTGGGCGGAGCAATGGTGCTCTCTGCACCTATGATGGCATGCTGTGGGCAGATAAAAATAGTATCTGCATCCAAGCCTCAATCTGAAAAAACAGGTTCTACATAGGTGCACCAGATCAACTGCACCATGATTGTAACTTGGGCTTCAGAGGCTATAAACTGCAAGCTACAGAGCCCATGTGATGAACTGTGTTGGAAAAGCTTATTAAACAGTCTTATTGCCATAGGCTATACACTATGCAATGTCTCTGCTTAACTCAAGAAAATTTAGCACAAGTGGTGACTTTGGTAAATGCTTTGCAAAACACTCGAGACCCTGAGAGTGTTCATAGATGCTCCTGAGTGGTTTAAATATAACCCAGAAGTTTGTAGAATGCTACTGGATGTTTTAAATAAAATCTTTAAAAGTTTGCTAAACGCTATGGGTCATACTTTTTAGAAACTCAAAGTCATTACAATTTTAAAATAATATATTTACAAAAATAGACATACTGGTAATCCACAGTGAAAATGTTTCATAGGTTCACAAACCTCCACTACACTTTTATAAAATAAGCATTTGCAGAAAGACCATTCGAACACTTAAAGATTATTGATATTTGCAGGGTTGTGCTATATGCATTTATTTCAAAACTTTAAGCATGAAACAAACATGTTTAAAATAGGGGAAAAAAACCATCTTAAGACTTTCATTGATGTCTGTAAGATCCTACAGAGGGTACAGTAATATTAAAGATGGTTGTGGATGGTGATTTACCGTTTAATATTGTAAGAAGGCCCTACGGTGTTTTTCACTGAAATAGGAAAATGTATTTTAACTTAAAAAAAAAAACCCAAAGATGCCAAAAGCATCTCAGTTATGCAGATCAGAAAAAGGGAATGGTTGGAGAGGGGTATCTAAGTTCCTTAAGTAACTATTAAGTCTAGTATTTATTATTTATTTAGTGATCAAATCAACCTGCTAACTACAGACTTTGTTTGAAACAGTTAGGATGGTATAAAAAACTCATCTTTTTTGAAGACAGTATTCCTTATAACAGAAACTATCTGGAACAGCTGCTGGACTGCAAGATGAAGGGTAGGTCTACATTGATGGTGGCAAATTTGATGCCATCAGTTCAAACTTCTCAGTTCAACTGAGTGTCCTAAAAAGCAACAACATAAACACAATACCAATTCCTCAGCAGTAGACACCACACTAAGTCTTGAAAAAACCGTGAGTGAAAAACACACACATTCACAAACCTGGAGCACATGTGTCAGGGGTTGTAAATAAAAAAAAAAGGACTGAAAGTGCCTTCCTTTGTAGTATAGAGCACAACTCACTTGCTGGTGGATTCTCTGTACCTTAAAGTGTTTGGACTTTAATAACTCAGTCTTAGGTTGGGGCTCTATTACAGGAGTGGGTGGGTAAGGTTCTGTGGCCTGCACTGTGCAGGAGGTCAGGCTAGATGATCATACTGGTCCCTTCTCAGCTTAGAGTCCATGAAAGCTCCTGGGTGCCAAAGGGTAGCTGTATTAGTCTAACTCAGCAAAACAGTAAGTCCTGTGGCACTTTTAAAGACTAACAGATTTATTTATCACATGAAAGCTCCTGTGATGCTGTGTATATCCTTATGAAGTATCCAAAAATTATTACTAACGTATGTCGCATCTCAAAAAGCTCAGCACAGCTTTTCAGAATTCTAAAGAGATTTGAGAAAATATGATGCTTCATACAGAAAACTGATGGGTGCTGTATCCTCAGGGATTCTAAAATAAAGGAGGACTTGAAACTACATAAAAAATGAAAAGCTCTGGTGAGTGAGTGTGAAAAATGCTTGTTTTCCAGAGTGTGACTCTGACCAGGTATGACTAGTTATAAAAAGGGGTAAAAAGGGCATCCTCAAGGGTACACAATAGCCGACTTGTGGGAGGAAGGGCTTATATGAAAGTCAAAGGGATTATCCTGAGCCTAGCAAACTGTGAAAAGATCAACTTTGACATTTGAAAGATCCAGTCGTGGCCTACAGCACAGATCTGGGAGAGAATACAGCAAAAAAGAAAGAGGTGCGTTAGCCTTTCATTGTGAGGAACAACAATCAGTGGCAAATATAAATGAACACCCTTAAAAAAATACAGAAATTAATTTACAGCAAGACGGTCCTCAGAGAAAGGTCTAAAACCCTGTCCTATGGCTTTTGAAAATGGATACACCATTGGGGGGGGGAACCCTTTTCTGTAATTCTCACAGGGCCTAGCAACTGTGGGAAAAGTTACTTTATAAAAATGTGTTGGATAAGCAAACATTGTCTGCTATGCCTAAGAACACTGTGTGGTGATACAGCTGCTGGCACCCTCTGGATAAAGAACTGCTTGGTATATGTACCTTTTTTTTTCAGTTTTGTGAAGCAGCTGCTTGATGCCTTTTATAATGACTGATTGTTTCCTATCAGTAAAGTAAATATGATTATTGTCGACAATCTGATGAACTTTACTTGTGAAAGCGATGAAATTGAGAAAGCCTTTACCAGCTACATGCATCACAGGAACCTGAACATTATGTATATATATAGCTCAGAATGAATTTTGTAAGGGAAAAAAAGAGCTGCATGATTAACTTAAATACAAGCTATATGGTTCTATTAAACTTGAGGGATAGATTACAAATCACTATATTCACCTGGCAAATGTACCCCAGCAAGGTACAATTCATTCTAGAAGATTCTGAGAACTACCAAAAGACCTGGCTGTCACCTGGTGGTGGATTTAAATCAGGGGTCCCAAACTTGTGGTGGCCCCTGAAGTTATTTCCTACAGCCCACAACGACACTATCATTATCAATATTTGCAGTATCATTGCATAAAAAGGTTTCAGTGGTGCAGTCCTTGGGCTAATGTACCAGTCCTCATGCAGACCTCATGGTGATTTGAATTTGAGACCCCTAATTTAATGCTTCTACACCAGAAGCTTATAGACTAAGAATTTATCTTTTCCATCCAGACTGGCTGTCAGTTTATACTTTGGAAAGATAACAGCCAGATATGAAAAGAGATGAATTATCAGCAAATCCTTTTTAACAAGTGATATTGCCAACCAAAATCCTGTCTAGTTTTGTGAAAAGAAACCTGATCCTTTAAAATTTTTTTTTAGGAAATCATTCCCGCAGCAAAGGATTACTATGCTCAGCCTCTGACGATTTAGTAGTAGCCATTTCAAAAAAAGCGTTCAATACCTTAAAAGGAAACAAACTTTTAACACAGAATCAAGTGCATACGTTGAAAAAGAGGAGCACATTTATAAACCCTCTGTGTAATAAAAAGATATCTCTTAAAGAAGCATCTGTTGATGCAGTCCAGAGGATTTATTGCTAAGTTTTGCTATCCCTATGATAACAGGGATTTTGACTAATAGAGTATGCAGAAAAATACACATGGTGCAAAGCCTCCAGCTGGAGAAATTAAGGGATCCCCTCCAACAGAGGAAAATATCAGAACAACTGCAATTTGCTTACTGGGTTCTGAAAAGAAGTCTGGTTTTCAAAAAACTGACTTTGCTGAATATAAAAAAGCTAAGCTATATGCCATTGTGCTTCCAAGGTACCTAACATATGTGAGACATAGCAATTTGGATAAAGGGAAAATAAGTCTCTTTCTATCAGAATAGGAATGGAGCATGACTGCCAAGCACTGAGAAACACCAAAGCTTTCTGACTGTATTACTCAAAAGGCTTTGAATAATGTGAATATGCATTATAAGAAAAATGCATTAGTATTGCTAAATAAACTGGACAAGGATAAAAAAAATATTTCATGGTGGAACAATAAAGCAGCTTTTGTGTACAAAGGCTTGCTGGTTAACAGCTCTAACATGCTGTGTTCCTAGCAGACACGCATTAAAGGATGGGATGCATTTATGAATGCCATGGCAGAGCTGACCATACCATCTTTATGGACAATGTGACCAATGGAGATCTTTAGGAATACCTTGACTGCTGACACCACAGTTGAGCAAGCAAAACAAAACAAAACAAAACAAAACAAAAACCCACCACTAATCCTCTTTAGCTTTCAAAAAACAAAAACTGGCTAAGAGAGCCAAATGGTTCAGTGTGTAATATTTTTCACACACTAAAAATAATTTTTAAAATGGTAATGTTTTGCTTTAAACAACATATTTCTAAACTTTCTCTGAATTGGTCAGTGTAAGGGAAAACCCACCAGACAATGATTTACCCTAAATCACTTAGCAGGGTGCTTTATTGAGAAACATGGCTATGAAAAGCATTGGAAGATACATATGCCTAAGCTTACTGGAACATGTTCTTACCAAACTGAGGCACACCCGAATATTCAGTCTATACTTTCTATAAAATTTATCACTATCCAGTTGTTTTGCACTAAGTAGTTAGCCTACAATTTTAAAATCTGGTCAAAAGATAAACTCTTGCTTTAGTGATTAAGAAAAATATGCAGTGATAACTGCAGGTGATGGGGCAGAAGTCTCATAATTGCCTATGTAAAATGCAGTGTTGGTGGCATTTTTATTTTAATATTTCATAATGCTTCTAGGAAACAGCATGCTGTTCGGTGGTGCTCATGTGAGTCAATGTCAGTCTGTCCTGATAAAATGCAAGTACCACCTTAATGGCTGAACAATGCAAAGATACCCCTAAAGAGCAAGAAAGATCCATCTGGGAAAAAAAGAACAAAATACAATCAAGACAAGATGAAAGTCATGTCTGCAAGTGACTGGTGATCAATGATCACACAGGAGCCTTGAGGAAACATGACACAGCAAGTTCAATGGACTTACATGAGAGTTGGTAAGTACAAAAGATGGATGAGAACATGGAAGCTTTGGGTCCCAAAAGCTTTGGGTCTGTTTCTGCAACTGTCATCTTGGATCATTGGATTTACGACTGAGAGAGGCCTGGCTAGTGGGAGATCAGGGGCTGCAAGGCCAATGGGCCTCTCTCACTGGCACCTCACCAACTGCTGCGCCTCACCTCCCCTGCCAGCCTAGGGCCTGGTGCAGGTGGGCCAGTGCTGAGCACTAAGAGGGGTTGGAGGGGCTGACTAGTGTGCAGGGTGCAGCTTCTGGTGTAGCCCACACAGCACAGACAGCTCCACCATCCCTGAAGGTCCACCAGCCAGGCCACAGCCAGCCTGCCTTGCCCCTCAGGATAGAGTGGCTGGCCCAAGGATGGGGCAGGAACACAGAGCCTGGTCTCTGGGCTTGCACCCACCCCGGGGCAGCCCAGCAGTGGGGCAGGAGCATGTAGCCCAGCCTCTGGGCCAGACCCACCCTGCTCCCCCCGACATGCTGCAAGGGTGGAGGGGTCCTCACATTGTGGTGGGTCCCTGGGCACACACCCAGTTGACCTATTCATTAATCCACCCCTGGGTCTGGCTCCCTCCTCATGCCCAGCCTAGTTGGCCACTAGGCTGGCTCAAGCAGGCATGAAAGGATTGGTAATTATATCATACCAGCTTGCAGAATTTCTTGCATATGAGAGAGAGAGAGAGAGAGATTGAATGGGTGGGTGGGTGGGTGAGTGGGTGGCTAGGTGTGACTGCTTTTTTGCTATTCTTACATTTACAATAAATGTGGCATATTGCCCTGTCCCCCTGAATAAGATCCTGCTAGTCTTTTGTGACATCTTTGTTGAGTTGTTGGCAAAGCCCATACTTAGTTGTATGTGGCCTTACCCAAGGCAGTGAATGCACTGACAGGGTTTAGTTGCCATCAGGATCACCTTTTTACAAACAAGTGATTTCTTGAAGCCTGTTGAATCAGACATACCCAGTTTGAGGAAAGAGTCCCTGATGAGCTTGTGAACAGGAGACTGCAAAAAGGGAAGTTTTAGGGGGAAGGCGAAGGAGAAGGAGAAGGAGAAGCCTTGAGAAGGAGGTGAAGGAAATCCCCTTGCTGAAGAAGCAAGGGAGAACAAACCTTGGGGTGAGTGAATTGCTGACTGTGACTTTTTCCTACAGGTAATTTCTGTTAGTTGTCAGTTACTGTGTGATTGTGATTGTCTGGGGGCTGTTTGTACCACTTGTTCCCTGCTCGCCCTTGATCAGCCTCGTGATCACCCTTCCCCTTTTGGCTTAACGAGGGGCAAGGGCTGAGCTAGGCAGAGAAGGCCTTAAAAGTCAGTGGCTGAGTGACCAGGGGACTGAAAACAGGGGAGATTGAGGGAAGGAGTTTGTGCTTTGTGAGGCCACTATGGTGAAGAGAAGCTGCACTGTGTGTGCCAGCACTGCTTCTGTCTCCTTCACCAGTGCCTGCGTCCAGACATTCTGACCATGGATATCTCATCCCAGATCCTGGTGTGGACTTGCAGGGACTATGGCCTGCATTTCCCACTCACAGACAATTAGGCTGGAGAGATCATTCAGTCTTACAGCTGCCTTTTGGTGCAATCTCTCAGGAGGCAGGTGGGAGAGTTACAGAAGGAGGTGTTTAGGCTCAGGAGTAGCCATGCCCTGGAGAAATTCCTTGATAGCATCCATGAGGAGACATGCGAAGATGAGGAAACTATACCGGTACTAAAGACTGCTGCCACACCACTGGAGAAAGATGAGGTGGCTCAGGCACATGGAGGACACTGGCAGCTGGTTACTTCCGCATGCTGACAGTGCTCCACCCCTGCTCCTATCCCGCCCTCCGTTGTGGCGAAGAACCGTTATGCAACACTAGAGATGTATGATGAGGTGGAAGAAGAGAAGGCATGCACCCCTGAGGCTGGGAGGATCACAACCATCACACCCATGAAGAAATGTCAGGTTGTGGTGGTTTAGGACTCTCTTCTGAGGGGGATGGAGGAACCCATCTGTTGCCCTGACAAGGCCTCTGAGGAGGTGCCTGCCAGGGGCCTGTATCTGTGACATTACAGAGGGATTGTTGAGAATCATCCACCCCTCTAACTACTACTCCATGCTACTCATCCATGTGGGAACCAATGATGCTGCAAGAGGCAACCCTCAGCAGATTAAAAGTGACTGCATGACTCTGTGAGCACGGGTGAAGGAGTCTGGTGCACAGGTGGTGTTCTCCTCGATCCTTCCGGTCGAGGGAAGGGGCCTGAGCAGAGACAAATGCATCCTGGAGGTGAATGCCTGGCTGTGAAGATGGTGTTGTCAGGAGGGCTTTGGCTTCCTCAGTCATGGGGTGCTGTTCCAGGAAGAAGGATTGCTAGGCAGAGATGGACTCCACCTATCAATGAAGGGGAAGAACATTTTCACATGTAGACTGACTAACTTAGTGAGCAGGATTTTAAACTAGGTTTGAAGGGGGAAGGTGACCAAAGCCCACAAGTAAGTCATAGTGAGGGAGACCTGGAGGAAGGGATGGAACTTGGGGGGCGCTGGGACTGTAACAACAGGGATAAAAGAGAGGGTAGTTGGAACTGCTGGGGGGGAATCAAATCACTGGCTTAGGTGTCCTAATGACACCCTAATACCAGAGGTGAGCAGGGGAGGAGGACACTGGGAGCAACAGCAAGGAGGAAAATACAACAGGAAAGATAATTGACGGTCGGCTCAGTATTTTAGGTGCCTGTACACAAATGCAAGGAGCCTGGGAAACAAGTCGGAAGACTTGGTAGTACTGGCACAGACAAGGAATTATGATGTAATTGGAATAACAGACACATGGTAGGATAGCTTGCATGACTGGAGCTCTGCCATGTATGGGTATACATTATTCAGGAAGGACAGGCAGGGAAGAAGATGGGGAGTAGTGCTAAATGTAAAAGAGCTGTATGACTGCTCAGAGCTCCACTATGGAAGTGGAATCAAGCTGGCTGAAAGTCTGTGGGTTAAGTTTAGAGGAGAGGACAACAAGGGGGATGCTGTGGTGAGTGTCTGCTATAGATCACCAGACCAGAAGGAGGAGGTGGATGAGGCATTATATCGACAACTAGCAGAAATTTCTAGAGCACAGGCCCTGATTCTCATGGGGAACTTCAGTTACCCTGACATCTGCTGGGAGGGTAATACAGCAGTGCACAGGCAATCCAGGAAGTTTTTAGAGATTGTTGAGGACAACTTTCTGGTACAAATGCTGGAAGAACCAACTAGGGGCTTTGCACCTCTCAACCTGCTGCTCACAAACAGAGAAGATGTGATTGAGGAAGTAAAAGCAAATGGCAACCTGGGCAGTAGTGACCATGAGATGCTAGAGTTCAGGATCCTGATCACTGGAAAAAAGGAAAGAAGCAGAACATAGACCCTGGACTTCAGAAAACCAGATTTTGGTTCCCTTAGGGAGCTGATGGGCAGGATCCCTTGGGAGGCTGATCTGAAGGGCAAAGGCATCCAAGAGAGCTCGCTGTATTTTAAAGAAACCCTGCTAAGGTCACAGGAAGATACCATTCCAATGTGCAGAAAGAACAGCAAATGTGGAAGGCATCTAGCATGGCTTAGCAGACAGCTCTGTGGTGAGCTGAATCATAAAAGTGAAGCTTATAAGAAGTGGAAACTTGGACAGATGACTGGGAGGCATATGAAGATGTTGTTCAGGACTGCAGGGATAAAATCAGAAAGACCAAAGGACAATTGGAGTTGCAGCTAGCAAGGGATGTGAAGTATAACAGGAAGAGGTTCTACAAGTATGTCAGTAAGAAGAAGAGGATCAGGGACGGTATAGGTCCCTCATCGAATGGGGCAGATATCCTCATGGTAGAGGATGAAAAAAAGGCTGAAGTACTCATTGCTTTTTTTTTTCTTCAGTCTTCACTGGGAGGGCCAACTCCCAGGCCACTACACTGGGTAATGCAGACTGGAGAGAAGAGCAACCCTTTGGTGATGGAATGACAGGTTAGGGACTATTTAAAGAAGTTGGATGTGTACAAGTCTATGGCACCAGATGAACTGCATCCAAGGGTGCTGGGGCAGTTGGCCGATGTGATTGCAGAGCCACTGTCCACTATCTTTGAAAACTCACGGCAAACAGGGAAGGTGCTGGAGGACTGGAAAAAGGCAAACATAGTACCTATCTTCAAGAAAGGGAAAAAGGAAGATCCGGGGAACTACAGACCAATCAGCCTCACTTCAATCCCTGGAAAAATCATGGAGCAGGTCCTCAAAGAATCCATCTTGAAACACTTGGAGGAAAACAGAATGATCAGGAACACTCAGCATGGATTCACCAAGGGCAAATAGTTCCTGACCAACGTGACTACCTTCTATGATGAGATAACTGGATATGTGGATGCAGGAACAGCTGTTGATGTGATATACTTCGACTTTAGCAAGGCTTTTGATATGGTTTCCCACAGCATTCTCATTGGCAAGTTAAGAAAGTATGGGTTGGATGAGTGGACCATAAGGTGGATAGAAAACTGGCTAGACCAACGGTTTCAGTGGATAGGAATCAATGGCTCAATGTCTAGTTGGCAACCAGTAACAAGTGGAGTGCCCCAGGGGTCGGTTCTGGGGCTCGTTCTGTTCAACATTTTCATTAACGAGCTGGATGCATACTCAGTAAGTTCATGGATGAGACCAAGCTGGGGGGGAACAGTAGACATGCTGAAGGGCAGGGACAGGATCCAGGGAGACTTAGACAAATTGGAGCAGTGGGCCAAAAGAAATCTCATGAGGTTCAACAAGGACAAGTGCAAAATCCTGTACCTGGGATGGAAAAAACCCATGCATTGCTACAGGCTGGGGACCAATCAGATAAGTAGCAGCATTGTAGAAAAGAACCTGGGGGTTATGGTAGACGGGAAGCTGGATATGAGTCAATAGTATGCTCTTGTTGCTGAAAGGCCAATGGCATATTGGGCTGCATCAGTAGGAATGCTGCCAGCAGATTGAGGGAAGTGATTATTCCCCTCTATTCGGCACTGGCGAGGCTGCAACTGGAATACTGTGTCCAGTTTTGGGCTCTCCACTACAGAAAGGATGTAGACAAATTTAAAGAGTCCAGCAGAGGGCAACAAAAATGATCAAGAGGCTGGAGCACAAGATCTATGAAGAAAGACTGAAGGAACTAGGCTTATTTAGCCTGCAGAAGAGAAGACTGAGGGGGGATTTGGTAGCAACCTTCAACTACTTGAAGAGGTGCTCCAAGGAGGAGGGAGTCAGGCTGTTCTTGGTAGTATGAGAGGACAGAACAAAGAGCAATGGTTTCAAGTTACAGCTCGGGAGGTCGAGGTTGGATATTTGGAAAATCTTTCTCAATAGGAGGGTGGTGAAACATTGGAATGGATTATCTAGGGAGGTAGTGGAATCTCCATCTTTGGAGATATTTAAGACCTGGCTGGACAAAACCCTGCCTGGGATGATTTAGTGGGAGTGGCCCTGCTTTTAGCAGGGGGTTGTACTAGATGACCTCATGAGGTCCGTTCCAACTCTATGATTCTAAGGGGGAAAAGGTGTGAAGAAAAACAGTTTTTCTTTTCCCAAGGACAGAAGAAAAGAGGAGAAAACCTATAACTAGAATTATAACTCAGTGATTAACTAAGTATGGACATGTAAGTTAAGACCAGACTGCTAATGGCTCTGATTTTAGCCAGGGGCAGTTGAGAAGAAACTAAGGTTGGTTAGCCTAGGGGTGTGGTCTAGGATCATGGTGCAGCATGAGGAGAGACAGCACATATGTGGGTCTAACCACTGTTCTCCATCCAGCAGCGCAGGGATGCAAGCACACCTACAATGTAGAACCCATATGGACACTTCTTGACGCAATAGTTATCCATATGTAATTCTTTTTTTTAAGATATGAGGCCATATCCCAGTCACTGTTCAGGTCCCTTTGTGCTACTTCAAGGCCACAAAGTAGGTAGAAAACTGGTTTTAAACCACAAAGCCAGTTCAATACCACTTGTTTATGTCTCCTTGCCCCAGGTAGGGAAGCTTGGAAGGAAGGCAGGCTGTGATTGGAGTGAATTGCACTCTGTGGAATCTCCTCCCCACCTCACCCCAGCAACATGAACCTTAGGGGACCATTACAGACTGGTGCAAGTTAAAGCAACCCTGAGGCTATTCTGTGTTTTGACAAAGCAGCTCCACAAAAAGGTGGTGTAACCTCCTTTCTTGCCCCTGCACCATATGTTTGAAGTATACCTCCAAGACAGCTGAGGACTTAGCCCATCCTCATGTATAATTCTCAAAACAAACCTGGTACAAAACCCACAAGTGAGAATCCAATAAGGATGGTATTCTTATTTTTCTGGTGTCTTTAATCAGAGTAGTATTTGACTCTCTCTTTTCATAACTTCATTTATTGCCTGGGAGCCCAAACAAAAAACCCTGCCTGAATTTGTAATTCATAGCATTTCCCTACAAAAAATGTTTAACCCAGTTTTATGAAGTAATTAACCTCTAAGAGTGATTTTTATAAGGAGATATTGTATTATGCAGTTGTTACTTTGAAAATTATGGCTGCTTTTGTAAATCATGTCACATTACTTTCTTGAAACAGTTAAAGTAACAACTGTCCTTTATCATGGGTATAATTATACCTTGGTTTTATTCTATACTGATTTTATTAAAACAAATTTACTTGAAAAACGTTCTCTGTTTTGTCTATATATGCAATTAGTTATGTGCTTACACAATAACAACAAGAGTCCTGTGGCACCTTAAAAGACTAACAGATTTCTTCAGGCTTAAGCTTTCATGGGCTCCAATCCACTTTATCAGATGCAGGTTGGAGCCAATAAAAGCTTATGCCCAAAGAAATCTGTTAATCTTTAAGGTGCCACAGGACTCACATTGTTTTTGGTGTACACAGACTAAGACGGCTACCCCTCTGGAAATGTTTACACAATGTAATTGCTAAAAAAGCTTATTTAAACATGTTTTACAGCTATAAAACATGAACAAAGAGTATTTTTATTTTAGCTAGATAGCATTTTATGAGACAAATAATGTACTAATGAAAATATTTTAATAGCATTTTTTGATTTATTTATTTTTATGTAACAACGGATGCAATAAAATCGTTGATGACCCTCCTGAGAATTGGACACTTCTCACCAGAAAATCCTAAATAGTGACTGATCCAAGTGCATAATCTGCCAACTGACAACACAAGAACACCTGAGGACTGCAACCCCTGTGGGACTAAAACATTTTATAATGTGAGCCTTGTTAGGAAATCTCCCCACATACAACACTTTTTTTTTAAAGCAATTGCAGCTGTTAGACACTAATGTATTATTAACTTGTCTGCAGTACACCTTCATGTACCACATCATCAATTCTCTATCAGTAAAAATGAAGCTGAAACATTTTGCAGGTTGGCAAAGCAGCTGAATTCACGGGTCTTCGACTGCAACTGGGCAGTAGTTAAGCTCACAGAGTAAACAATTGACTTGCTAGTCTGTTAACCAGAATGTGCACATAAATATTCCAGAAGATGTAAAGCAAAAAGACAAATCTACCACAGCTCATAATCTTCAGAGGGCAAGAAACTTTGCATAATTTGGCTGAAGTCAGAGCAAACAACAGTCTTAAAGCAATGAGCTAGGCTGAGCTTGTCTGTCTGGGAAGCAAAGTACCACAATGTCTGTCACAGTACTTTTACTAGCAAGAGAAACATCCAGAAAAAAATGTTTGCTATTCAATGACACAAGTCTGTGCCTAAAACAAGATCCACTGAGAATGAGCTTGTCAGCAGCAGAAAAACCACATCCATATTAGGGATGTAAAAATCAACTTTATTTAAAAATCTATTTAAATGTTCTAAAAATAAAATGTTTAAACAGTTAAAGTGGGGGAGGGATGTCAGCATGCTGGGCAGCTTGCTGGTGGGGAACTGGGCTGAGCCAAGCCCAGCTACAGCTCATCTGCCACGCTTGGCTCGGTGCTTCCCCCACTTATTGGGAGCTGATCCCAGCTGCACCTTGCCTCCCCAGGTCCCTGCCACACCTAGCTGCATCTTGCCTCCCACTCAGTTGCTGAGCCCAGATTTGGCACGGTTCGCCTCCCCACACTTCTGCTGGGCTCTGTGCTGCTTGCAGGGATCCAAGCCCAGCTGCAGCTCACCCTCATGGTCCACAGGGAGGCTGCAGCTCTCCTGTGTGCCTCCCAACCCCCCCACTGGGCTCTGAACTTCACCACCAGTGACAGCTTGCCATCTGCTCTCAGTCGTGGGGAGCCCGCCCAGCTGCCACTCCCTCTACCC
This sequence comes from Podocnemis expansa, assembly GCA_007922195.1. Lineage (NCBI taxonomy): Eukaryota > Metazoa > Chordata > Testudines > Podocnemididae > Podocnemis > Podocnemis expansa. The sequence goes on from ML682004.1 coordinate 40,680,736, forward strand.
TGACCTCCAGTTCAAAAATTTAAACAGCTGATTACCATTTAAATCAGGAGTCTGAAACTCAAATCACCATGAGGGCCACATGTGGACTAGTACGTTAGCCCAATGGCTGCACCATGTATGAGGACTAGTACAGTAGCCCAAGGGCCGCACCACTGAAACCTTTTCACACAATGACATTGCAAATATTAATAGTGATAGTATCATTGTGGCCCACAAGAAATAACTTTAGGGCCCGCTTGCGGCCATTGGGCCATGAGTCTGAGACTCCTGATTTAAATGGATAACCTTTTCCATCCCTTGGCTATGGCTTACCTGTTCCCATCCCAGCAGCGAAACTTACTGAAGTGAGAAGCTAAAGAAAGAACTAAAACTATTGCAGTAACCAAATTTGACTTTCAATCACAGCATGATCCAAGCAAACCACACCCTCTGTATAGCAAAGTTGTGTTTCTGGGAGAAGTCAGCAGCATAGCTTCCTGGTTGAATTGAAAGCAACAGTATGAACAAGAAAACCCTCTCTAAAGCTGAAAATAAAGATACATATTCAACTGCATCTACGCTATTTTATGCAGCACTGGTCCTGCAACATGAATGAGAAATTAGATACCAGTTCAACCAATAATGCTACCTTCAATTTAAAATAAGCATTAAACATGATTCCAAGCAAAGTGTATAGGCAACTAAAACATGTATTCCAAGAGAAAGTTGGAGATAAACCGACAGAAGATGGCAGTTGTGATAGGCTGCACCCCCCACCCCACCAGTGCTGGAACTAGATATTTTGGCAGCTGGGGAGCACCTGTGGCAAGCAGCATGAAATGCACCCTCAAATCAAGCAGTGAAATGGAGCCACTCAGCTGAAATTGTCCTCTAAAATACAGTGCCTGTGGCAAAGCCCTGGTCGCCCCTCCCTAGTTACAGTCCTGTCACCCACACTTCTGTAATGTGATCTATGCATCTTTCATGTTTATCCTTGCAATGTAATGGTGTGGTTTAATGCAAATTATGTCATGTGATGTATTTTTTTAAAATGCTCTTGGCATGCTCTTCATTACTGTTATGGTAGCATGTTTCCTGCAATGTCATATATGTGTATAGATAGGAAACATGTACCCAAAGGTATTTTATATGGTTCAGGTAGGAGCAGGTAATCGGGGCTACAAACACACATCCAGAAGAAATATGTGAAAATGAACTAGCTAAATACATATAGTACCTTGGCTGGGGAGGAGACATCACCCACTCTTCCTGAACAAAGTGAATGACCTGACCACAAGGAGGATGAGGGAAGTAGTGCTTGAAGAGAGAAAAAGACACACTTTTGCCAGAAGAACTCTATCCTGAAACATCTCAAAAAGGGCTGGGACCTATCCACATAGCTAGAAGCACCTGGCGGCAAATCCATCAGTAGCCAGGCATGTGAGTAAGCTTGAAATGGACTGTAACAGTGAACTTTAGCTTAGAATGTGTTTTGACTTTTATTTGGTAGTGATAAACTCATTGATTGATTGATTATGCACTGATTTGCCTCATATACTCACTCAGAGTATGTGCTTTGGACTTTGGGAAGAGAGTGAAAGTGTGAAGTGCCTAATTTGGAGCAAAAGTGATGCATATCAGTTTCATTGTTAAACTGGTGGATCAGAGTAAACAAGACTGCAGCAACCAGGAAGGGTCCCAGTCCCTGCAGGACAGAAGTTCCCAGTATTGCATCTGGGGGCAGTGCAGGGCTGTTCCTTGGAGGAGGGGGCGGGGACCAGGGCCAATTGGCCTGTGGCCCCCCCCAAAGCACTGTGGGGAAGGGCAGGCTCTGCCCTCTGGTCAGGCCCCTGGACTGACTGCTCTGCCCTGGGGGTAGGGAGGGTGGCCCAGAGGCTGGACTCCATATTCCGCCCTGCCCCTTGCCTTCAGCTTCCTGCCAAAGGGGGACAGAGCACAGCAACGGGAGGAATAGCGGGGGCCCATGAAACTGTGGGGCCCAGGACAGTCACCCCTCTTGCCCACCTCCCCCAACGAGGGCAGACTTGGGGTTGTGGGCACTCACTGGGGGACCATACCCTGAGTGGCTAGTGTGGACACACTTCCACTGCCTAGGACCAATTACACACAGGAGATTAGTGTCAACACCCAGGAGTAAAGGCTCACCTAGCAAGATGGGGTAAGTCAGGGCCCAGGAATGGGTGATCAGGAAGGCACAGCAGCACACCAGACCAGACTGCAGGAGGGGAGTGTCACAGCAGTCCTTTAGTAAAAGTCACTAACAAGATCTTCCACAGGCAGATACTATCACCTGGTCAGGATTTCATTCATATACTGTTACAGACCAAGATCTATTCTCACTGGACAAAGATGAAGATACTCTGCTTTTACTTCATGCTAATATGCTTCCAAAAATATTCTCATATACTAGTGTCTGGAGATCACAACAACTCTGCAGGTCTCTGTTTACATTTTACTCACAGGTTGAGAAAAACTCAAGAGCTCGTTTCATGTAGGTGTGAAAGATACAGCCAGGTTTATACCAGCCCCTCCCATAGATGCTGAAATTGCCATGCAAAATACTGACAGCGGTAAGCACACTGAGTGGGTGTGATTCATTCAGGAGTCTAGCTGGCAAAGTCTACCAAACTAAACCAACTATGCTTGTTAGGAAGAACCCCTACCAGTTTGGAAGCCCTGCCAGTTTTGGCCCTACAGTGGATATACCGCCTGCACACCTGAAATCAGTAGAAGTTCTGACAGACCTTCTCTGTGACCCAACAGCTAACTGAACAAACATAAATGTCTTGCCAAATAAGCTTTTCTGTTGCAAAGATCCTTGGAATGTGGCCCTCCCTTAATACATGATAGTGGTCTGCAATATAAATTAGCAGGCCCTTAACTGGAACCATGGCTTCCGGCTGACATCCCTTCCCCAAAAAGAAACGGCTGCCATCATGACAAAGATGGATTGGATACATTTTTCCAACACTAATGACGTAGTCATCTATCCACGAAGTACTCCTGGAGCTCATCACAGGTGGGTGAAAAAAGCGAAGCATGAGCACAACTGCAGTTGTTCAAGAGAGAGCAGCATGCCCACAGGCTTATTTGTTTATTGGTAGTAAGGAGTTATAATATTCAAAGGTGCTAGCATGGATCCCAATAAGTTTTAGTCTACAGATGGTTCAGAATCTGATCTGTAGCATACAACAAATACACTGGAAAAAGCTAGAGACACGTATCTTTTGTCGCATTGCCCATCTTTGATAAAAACTCCATTCACTATTGGTGTTTCGCTAGCACCGTGGTATGCAATCATACAGTGGTTTTCAAACTTTTTGTCTCAGGACCCATTTGAAAAAAAGTAATTTATGCCCACAACCCAACAGTTACATCTTAGAGCAATGTATTCCAGTCTTGCAGTGGCAGGAGAAGGGGTCTCCACGAGCCAGTACCTGAGAGTCTGCGACCCAGTACTGGGTCCCATCATGTGGATTGAAAACCACTGCAATAGTATACAGTCATTTATTATAATGAATACATTATTTAAAACCTTAGTGTCAATTAATAATCTTCATTTATCAATATAAAACACAAAGCCAATGTTCTTTAAGTAATGATCCTTATTAATAATGCATCAAACCAACCATTTGTATGAATAAACTTTTTGTCTTTTAAAAACATGTACAAAGGTTTGCTTTGACATGGTTCAAATATCTGGCATACCTGCTACAATTTTACACCACCATAGCCACCCTAGATAAGTAAATAAGAGACATTTCTATCAAAATAACAAAATTGCTGCTTTCCACATGGAGAGGGGGGCAAGGGCTACGTTGCCAAAGTTTTCCATCTTGGCACCTTAGATTTATTAGTTAAACTTTATTCTATGCTGCTGTATAAAAGGAGCATAAACACACATTTCTGATACAACATACAACCTTCCACTATTTCATGTATTTTTGACTCTTACTGTATTGTGTCACTTCTTCATCTAAGCCATTTTATTAGTAACAGACACTCTGAAATAACTCTTACCTACTATAAAATGAAACGAATGCCAGTCTCATCATACAGACTTGACATCTTTGCTTTGGTCACTTCAGAGGATGATGAAACCAGGCAAGAGTTGCAGCATGAACCATAAGGTAAATCTTTGTAAAGAACCATGAAATGCTATAAATAGGAAGAACAAGCTTTTTGGTTGTAACAGAAAAGCCTTAGCTAGCAGGGAAAAGTGTATCAAATAAAGTAAAAAAACATTTCAGAATCAGGGCTGACTCCATTCCTTTGCAAACTGTTAGATAAGTCACAGAAGAGGAAAGGAGTTTACTGGAGTTTTTCCTATTGTGTTGAATTGCCTCTGATTCATCTTTGGGGAAAAAATCTGCACTGTCAACTTTGAAAACACTAAATAATTTTAAGATGTAGAGCCCAATTCTGAACTCAGTTACGTAAGGGTAGCACCACCAGTCCTTTGACAAATCTGAAGGATAAAGAATAAAACTGCATAATCTACAACTGTGTTATACATTGTTGCTATTTAAATTTAAACTCACAGAAGTAAAGACTGCAGAATTAAAGATGAAACTCCACTTACCCTTCACCCCCAGGATAAAAACTCCATCCTTAATCCAGCTTGTTAGGTCTATGTGTTGATACACTTCTTAGGTCTCTCCTTCAGTGTTACATGTAATAACACATTCTGCTGTGGCTCACGCAAGTGAATTGCTTGGCAGAAAGTTGTGTCCCTGATGCAGTAGGAATTTTACAAAAGGCTACATTTTTCTACACTCAACCAACTGTGATCAGAAGGATAGTGCACTTCTCCCACCATGGATAAGGCAGCATGTCTCAGAGAGCATTTTGTTCAAGTTCATTCTATCTAAATTATTGTGGCATTGTCAGTGGAAAAATTTGATGAGAAATCAATCAGAAGACTAAAAAACCAAGCAGGGCTCTGTTTGGGGTAGATAATGACCCATTGTAATCCATTTGAAATGACTGTAATACTGAAATTCACCATTTGAGATTGTCTGTTATATGATGATTCATCTTGTTCATGATGAAAAGCCTGACAAATCAGAAGCCAATTATCTCACAGAACTCTGGTGGTTTCCAAACCAAGATCAGTTCTGAATCAGACTTTTAGATATCCACAAAATCACTCCTCGACAGCTCAGTACAGGATTTGTTCCATGTTTTAAAGTTTTTTTATAGGGCCAACCCTAATAAAACATTTAACACAGGCATTTCGATTCATGGACAATTGCTTCTTAATGCAGACTTTATGAGGCTTGTAAAAATGGCAGCTTACTTCTTGATAAAAATGAATGTAGTACAGTACCTGCACTGGAGTGAATTATTAGGCTATCCTAGGACATTTAATCTCAACTACACTTACATAAATTAGGAAGCAAAATCAAGAAGGAATTTGTAATCAAAATAAATGAGGAGTCTTGTGGCACTTTTAAAGACTAAACACATTTATTCATAGCATGAGTTTTTGAGGCTAAAGTCCCACTTCCTCAGATGAATGAAGTGGAAACTACAGTATGTAGGGGAATATATAAATGCAGAGAAGGGTATGTCAATTAAAGACAATTTCTTTCAAAGCAGCTGCATTTTAGCTAGGATCTAAAATATTAGACAGCTAAAGAATTCTTTCTCAGAGTTCATTTCATCCTTCACCTTCCCTGCATGTTCCTTTCTGAATCCTCTCTCCCTCATTTGGCTTCTTCCATTTTCTCCCTTCACATATCCCATAGCTCCAATTTAGAGTCCACCTCCCATCCCAGAAACCAGGGGTTAAAGTAAGGGGAACACCCCAGAATGCCATTCTGGGCCCCCCTCTTTCTGGGCTTTCTGGGCCCCTCAAAAAATGGGGACGTGCTGGAACGCTGCATTCCAGGGCCCCCTAAAAATAGAAGGGCATGCTGGAACACAGCGTTCTGGCGTGTACCCCCTAGACTGAGGAAGGGAAGGCTTGCAGGCTGGGGTCAGCCCAGCCACCCCTCCCTCCCTTCCTTGGAGCCTGTGGCAGCTCTGCCCCTTTCAGCTGGGGCTGGGCAGTATGCAAGGCCCAGCCCCACCCTAGGGCCAGGCTCCTTCTTGCTGGCCAACCGGCCAGCCAGCGCCTCAGCCTCCTTCCCCCCGCCCAGCTCTTCAGCCACCTTGGCCAGGTAAGGGTACTGGGGGGGGTTGGGGCAGTTAGGCAGCCGGTGGGGAAAGCATGGAGGCAGGGAGGGTGTGTGGGGAGGGGGGAGAAGGGGTTGGGATGCTGGGCTGGGGAGGGCTTGGGGGGCTGAAGGGAATGGTGTGAAGATGGGGAGCTGGGGGGGTGGGGGTTAGGAGGGCTGGAATGGGGGCAGGGAGCTTAAGGAGTAGGGACTTGGGCTGAGAGGGACATGGAGAAAGGGGTCTGATGGGGGCAGTAGCTGGGGGGCAGTAGCTGAGGTGGGGGCCAGGCATTTGTGGGGCAGCAGCTGGGGTGGGTGAAGGGGGCCCAGACCTGCATGAGGGGGGCCCGGACCTGTGCGAGGGGGCCCTGGAAATTCAGGAGGGTTCCAGGCCCTCCCAATTATACTTTAACATATGGATATTAGGGGCAGTAGCTAGGGTAGGTGAAGGGGGCCCACACTGGTGTAAGCGGGGGCCCACACTGGCATGAGGGGGCCCCACCAATTTAGGAGGGTTCCAGGGCCCCCCAAATTATACTTTAACCCCTGCCAGGAACTCAAGATTTCCAGATCATGCCATCAGTGAGCTGATTTCTAATCTGGATAAGGCAGATTCCTTCCCTTCCAAACTGCTGTGTAATGTCACACTGTTAAAATATCTGCTGCTTGTCATCACAAAGGTGGCTGTATTTCAGTACAGGATGAAGCAACCCCTTGTCACAGCTCATGCAGAAGCGGCCTCAGGCAATTGGGGGCCCAAGGTAAAGGCCCTTGATGAGGCCCCCTATAGGCCCCCACTGCCACCCTCACTGGGGCCCCAGTTGCCCCTGCAGCCCTAACTGCCCCCCCACTGCCCCCTCCTCCCCCCATAGTCCACCCCCTGTGGCCCCCACTTTCCCCCACACCCCCATCTGTGGGAAAGTGCTGGGGAACCTAGCATTTGTGGGTGGCCAGGGATGAAGAGGCCAGAGCTCTTCTGAGCAGGCCACTGGAGGGCCCCACTCCCCGCAAGCCACAGCTCCACGCTGACCACTCTCCTCCCTCCCCTTGGGAAGACGCGGCTGGCTGGGGGTAGGCGGGAAGCACTGCTCTACCTCTGCTGCAGAGAGGCTGGACAGGCAGGCAGACGGTGCAGCCTCTGGGCCTGGCGGTCTGTGGCCCCCCACTCCCCCATGAGTGCTAGGTTAGCTGAAGCAGGCAAGCGCTACGGGGCGCCTTACTGCTTGGGGTCCTAGGTGGCTGCCTGCTTTGCTTACCTCATAAGCCACCCCTGAGCTTGTGTTTCAATTCCTTATGGTTGGAAGGGTGAAATATTGTTAACACTATAATGTATTTGCAGTGTGTCTCTTTAGCTGTGACACAGTGTTGAAGTGTGAGTTTCCCTTAACACAGTTACATTAGTCTTTGGGTTTACTAAATTGGCTGGTCTCTCTTCTCTTTCTTTCTACGGTGCCTGGAAGCAGAGATGATGTGTTTTACAGTGTGATTGGATCCCTGACGCACACTTCTCAAAAGCAATCTATGTATGCTGCAGTAGCAGCATTACCTTAAATCAACCCACAGTAAGAGGTCAAAAGTGTAACGATGCTGAGAGCTTGTTTGTCTCCAGCAAAGAAAAAATGTAATTTCTGTCTCTTTAGAATCACTACCTTATGTGCCTGTTTTAACCACATAAACTTCTATGCCTCTGGCTATTTATGCTTTTTCATAATCAGTGCCATTAGTTGAAGCATCTGCTTACCTCCACAATGACAACAACTAAAAAAACTGAGATTAGCATCTTCCCTTGGAAGAAGTGAAATTAATTATAAACCTGTAATTTCATTAGTGAAATTCCTGCTAAAATGAAACCTCTCTCTAAACCCTTAAATCACTATTACTTAGGCTTCCTCAAGGCTTCAGCAGCACTCTTAAACCCAGCCCTTCTTCAAATGGGATTCCCAATCTCATTTGCTGCCCTCAGAGAGTACATCCCAGCTCTAAATGTTGTTGGGTACTTCTTCTTCTCACCCTGTGCAACTTTATCTAGAACAGCATAACAAGCCACTGAAAGAAAGGCAGGTGTCAAATTAATATGCAAGGGAAGCAGAATAGCAAACAAAGCCTCTAGGGGAGGGAGAGTTTGCTTAACCCACAAACTGAATTGTAAAACCAAGAACATTATTAAGCAACAATTTCTTTCACGTAACCTGACAGTTGGATAGCAGAGAAATAAGAAAACCACCATGTGTTGCAATCCACAGGCACCAAAACCTCCCAAGCGCAGCACAAAATGAAGACACAAGAGCTACAGAAGTGAGGCAATAAGCTATGAGAGAATGTTGGATCCTTAAAATAACTGGTGATATGTTAATTATGTAACCATACTGTGTAGAATTACAAATTAGTATTAAAGATGACAAACAGAAAACTGATAATGAATTCATTACGGATAGGTCCATCAATGCCTATTAGCCAAGATGGCCAGGATACAACCACCTGCTGTGGTATTCCTAAACCTCTGACTGCCAGAAACAGACTGGATGACAGGGGATGTATCACTCAGTAATTGCTCTGTTGTGTTCACTGCATCTGAGGAATCTGGCACTGGCCACTACTGAAGACAGGCTATTGATCTGTGGTTCCCAACCTGGGCGTCATAAGTGGCCTGAAGGAGTTTTCAAAGTGGCCTGTGACTCACCACCTGCTGGCTGCAGAAGGGAGCCACTGCCTAAAGGACCCAGGTGGGCTAGAACAATGGTTCTCAACCTTTTGCAGGTCATGATACACTTGGTGGCACATCACAATCCTAAAGGACACACCAGCCCACTTTTCCCAGGCCAAATCCAACCATTTCCTTGGCTCTCTGTGACACACTTACTTTTATAGTAATGTTTCCTGACACAGTGGTTGAGAACCACTGGGCTCAGAGCTGTAACTAGTAGTTTATGTGCCTGGGGCAAGCAGCCCGACACACCACCCCCCAGGCCCCAATCCAGCCTGGGGCCCTGATCAATCCCCAGCCAGGCAGCTGGGGATGGATCTGGATCCTTGCAGTCTGCCGGTGGGGATCCAGATCCATCTCCAGCCACTGCAGGAAGCTGGATCCATCCCCTGCAACCTCTAAAATTTCACACCTCAGACTTTGCCCAGCTCGTCCCAACCTAGTTACGGCTCTGACTGGTGCAGTGCAGTCTCCTTGCTGTAGCCAAGGGGATAGGAGACCAGTGCTTCCCTCCTCTTGACTGCAGCAGGGAGCACAGCAAAGCACTCTGCATAAATCCATGGGTGCTGGTGTCCCTGCTGGAGCCAGAAGGGGGGTGCTGATGTTCCATCCCCCTGTCTCCGAAAGCGAGCCACTGCCTAGGGACCCAGGTGGAGTGCACAGGGCTAAAGGATCAGCAGCCTCCTCACTGAACTCCCATCCGGCTGCAGTGAGGGCCTGATAGTGGAGACTAGTGGCCCTTCAAATGTAATAGTAATAAAATAATAAAAGTTATATCTGTGGCCCTCAAGCCAAAAAGGTTGGGCACCACTGGGGTAGACAGATCACTGATCTGACCCAGTATGTCACTCTTATATAACTATTGGCACACCTTTTATTTGAGAAATCTCAGAACTCCTGACGAACTAAGGAAAGATTTATCAATTCCATTCTGAGAGACTGAGAGGGCTGCTTGCCCAGTAACACACACAGCAAGTCAGTGGTAGGGCTGGGAATGGAGCCATTGTCTGCTTGCATCCTATGCAACAGAATGCAGAACTCTGGGGTATAGCAAAACTGCTAAAAAAAGCAAGGAGTCTTGTGGCACTTAAAAACTAACAGATTTTTTTATCACATGAGCTTTCGCAGGAGAAAATCCCACTTCGTCAGATGCTTTGAAGAGCGGGAACTTAGCAAAACTGCTGAGTACCCTTATCAGCTATTTAGCTTGGGGTGAGCCCTACACCTTACCTTGGCTACTGACACACAGATGGCCTCTCCAGATCCTATTATCACCCAGCTAAGTTCAATGAATGCTTTCCAGCCACTCACAAATCAACAACAAAGAAACATGAGCTCAGGGTTTCCCAACCATTTAAGGCTGGGGACCCCTTGCCAAGTGAAAAAAAAAATTCATGGACCCTGTGGGTGCCCAGCGCCGCTGCTCTGCAGGCAGAATTTGGCCCAGCCAGGGACAGAATGTGGCCCGTGATGCTCTCCTGCCAAACAACGGGGTCCCCGGGCAGGGGGCCATAGCCACAGCAGCCCCCACTCCCCAGCAGGGGGATGGGGCTACGGGCAGCTCCTGCGAAGGGAGCCATTGCTGCGGCAGCCCCTGCTCCCTGGCAGGTGGATGGGGCAACGGCAGCAGTGCTGCTGCCATGGCCCCCTGCTCCCCAGTCTTCTCCACCCCTTCCTCCCCTGTACCTAGCTGTCTGCCAGAGCTCCTGCCACCTGGGCACCCCCCAGGTTACTCTGCATGAGCATGCTTTCCATGCTCAGGGTGGGACTTTTAAAAACTCCCTGCCTCGGGAAAGCTCCCTTCTGTCCAGAAGCCTTGGTCTCTGTGACAAGTGGAGACCCCGGCAGCGTCCGGCCCCAACTCGCAGCCTGCCTGCAGCTCCCCAGGGGTCCACAGATCCCAGGTTGGGAACCACTGCTTTAGCTGGTTCCTCAGGATTATACCATCTAACCATGACACTTGAGACCATTGCTCCTCATTCTGTCCAAGAACAGTCGAGCTCCCTCATCCTTGGAGCATCCCTTCAAGTAGTTGAAGGTTGCTATCAAATTCCCCCTCAATCTTCTCTTCTGCAGACTAAATAAGCCTAATGCTCTCAGTCTTTCCTCATAGGGCTTGTGCTCCAGCCCTTTAATCATTTTGGTTACCCTCTACTGAACTCTCTCTAGCATGTCCCTGTCCTATTTGTAGTGGGCAGCCCAAAACTGAACAGAGTATTCTAGATGTGGCCTCACCAGTGCAGAATAGAGGGGAATGATCACATCCCTTGATCTGCTGGTAACACTTCTTTTGATGCAGCCCAGTATGCCATTGGCCTTTCTGGCAGCAAGAGCACATGACACATGGCACTGACCCGCCAAGGGCATTCAAACCCGGCCCCAGTGCAGAACAAGAAGACGTGGACCATAGCGGCACTGCCCCCTTCGGAACCGCTGGACATGGCACCATCCCTGGTGGCACCGCCTCTAAGCCTGGTACCACCATCAAGCGTGGTATCGCTGGACTCAGCACCATCGCCAATACCACCGCTTCCAGTGCCATCACTTCCAGTACCGTTGGATTCGGCACCGACAACACCTGCACCGATACCGGTACCGTCGCGGGCCTCTTCATCCTTCTCCAACCCGGTACAGTCAAACACAGCACTGGGCCAAGTACCGCAGCTCTGCCTCATCGTTCCTCTGAAGAACTCTCGGTACCGGACTGCCGGATGTCGGGGGGGAGGACGTCCAGATCATCCTCTGAGGACCCCTTTCTTCCCCCCCAGGAGGAGTATCTGAGAAAGCAGCTTTGAAAGAGCTCCGTATCACCAAGCTCGAGGGGAAGGCACCCATCAGGACAGATCTCTGCTCCCCCCATGGTGCCTATGCCGCTGTCGAGGTCACCGCACAACGAGTGGATCCTTGACTGGCTGAACGCGATGGCAGACAATACCTCCTTCCGTTATGCCTGATCGCTGGTGCCGGAGACCTCGGATTTCTCCGACAATGAGCCAGACCCTGATTCTACTCAATGTAGCAGATCAAGGGCCCAGCCATCCTCATCATCTTACGAAAGCCTGACATGTCTGCTGACCGTGAAGGAGATCCCCACGTCGAGCAGGACCTCCTCCGCCGCATGGCGGCAAATCTGAAGCTGAAGGTGGGGGTGATCCAAGTAGAAGATGATTCCCTCTTTGACACGTGCCGTAGAGCCCTGCCAGCTAAGGTCACGATAACCCTACATGCTGGGGTGTTCCGCATCATCCAAGAACACTGGCAAATGCCTTCCTCAATCCCGTCAGTGTCCAAAGTGGCGGATAAGAAATACTCTGTCTCCCTGGAAGGATTCCCCTTCCTGTTTCACCACCCGGCTCCAGGATCCCTGGTGGTCGATGCAGTCAGCCAAAGGGAGAGACAGGGTGAGCCCAGCTCCACGCCCAAGAACAGAGAGGTGAGGAAGCTTGACCTATTGTGCAGGAAAGTTTACTCCTCTGCCACCCTACAGCTGCATATCTCAAATCACTCAGCCCTGATGATGTGCTACATCTTCAACTTGTGGGAGGCTCTACAAAATCTCCACTCCGCCATTTCCGAGGAGCGCCTGAGAGACTTTGAGGCAATGCTGGATGAAGGAGAGAGAGTGTCCAAGGATGTGCTTGCGGCAACCTGGGACGCAGTGAATACAGTGGCACGTATAATGGCATCGGCAGTTGTTATGTGCCACTTGGTCTGGCTCCAAAACTCTGGCCTTTCCATGCAGATGCAACAGATTATCCAGGATCTCCCTTTTGAGGGTCCCGACCTCTTTGCATCTTCCACAGACGCGAAACTGCATGGTATGAAGGACTCAAGGGCTACACTTTGGTCCCTCGGGATTTACACTCCTCAATCCATTAGCCACTCCTTGAGGTTACAACAGCTACAGCAACAGTTACAGCAACTGAAACAGCAGCTGCAACTACAGACCCAGTTCCTGAGATCCCTCCAGTTTCCCCAGCACCATCTTGGGGACCTGGACAAAGATAAGGGCCGATCAGGTAAAGGGGGTAAGCTTGGCACCTCTCAGTCTGGATGGTGCAGACAGCGATCAGACTGCTCGTTGGGCCACAAACAGCGTTTCTGACGGTCCCCCCGAGGGCAGTGCTCCACAACCCCTGTTCTCTCCCCACCACCTCCGCCACTTCGCTCCACGATGGACCCATATCACGTCAGACCAGGGGGTTCTCGACACAGTGGCAAGGGGATGCTGCATCCAGTTCCTTTCAACCCTGCAGGACAGGAAACCGCCCCCTCTCACAACACCAGAAAACCCAGATCTGCTAAGCAAGCTTAAGGTCGAATGCCAGAGGTTACTCTCCCTCGGAGCCATAGAAAAGGTTCCCGAGAGAGTGTGGCAAAGAGCTCTATTCCCATTACTTCCTAGTCCCCAAGCCCAACAGGGACCTACGACCCATTTTAGACCTCAGAGCACTCAACAAAAACATAAAGAAAATAAAATTCCACATGGTCTCCCTACCCCACATTATTCCCTCCCTGTCCCCAGAAGTGTGGTTTGCAGCCCTCGACCTAAAAGACACTTACTTCCACATAGCCATTTGGCCCCACCACAGGTGTTTTCTCAGGTTCATGGTGGCACGATGCCACTACCAGTTCACCGCCCTCCCCTTTGAGTTATCGCTAGCTCCCAGGGTGTTCACAAAGTGTGTTGAACCGGTCGCAGCTTTCCTACGCAGGAGGGGTATAAGAATCTACCCCTACCTAGACAATTGGCTCATAGTGGGCAAGTCAAGTCGACAGGTACAAAACCACATTGACCTGTGTGAGTTCCTGGGCTTCCGCATAAACCTAGAGAAGTCCAAGCTTTGCCCCACTCAGGACATAGAGTTAATTGGGGCATGTTTAAATGCCCGACAGGGCACCGCGTACTTGCCCATGTCAAGATTTTGGTCCATCTGCACCATCATCACGGAGCTCCAGGCGCCTGGGCTGACCACAGCACTCAGGTGCATGCAGCTCTTGGGACACATGGCAGTGGCCACGTTGGTAATCCGAACAGCCTGCCTGCGGATGAGACCGTTCCAGCTCTGGTTCGCCACAAGCTTCCGACCAGGAAGGGACCGCCTGGACAAGGTAATCTCAGTCCCTCAATATGCCCTGGAGTCCCTCCAAATCTGGAAGGACCCCGACTTCATGATGGGGGAATTCCATTCAGGGAGTCCAAGCCCTCAGTGACCCTGATAACGGATGCATCCCACTTGGGCTGGGGAGCCCACCTGTCCGGGGGCCTCTCCACGCAAGGCGTTTGGAATCCCAAGGACAGTCTCCTCCACATAAATGTGAAGGAGCTCAGCGCTATCAGACTGGCCTGTATGCCCTTCCTAGACCAGATCCAAGGCAGGGTGGTCCAAATCCTCTCAGACAATACAACGGCCGTGTTCTATACGAACCGTCCAGGGGGAGTCTGCTCCTTGGCTCTATGCGAGGAAGCGACCAAGCTTTGGCAACTAGCGATAGACCATCACTTTACACTGACTGCCTCCCATCTACCCAGGGTAGACAACGGCATAGCGGACTCACTCAGCAGGAAACCCCTGGCGAATCACGAGTGGTCCCTCCACAGCGAGGTTTTCTCCCTGCTGACAAACAGATGGGGAACCCCCCAGATCAACCTCTTCGCCACGGGGCAGAACCGCAAATGCCCCCAGTTCTTCTCCCTTTGAGGTCGGGAGAAAGGTTCTCTCAGCGATGCCTTCCTCCTCAATTGGTCGGGGGCCCTAATGTATGCCTTCCCTCCAATTCCCTTGATCTACCGGGTGCTCCTGAAGGTCCTCACGGACAAGGCACACATCATTCTGATAGCCCCGGACTGGCTCAGACAACACTGGTTTCCCCTTCTACAGGACATGTCTGTGAGGACCCTGCTCTGCCTCCCACAGTGGGTGGACCTCCTGACACAGGACTCAAGAAGCCTTTGGCACCCAAACACGGGCCTCCTGCACCTGACAGCCTGGAGGCTCTCTGGCTCAGCAAGCAAGAGAGGCACTGCTCAGATAGGGTTAAAAAGGCCCTGGTTGGTAGCAGAAAACCCTCCACCAGGTCCACTTCCATGGCAAAATGAAATCACATTTCCACTTAGTGCTGTGACAAAGACATAGACCCTACCTCCACACCAATTCAGGCAACTTTGGATTACCTTCTTGATCTAAGAGAGAAAGGCCTATCTCTCTCCTCATTAAAAGTCCACTTGGCAGCAATCTCAGCCTTTCACCAAAGAGTAGATGGGGCTCCACTCTTTTCATACCCCATCTGCAATAGATTTCTGAAAGGGGTGGAAAAACTTTTTCTCCACACCCGTAAACCCACTCCACTGTGGAATTTGAATGTTGTGCTGCGGGCTCTGACAGAACCACCATATGAGCCCTTGGACTCAGCCACCCTGCTTGTAATGTCCTGGAAGGTGGCTTTTCTAGTAGCAATTACCTCAGCCAGAAGGGTCTCAGAGTTACGAGCCCTGTCCTCTGAACCGCCATATACGGTTTTCTTCCCAGACAAGGTGGTCCTGCATCACCACACCTCGTTCTTGCCCAAGGTTGCCACCCCCATCCACATGAATCAAGAAATCTGCCTGCTGGTCTTCTATCCAGACCCTCAGGTGACAGAGAACCAGAGACGGTGGCACACCCTGGATGTGAGGAGAGCGCCCCTAATCTATATTGAGCGCACAAGATCTTTCCACAAGACCTCTCAATTGTTTGTGGCAGTCGCTGAATGCATGAGAGGCTCTCCAGTATCCTCCCAATGCATCTCCAAATGGATTGTGAACTGCATTAAAGACTGCTACAGAAGGTCAAACACGCCTTTCCCAGAGACTGTGAGAGCCCATTCTACCAGAGTTCAGGTGTCTTCCATGGCCTTCCTCACCAAGGTCCCGATCTGCAGGACTGCTACGTGGTCGTCAATTCATACCTTCACGACTCACTACGCCATTGCCCAACAGGCGAGAGATGCCGCCGCTGTGGGCAGAGCTGTACTCAGTGTAGGTAGACTGTAACTCCTCCCACTATCCTTGGATATGGCTAGCAATCACCTGTAACTGAATGATGTGAGCAGCGCTCGAAGGAGAACGGTTGGTTACTCACCAGTAACTGTCCTTCTTCGAGATGGGTTGCTCACATACATTCAGGTCCCTCCCACTGTCCCCGCTAATGGAGTTGGCAAAGGTATATGGGACTGGGAGGGTCAGGGTCATGGTCACCTATATAGCCGCGGTCGCGGTGTGGAGGGGGCATTGGCCGTGTGCCCTGACCTGACAGGCTAACGCTAAAGACTTTCCAAGCTACCATGCGCTGCAGCACGTAGACATCTGTAACTGAATGTATGTGAGCAGCCCATCTCGAAGAAGGATGGTTACTGGTGAGTAACCAACTGTTGGTGGGCCATCACTACATCTGGTCACTTCTTTGTTGTATCTGAAAGCTGGTTAGGTGGTTCCCTTCCTCAGTAGCATTTACTATAGTATTTTACAAGGTCACATACTGTGGTAGCACCTGCAATCCAACAGGATATTAACATTTAGCAAATCCAAAACTTTTAAAATAATACCAAACAAGGCATGTTTTTGTACAGAACAGAACATAATTATATGACATTGGTGAATATGGGGGCTTGGAAGGTTGTTTTCAGACACAGGATGCCACACCATGTTTTCTTTCTTAACCAATTCACCTCAGCCCATGGGATGGGAGACGTACAGGGTATGATCTTCAGTTTGGTTACAGTGCCTCCACACTAATCTCTAGAGCAGACACTATTTGCAAAGAAGCAGTAGAAAATCAGGACTCAGTGGGCACTATGCAGCACAATCTCTTGGGAACAGCAGCACTAAAGGAGCAGTCACTCAGAAGCATTACTGAGAGTGCGGGGCAGCCCAGCTTTAAAATCCCCTTTCATGAGTACATGTGTCTTCTAAGCTCTTGCTCACATCTGTACCAAACAGTGTTGACATCTCTAGCAGATGAATCATTCTGACAGGAGCATAGACATGCAGGGCTAGAGAGCATGAGAAGCTACAACAGAGCCAAAAAGAGTCTGCTAGGAGCCACTGATGTGCAGCCCAGTGATAAAACTGAATAGGCAAGAAGAGTGATGGGAATATGGAAATATGCCAGCTCCTGCGTAGGAAGAGATGGAGGAAGTGCATGGGCGAGTACACCTGCCATTAGTTACTAAGGTTCACAACTTACAGTCAATTTTAGATCTGTAGGTGCTGTTTGCTGACCCAAGGACAGCAGTACCCAGTCTGCTTTTCACCATCTTACCTGGCTAGGGGCCGCACCAATTTTTTTCAGATACAAACACTGCCACTGTTACCCATGCTTTCTTTACCTCGAGGTTAGCCTACTACAAGGTGCTCTGTATTACCCTTCAATATTGCAGTTCACTTTAAAACCATTTGGGGACTGCAGCTGTTGGAGTCACTTGATACCAGGTGCTCTGGGAGCTACACTGTCTGCCTATAGCTCTGTGGGTGGAGCTTAAGGGGTAGATTATGACACCTTGAATGGTCTGTGACCAGCCTACCTGAGGGACTGCCCTTCTCCCAGGCCAGACTATCATATCTGCAAGCAGCAGCTGGACACCCAAGCTGGACTCTCCCCATTACAAAAGAGAAGCCAGCTGACTGAATGTTCCGAGAGCTTTATGGGACATAGTCCTACCCACAGTCTGACAGCCTCTGTGCTGCCCAGAAGGATGAAGTCTCAGGGAAGTAAATTGTCAAGCTAGAGCAGAGGAAGATGATCCCATAGTTGGGACCCTCCTTACAGATTATGTCATGATAATTGATGATATCCTTACAGTTAGAATACCTCTCTGTGGGAGGGAATCCAGTTACTAGAAAGAGACAGATAACAGTCATGGGGGATTCCACTGTTAAAACCAGAGATTGCTGGGTTTGTGATAATCAGGAAAATGGCATATTGAACTACCTGCCAGTGGCAAAGATTGTAGCTCTCTCAAGATATCTAGAGAGATTTGTGTGCAATGCTGGGGATCATGGTACCAGAAGATACCAATGACATAGAAAAAGGAGGACAGAGGTATACTGGAGCCCAAATTTAGGCTGCTACGTAAGAGATTAAATCCAGGATTTCCACAGTTGCCTTCTCTGAAATGCTTCCAACTCCACGTGCAGATCAGTTAGACACAGAATCACAGCAGGGTTTCTGTTAGTGGATTGAACAATTGTGCTGGGAGGAAGGATTTAATTCACTAGGAGGAATTGGAAAACCTATTGGAAAAGAAGACGACTGTATCAAAAGACATGCTCTACTTAATCCAAGATAGACTCAGAAAGCTGGCATTTAAAATTAAAAAGGGTGTGGAGAAATTTTTAAACTAAAGGCTAGTGGAAAAATGACAGGTACAAACAAGCCCAAGGTCTGTACAAGACATCCCTTGGGAAGATTTATTAAAAAAGATTCTTCGTGTCTTAGTGAAGAGGACCAAAATTAATAAAGTAAGGACATGAAATTAGGGGAAACAGTCAAATAAAAAAAGAGTCCCATGTAACAACATCACAAGAAGGCACACAACTAAATATTGGCAAATTTTATAACTGCTTTTATAGACGTGCCAGAAGCCTAAATATTAAAATAGGGGAACCTGAGTGCCTGGTAGTAAATGAGAATGTTAATATAATAGTTCCAAAGGGACAGCTGTGTTAGTCTATTGTTCAGTAAAACAAACAGGGGCTTATGTCTAAACTAGAGGGCTCAGGCAAGTCGACTTTATAAAGTTGACTTAAATACATGGGGCCTCTCTAGGTCAACTTAAGCTAGGGGACATTATTAAGTCGACGTAAGCCAGGGGACCCACTGGAAATCGACTTAATTTATTAAGTCGACTTTCAATGTGTCCCCTGGCTTAAGTCAGCTTTCTAAAGTCAACTTAAATGGTTCTTCTGCCTTAAGTTGACTTTATTAAGGCAATTTTAGTGGTCACATTTTGTTAAGTCAACTTAACTTAACCCTTAAAGTCAACTTTCAGGGTGAGAGTTACTAAGTCGATTTAAGCAAGTGCTTAAGATGACTTAATGAACTCCAAATGTGGCCCTTAAGCCAGGGGACCCATTGAAAGTCAACTTAAGCCTCCAGTGTAGATATACCCAAGGAGTCCTGTGGCACTTAAAGACTAACAAGTTTGTTAGTCTTTAAGTCCCAAAAGACTCCTTGTTTGTTTTAATATATCAGGAATCACAGAAACTTGGTAGAAAAATGATAATGGGACATAGTAATACCAATTAACAAAATAAATACAGTAAAAACCTCAAATGAATCAAACAGTACCACAGAATCTCTAGGGATGGAAATTACATACTTGAATGAGAGTACAAAAATATATTATCAGTTACCCGACCTGGGTGATGACAGTGATTGTGAAATGCTCAGGGAGATTACAGAGGCTACAAAAACATAAAATAAATAATAATGAGCGCGTGACATGCTGCACACCATGCACACCCTTTTTTCTTGTTCACCCTTACAATGTAACTGTGTATTATCCAATGCAAAGTATGCCTTGCTGTTGGGCACAGATAGCTAAAATGAACCAAATTTACCTTTAAAGTATGTATTAGTCAACACTGTGCATCTGTTCTTTAATATCCTAACTAAAATAACTCTGTAACTCTGTTTAATGGACATTATAACCAATGTCCAACAAATCTCCGTATTGTGATTTTGGAACTCCATTTTGTATTCTTGATGAAACTTTGTTTACGTGCATGTAATTTCATTTAAATTATTGAACAAGATGCGTGAATGAATGGTGTGTGTGATGGGATCATTAGACACCAACATGTCCTGATGAAATGCAGGTACCATCTTAATGGCTGAACAATGCAAACAAAAAGCAAAAAACAAAAGGATTCATCCCAGAAAGAAAAGAACAAAATATTGTCAAGACAAGATGACCGTCATGTCTGCAAGTGGCTGGTGATCAGTGATCTCACAGGAGCCCTGAGGCAGCATGACCCAGCAGTTTAAACTGGTGGCAGGGGTGGAGGAAGGAACACAGCATGACACAGAAAGTCCCATTGCCTTACATGAGAGCCAACAAGTATAAAAGACAGATAACAGCATAAAAATTTTGGGTCTCATTCTACAATTGTCACCTTGGAGCATCGGACTGACAGCTGACAGATGCCTGGTTCCATCCTTGTGCCCAGACTAATTGGCCAATCAGCTGCTTTGAGCAACACATGAAAGGACTGGTAATTATGTAGGGTGACCAGACAGCAAAATTAAAAAAAAGCAGGACAGGGTCGGGAGAGCGATCTGGTCACCCTTCCCCCCCAGCACCCCATGCCCTGCAGCTGCTACCTCACCCTCATCATCTCAGAGCACCCAGATATCCCCCTCTCCTCCATAGTATGTTGTGGTGCCAGTGCCCTTACCCCCTAGAATCATAGAATCATAGAATCCTAGGGTTGGAAGGGACCTCATAGGTCATCTAGTCCCACCCCCTGCAGCTCCCTCTGGCACCTTGCATCTCTGGTGCCTCCCCCCTCCTCCCCGAAAGCAGTGACACTTCATCCCCTTCCACCACCACTGGTACCCATGGCAGCTCCTCTCAGCCCCCCTCACCTACCTTCCTGGCACTTGTAGCAGAAGCAGTTCCTCTTGGCCCCCCTCACCCACCTCCTGGCGCCTGCACCAGCAGCAGCTCCCCTTGGCCCTCTTCACTCACCCACCACCCAACACCACAGCTGCCCTGCCTGGCTCCCCTCCTAGCACCTCATACCCCCTACTTTCGCTCCCTCCCCAACTCTTCACCCACACCAGTCTGTCACCCAACTGAAACAGAGAGTGAGAAAGCATCTGCAGCATGGCATTTCATTTGTTTCCCACCCTGTGCAGCCTAGGAACATGCCTGCTGCACGCGGTGGGAGAGTCAAACGGCTCCAGACCAGCCCCAGTTTGCAGCTGCAGCATGGGAGCCTGAAATATGGGACAAATGCATCCTTTTCAACTAAAGTGTTGGGACATGGCAGAAATGTTGGCAACAGTGGTTCCCAACCTTTTTGAGTATGAGGATCCCTTTCGAACGTCAAAAAATTTTGTGGACCCCCAAATGGTAACAGTTGTTATCAGGGACTGATTGCAGGCAGTGGTGCTGCAGAAGGGCTGTGAAAGACCTGGCCCTTGCCTGATCCCAAGTGGTGACGATGTACCCAGGGTGAGGCTGCTCACAGCAGACAGATACAATACATTTAGAGCCCTCTTCAACATGAATCACTGACTGGCAGTGGCTGGGGATGGGTTGGGCCTGGGTTGCCTACCACTGGCCAGCAGTGACTGGGGCTAGATGCATTCACAGACCCCCTGCAATAACTCCACGGACACCCACTGGTCCCCGGACTTCAGGTTGGGAACCACTGGGCTACAATAAGCAGCTGTCCCTTTACAAATGGGACACATGGTCACTCTATATTACACCAGCTTGCTGAACTTGGGTATGAATGTGTATGTGTGTGTCGGGGTGGCTATGTCAGAGAAAGAATGACTGCATTTTGCTTTTCTTACACTTACAATAAATGTGGCATGTTGCTTTGTCCCCCTGAATAAGATCCTGCTATACTTTTCTTTCTAAGTACAACAATATAAGGTGTTTTTGAATGCTCATGGCATGCTCTGCATCAGTGGTTCCCAGCCTGGGGTCCACGGATCTCTTCCAGGGGGTCTGTGGTGCTGCTCCCCTCTGGGGATGGAACCCAGCTGTGGCCCTGATGCTCCTGCCGGGGCTGGATCCCAGCAGAGGTGGGGGCTGCAGGGGGCTGGCTGCTGTTGCCACTTGCCGGCTGCCAATGCCAGCAGCAGTGCAGCTACCCTCCCCTGCAGGGGCTGGCTGGGAGCCATGGCCACAGCAGCCTCTGCTCCTGGCAGGGGAATGGGGCCACAGGCAGCTCCCAGGCGGGACAGTGAGCCATAGATGCGTGCTGCAGCCGCTATGGCCCCATTCTTCTGCCGGGAGTGGGGGCTGTTGCGGCTATGGCCCCCTGCCCCAGAGCTGCCTGTGGCCCAATTCCCCTGCTGGGGAACAGAGTGCCCCCGGGCACGGGGCCATAGCCATGGCTGCCCCCACTCCCGGCAGGAGAATGGAGCCACAGCAGCTGCAGTGCACAACTGTGGCTCATTGCCCCTGCCCAGGAGCTGCCTGCAGCCCCATTCCCCTGCTGGAAGTGGAGGCTGCTGCAGACATGGCCCCCCGCCCGGGGGGCGGCTCCACTCTCCAGCAGGAGACTGGTGCAGGCCAGATTCTGCCCCCTCTGAGGGTCAGATTCGGCATGCAGAGGGTCCCCAAAAGTTTTTTGAACTTAAAAAGGGCTCCTCAGCCTTAAAAAGATTGGGAACCCCTGCTCTACATTATTGTTATGGCAACAAGTTTCCGAAAACATCACACATGTACAGATATGAAACTCTGCCTAGTCATGTTCCCAAATGCATCTCATATGAGTCAAGTAGAGGCAGACAAACAGAGCTGTGTTCACACACCTGGAACAGGCATGCATAGAAGAGCAATCCAGCTTAAGCCCCTTGGCTCAAGAGGAAAGAAAGTAATGTGAAGAATCATCTGCCCATGGGGAGCCGGGGTAGGGGAGGATGAGGGGGTTTGAAAAGAGAAAGACCCACTTCGAACTGTATAAGGATCTTCTATGGATTCTATCATCCAAGCAACATCAAGGACTGAAAACCTACTCACAGGAGAGAAGGGAGATTTTGGCTAAAACCAATCTGTAGTCAAGCTTGTGAGTAAGCAGAACACAGACTGTAACAGACATCTTAGTTTAGAAGGAGACTTTTTATATGATTGTGATATCTCTGTGAATGAATTATTATTTGATTTTATATTGATTTGACTTATTTTCACTTAAAATCATATTATGATCAACAAGTTTATGTTTGTTTGTTTTGTCTGAAGCAGTGTCTTTTGAGTGAAAGTGTGTAAAGGCCTAAATGAAACCAAAGCCCGCACACATCAATTTCTTTGTCAAATTGACGGATGGGGTTAATGAGCTTGCAAAGCCCAGTGGGGGCACACTGAGCCTTGCAAGATGGAGGTTCCTGGGATTGCATCCGGAACTGGTGGTGTTTGCTGGGGGATCATCCCATGAGTGGCTAGTGAGAGCACACTTCCACTGGGTGAGGGTCTGAATACACGCAAGAGGCTAGGCATGAGCTTACCCAGCAGTGGGGTTCACACAGCAGTGTGTGAGGTAAGTGGCATCCCTGGAGTGGAGTATAGGGTTGGCATAGCTGCATACCAGTTCCAGTTGCAGGAAAAGAACCTCATAGAGAATTTTCAGCTACTCCTATATTGGCTGGGTACATGTCAGACCAGGATGGGATGCAGAGAGAAAATTTCTAGACACTGTTAATGACTACTTCTTGGAGCAGCTTGTCCTAGAACCCAATGGGGGAAAGCGATTTGTGATTTAATCCTACGAGAAGCACAGGATCTGGTCAAAGAGGTGAATATAAACTGGTAAACAGCACCCATATTGTAATTAAATTTAACATCCTTGTAGCAGGGGAAATATCAAAGAATCTTCCCACAATGCCTTTCAGCTTCAAAAAGGGGGACAGAAAAATGAGGAAAGAAGTTAAATGGAAATTAAAAGGAACAATTATAAGAGTGAAAATCCATGCAAGCTACTTTTTTTAAAAAAACCATTATAATACTGGCTCAAACAAAATATATATTCAAAATAAAAAGGAAAAAAGAAGGAAGACAAAAAATGTCACCATGGCAAAAGAGCAGAGTTAAAATAGGTGATGAGTAGAAAAAGTCATCCTTTACAAATGTCAGAACCTACTGAAGAGAACAGAAAGGAGCATAAACTCTGACAAGTCAAGCATAAAAATATAATTAGGAGACCAAAAAAGGATTTGAACAGTATCTAACAAAAGACAAAAAATTGATTACTTTTTTTTAAAGTACATCAGAAGCAGTGAGCATGCCAAACAATAAAGCAGGACTACTAGGCAATCAACGTACTACAAGAGCAGTAAAGGAACAGTGGGTTACCTGTGTAACCATCCTTGTTTGAGATGGGCTGCTCGCATACATTCAGTTCTAGGTGTCTATGTGCCACAGCACACAATTGGCTGGAAACTTTTTGCCCTAGCCTGTCAGAGCAGGGTCAGTGGCCAGTGCCCCCTCTGGCTGCTCCCATGGCTATATATGTGGCCTCAACCCTGAGCCTCCTCAGTCCCTTCCATTCGCTAACTCTGAGTAGCAGGGATGGAGGGAGGGACCTGAATGTATGCGAGCAGCCCATCTTGAAGAAGGATGGTTACATAGGTAACCTACTATTCTTCTTCAAATGATGCTCACATCATTCAGTTCTAGATGGCTACTAGACTTACCTTGGATGGTGGGAGGAGTTTATTCTTCCCCACTGTCAGCATGGCTACTCTCAAAGCGGCATCCCCACTGTCATGGCTGGGTGATAGAGTGGTGCGTCATCAAGCCTGCACTGACAATCACATTATTGATCTGAAGATCTTTTCAGGAAGAAGACGTGCATGAGGGATGCTGGAAAGGTTATCTGCTTTTTTAAGAGGGCGACCTTGATCCATTATAGTGGCCCTCACTATCAATCATTAACTGGACCAGCAAAGGAATCATTGTCACCAGCAACATTCCACTATACTGCAAATGTGGCGAATGGTCACAGCGTCTCGAAAGGGGGATGTAGTCTCTCCATCGCAATTAGTCTGGATTTAATAACCTCTAGCATGTGATATTCTGGTTAGGTTCTCTGTACCTGGGATTCTGGTAGGACACACCAGAGAGATGGCTGTCCCACTACAGTAGGGAAAGACATGTGGGTAAGACACCCATGGGAAAGGGAGAGGTGGGTCCATGTAGAGGGGCACCTTCCCCTAACTTATAGGTATCCAAAGGGGGAAGTTTCCAATTTGAGACCCATCTGCTTTGGTACGACCTGACCAGAAGGACCTTCGGACAACTGAAGGAGCCCACGTGGTCATGCCTATCAGGAGAGAGAAGTGGTGGGAGAACCTCCAGGTGGGTCCTGCCGAGCAGAATAGTCTGTCCTACTAACAATTGCAACAGGGGATGAATGTCCCCCTGAAACAACTACTATTCTGAGTTCCAGAAAAAAACTCCTTAAGCCCCCTTTGGAAAGAAAGAATGGGGTTGGACCATAAGGATGGGATGAGAGGGAAGATGGAAGGAAAGGCAGAGGGGCAGTAGAAAAAGATCCCGCTTTGCTCCATCTCCTAAGTTTGTGAATGAGGATGGATATGTGTCAGATAAGGAGATAAAAGGATCCCCTGTCCTAGGTCCTAGCAGTTACGCACATAGATTGGGTGGCTAGTTGCAGGTTTTCCCTTTCTCTTCTTCTTTCCTTGGAAAGGGAACAAGGGAGAAAAAGGGACTAACTTACAGGCACTGGTCTGGTGGAGGCTGCTTTGTTATCGGTTTGTGCCCACTCCCCTTGGCCAAGGAGTGCTCAGGAGGTATGCAGCTCTTATATGACCGGTTGTTGTTCCCCTGCCCTGACCTATGAATGGTAAGATGGAAAGCATCTCTTGCACCAGGCAAGCCGCCTCATGTCAGGGGTGGCGGATTAGAGGTGAAGGAGGGGGCTCACAGTGTCAGGTGTTATCTGCTCGAGCTGATCTCAGATCAGCAGTACAACACCCGTACTTGGCCCTTTAGTTACTGAGGAATTCCAAAGGGCAAGAGGTGTTAGGAGGGGGTACCTGTCCCTTCTTTCACAGGAAGAAGGTGGTCTCTACTGGCGAGCCCCACTGTGTGCTCTGCTAATAGGTTGGAAATGGGGTAATTCTGGATTGAAAATGGTGCAGGGAGACCCCTGAGATGTAGTGGTCCCCTTGTTATGGATGTAAGACACTGTTCACTTGGGGGAACGAAGCAAGGAGTGTTGGGGGATCCCGTTGCAGGTTGTGCTAGCAACAGTAGAGTAGCCTCATCTGGGTTAGTAGAGGGGCTTTGGACCACTTTCCGAAGGCTGAGGATGACCCCACCAAGGAGAGGAGACAGGTGGGTGCCCCTAGGGCAGACTGTATGGGACATAACTTGTCCCACTCGACCAGAACTTGGGCGGGTTCCACCTCCCTGCATAAAAAAGGGGGGGCAGCCACATTAGCAAGCTTCCTACCACGTGGAGGTAGGTCGTGCCGTGGGGTTCGGGAATCCCCCAGGGAAGGGGTGATCCAGCTCCTAGTCTAGGCATCAGCCAGAGCTGCTAGTGGCCCTGAGGACTCTACGGGGACCCTTCTCTTATGGGGCCAGAGTTCTCATTGGACCTCTCATCGGGGAGCCAGGGGCCCTGACCAGGAATGGATAGAGAGGGATAAGATAGTGGCCAGCTGAGCTGTCAAGAAGAGAAGAGGGAAGAAAACCCTTTCTGCCCAATTGTTGGACTGGCAGGAATCAACGCGTCCCATAGACCAGGTGGTTACTAGTAAGGTTTTGCCCTGTGGATTGGTGAGCCATTTGCTGACCATATTGCTTATGGGGGAAGAATGGTCATTGCAGGGAAAGGGAGGGAGGGGAGCCACTCTCCCCTTCTAGACCTCAATGGGGCTCCATAGAATCTTCAAGAGGTTAAGGGGGGCCATAAAGATGAGGCTGTCACAACAGCCCTGAGGCCCCTCCCTTTAAGGCCAAGGGTAGAGGGAAGCTGTAATCCTCCCCTCATTCCCTTCATTGACTGAGAAGGGTAAAGGTAGCTGCTTTCATACTCACCCCGATGTAGGAAGGCCATCTGATGGGTGCATGCTTGCTTGGGATCAATGTTCTAGGGTGGTACTGCTGACCCGACCACAGGCTTTAAGGTGGTTTGGGATTGAGGCGGGTACTGCAGGCCTGCTCCCCCTTCCCTGTGCACCCCAGTTGGTTTCCTGTCCAGGTGAGATCCCCAGGCATGCAGTTTGTGGGTTAAGAAGGGGGTAGTAGTAGGCCTCCTCCTTCATCCCTTTCCTTTCTTAGCTTTCTGTCCTAGGGTCTTAGAATTTATATGCATGTGTGTGTGTGTGTGTGTGTGTGTGTGTGTGTGTGTGTGTTGCTGTTTTCTATTCCATTAGCATCCCTTTGACGTTATTCCCCTTAGGGTGTTCCATCTGATGATGGTTAGCAGATTGGCGCTGCCCTATAGGAGAGGTTAGGGATCCCGAGACTAACTGGTGAGGGGTCGGTTTAGGTTTGCCATTCCCTGGGTACTGGTCCTGAGTGCCCAAGGGTCTGATGCAATGGGGGCCCACAGGTGTAAGAGAGTGCTAATTGGCCAGAGAAGTGTAGGGTGAGGAGGGTGGCGTCTGGCTCGGGAATAATTTGTTCATGGCACAGAAAGGTTCTCCACTCCCTAGCAGGGGGCCCTGGAAGGTGAAGGGATTCTAGATTCCCATTCACCTCAATCTCCATTGCAACCATGCAGGGAGGATCCCTGATGGACCTACTGTTGTGACTGCTGGAGGGGCTGCTGACTCATCTGGGCACTTGGGGCCTGTGCATGCCCAAGGACCTATGGGTGGATATAGGGTTCCTCATACTGCACAGCACAGTCGGTGGTTCTTGCAAAGAGTGAATGCCCTTTGAATGGGAGGTCTTGTACAGCCTGCTTCATGTCCTGGGGCAGGCCCCACTCTTGGAGCCATGCTGCTCTCTGCATGACAATGGCTGAGGCGACCCCATGGCTAGCCATGTCACAGGAGTCCCAGGCCACCATGAGGGCATCACAGGAGGCCAGCATGCCCTCCTCTAGACCAAAGTCATAATCCTCCAGGGGAAGAAGGTCTTGGAAGTGTTGCACGGACTCCCATAGGTCAAGGGTATATTGGCCAGCCAATGCCTGGTGGTTGGCAATGCAGAGTTGGAAGGTGGAGGCTACTAAGCTTTTCTCCCAGGAGGTCTAGCCTCCTAGCCTCCCTGGACCTTAGAGAGGGGGCTGGTTGGTCGTGCCTCTCCTGTCTGTGGGTGGTTTCTACCACTTGAGAGCTCAGTGCCGGGTGGTCCACCAGGAATGGGAACTTCTTTGGGGAAACATGGTATTTGTGGCCGGCAACTTCGAAGACCAGCAGGACAGAGGCAGGGGTCTGGCAGCACGCCCTGGCAAGGTCATATATGCTATCATGGAGCGGCACTGAGATTGTGGCTGGGGGAAGCACGAACCCCAGGTTGAAGAGGGGATCTAGGTTCCCCCTGAGGGGCTCAACCTCAATGCGCAAGTGTGCCTTCATCTGGCAGACGAGGTCATAGTGGGTACTGGGGTCCTCCCTATAGGACCATGGCCAAGGATTCACAGTCTCATCTGAGGACAAGGATGAATGGGATCTTGGGCTGCAGAAGAGAAGATTGAGGGGGGATTTGATAGCAACCTTCAACTACTTGAAGGGATGCTCTAAGGAAGATGGAGCTCGACTGTTCTTGGTAGTAACGGAGGACAGAACGAGGAGCAATGGTCTCAAGTTGCGGTTAGGGAGGTCGAGGCTGGATATTAGGAAAAACTTTTTTACCAGGAGAGTGGTGAAGTCT
The DNA here is from genome assembly GCA_007922195.1 of Podocnemis expansa. Classification (NCBI taxonomy): domain Eukaryota; kingdom Metazoa; phylum Chordata; order Testudines; family Podocnemididae; genus Podocnemis; species Podocnemis expansa. Next base: position 40,709,170 of record ML682004.1, read on the forward strand.
TGGAATGAGCTGCCGAGGGAGGTGGTGGAGTCTCCATCTTTGGAGGTGTTTAAGGCCCGGCTGGACAAAACCCTGACTGGGATGGTTTAAGTGGGAGTGGTCCTGCCTCTGGCAGGGGGTTGGACTAGATGACCTATGAGGTCCCTTCCAACCCTATGATTCTATGATTCTATGATTGGGCTGCTATCCCTCGGCTCAACGGTGCTGGGGGAGGGCTCCTCCTCAGAGGCCCTAGCAGAGAGGGACTGGCTGCGAGGGTGGTACTGGGGAGAGACCGCTACCTGTAGCCCCTCACAGGCAGGCTGGTTCCACCATAGGCTAGGATGGGCAAGTGAGTGAACAGCCTCTCCCGCAGTGCCAGGTAGGTGTAGTTGGCGCCATGGAGGCAGGTCTTGTTAAAGCCAGTGCCAGGGTGGATGGCACCAGGGAGACACTAGGGCGCTGAGACAGCGAAGGAGAGCGCTTACCAGACCGCTTCTGTAGCGGTTCCCCTGGTGCTGGGGAGGGAGTGGGTTGCCTGTATCCCAGCTCAGTGCTGTGGAAGGCAGAGGTCTCCGGGGACGGAGAAGATACCCGGACCTCTTCATGCTCCAGTGCCCTGTGGCATGGATTTGCCTGTGGTGCCAGGGTAGCCAGCGACCAGCCTCGCTCTAGCAGCCCTCATCTCTGAGAGGAAGGCAAACTTCCTCTTCAGCTTCGGCAGCCTGGGAGGCGTGGGCATGGGCAGGAGAAAGGCCTTCACAGCTTTGAAGGCCTCTGATGTCAATGGCACCGGGATGAGCTCTGGGCCTTGTCCCCAAGAGCGGGTTGGTTGGAGAGAGCCAGAGTGTCGCTGGCACTGTGGTCCCAAGGTCAACACTGAGCATGGTTTCTTATGCTCCGCTGGGGAGAGGCACCGAGAGGGCCCCAGTGCCAACAGCTCTACGGAAGTCCCCAATGTACTGGGGGTACACTGCAGTACTTGCTCCATAGCCAGAGCACAGCGCTTTTGCTCTCTGCCCTTCAAGGTCCTCAGTTTATAGGGCAGACTGAGCATTTGTCTGCCTGGTAAGATTCACCCAGGCATTTAAGGGACTTCTCGTGGGGGTCATCCCTTGGGAAGACCTTGCCACAGCTCATGCAGGGCTTGAACTCCAGCATGATGGACAGCAGGTGGGAGCGGTGTTCAGGCTCCAGCTGTGAGGATTCAGTGAGAGCACGGATCGCAGTGGGATGATGTCCATGAACAGGTCTTCTAGCATGAATGGATGGCTCATAAACAAAGCAGAATAGACAGGCACTTGCAGAAATGCAAGAAACAGGCTGTTCCATAACTGTCGCTGAGGGTGGAAAAAGGAACTGAGGAGGATCGGGGCTGAGGCCATATATATAGCTGCGGCCAGAGGGGGTTTTGGCCACTGACCCTGCTCTGACAGGCTAGGGCAAAAAGTTTCTGGTCAATCATGTGCTGCAGCACGCAGACACATAGACCTGAATGATGTGAGCAGTGCTTGAAGAAGGTAAGGTCACTGTCGAGAAACTAAATAAATTCTGTCAAGTTCCAAAGGGTACCCATGTCAGTGTAGTCCAGCAAACCAAACAAGGAGTCTTGTGGCACTTTTAAAGACCAACAAATTTATTCATCGCATTTGTTTTCGTGGGAGATGAAGTGGGATTCTCCTTCACAAAAGTTCATGCAATATAAATCTGTTAATCTTTAAAAGTGCCATCAGACTCCTTGTTTGTTTTCAATAAATTCTTTGTACTTGTCTTCACTGCAGAGGATGTGATGACTCCCATACCTGGGCCATTCTTTTTATGGGACAAACCTGAGAACAGACTGAGGTGTCAACAGAAGAGGTGTGAGAACAAACTGAAAAATCAAATAGTAATAAGTCACCAAGACATGAGGGTATTCACCCAAGAGTTCTGAAGAACTACTAACTGTGGTATGGAACATAATGGTTAATTAGTCTCTGCACCAGGTAACTTGGGGATAGTTAATGTAAAGCCGAAAAAAAAAAAAGGTTTGAAGGGTGATTCTAGCAATTACAGGCTGGTATGCCTAACTTCAGTACCAGGCAAATTGGCTGCAACTATAGCAAAGAATATACATATCAGACACATAAATGAATGTGATGCAGTGGGGCAACAGCCCAAACAGCTTTTGTAATGAGAAATCATGCTTCAACAAGCTACTACAATTAATTTAGGGTATTGCGATCATTGGACAAGTACTACCCAGTTGATATATTATACCTGAGCTTTCAAGAAGCCTCTGTGAAAGACTCTGAAGCAAAGTAAGCAATCATGGGATAAGAAGGAAGATCCTCTCATGGTTTAGTAACCAGGAAAAAGGAAACAATAAATGATCAGTTTTCACAGAAAAGAGGTAAATAGTAGGTCCCCGAATGATCTGAATTGGAACCTGTGCTGTTCAACATATTGATAAATGATCCAGAAAAGGGAGTGAACAATGAGATGACAAACTTCACCAATGCTACAAAGTCACAGCTAGTTACATCTAAAGGTGACTGTGAAGAGTTACAAAGATTTCACAAAACCTGGGTGACTGGGAAACAAAATGACAGATGGAATTCAGTGTTGGTAAGTGCAAAGAAATCCAAATTGGAAGAAATAATTTCAACAATACATACAAAAGGATAGGTTGTAAATTAGCTGTTACTGCTCAAGAAAGAGATCTTGGAGTCATTGTGGATAGTTTACTGAAGAATTCTGCTCAGCGTTCAACAGAAGTCAAGAAAACTAACTATGTTAAAAACCATTAGGAAAGGGATAGATAGTAAGACAGAAAATAACATAATGCCACTTTATTCATCCATGGTATGCCCAGACCTCCAATACAGCATACATTTCTGGTTGTCCCATCCCAAAAAAGAACTGGAAAAGGTACAGAGAAGGGTAACTAAAATGATTATAGGTATAGAACAGTTGCATATAAGGAGAGATTAAAAAGAAGGGGAATGCTTCATTTTGGGGAAAAAAGACAAGTAAATGGGATGTGACAGTGGTCTATAAAATCATCAGTGCTGTGGAGAAAGTAAATATGGAAGACGTATTTACCTCTTCATATAATAGAGAACCTGAAGTCACCCAATGAAATTAATAGGTAGCAGATTTAAAACCAATAGAAGGAGGTACTTCTTCACTGAATGCACAGAACACTATAAAATTTGTTGCCAGGGAGGTTCTGAAAGCCATAAGTATAGCTGGGTTCAAAAAAGAATTAAATAAGTTCATAGAGGATAGGCTCACCATTTGTTATAGTCAACATGGTCAAGAACACAATCCCATGGTCTGAGAGCCCCTAAATCTCCGACTGCTAGAAGCTGGAACTGGATGACAGTGGATGGATCACTAAATAACTGCCCTGTTTTGTTTATTTCCTCTGGAGCATCTGCCACTGGCCACTGTCAGAAGACAGGATGCTGGACTAAATGGACAACTGGTCTGACATAGCATCTTACGAAATACAGGCAATTGCTACGTTCTTATGATTCTGCAAGTTGCTTTTCCACTTAGTCCAAAACAACCCAAATTTAGTGACCTTCCAGGTACTCTGCATCGGCCATTTGTTTGACAGGGTTCGTAAAGGACTACGGGTGTTGTTCCTACAATGACAAAGGGGTAGAAATAATTCTCTGTAGATACCTGGTTGGTTGAAATCCAACTGTAATGACTACATTAGTGATGCTTTGGGTGTTCTTATAGTATCTATAAGTTAGGGTGCTTACAGCCTTGGGAAGGCATTTTTTCACTACCTTCAATCTAAATAAAAAACATATAAAGTCAAATAAACAGAGACATAGGATTATTCTCCTGACTCATCGGCTGTGTTCACTCAGCACTCTTATTTCGAAACAACAGAGGTTGTTTCGAAATAACAAATACCCTGTTCACACGACGCATGGTTGTTTCGAAACAACGGCCCCGTTGTTTCGAAACAATGGCGTTGTTTTGAAACAACTTAAACCCCATGGCTGTGTTCACACGCACAGGGTTATTTCGAAACAGGTTGTGTCGAAACAACTTGTTTCGAAACAACACCTTATTTCGAAATATCTTATTTTGAATTAACAAAACGTTAATTCGAAATAAGAAAAAAAGCGGGAAACGAAATAGCACTGTTAATTCGAATTAAGTTATTTCAAAATAAGGCATTATTTCGATACAAGTTGTTTCGACACAACTTGTATCGAAATAATGCCTGTGTGTGAACACAGCCATCTTGAAGGTAGACCAATTGGGTGTCATCAGCTCCTGTTCAGGAGAATTTAAAGCTCAGGAAGAGTCTCAAGGCAAGAGAAAGCTAAGGGAGACATAAGACTGTGATATTTCTCTCTGCTGTTCTTAAATTAAGCATGAAGGAAAATCCCAGGTAGGGGTGAGTTTTAGAGAGAAATCAAAAGTGTACATGCACGCATGCATGGATGTACATGCATGCACATGCACAGAGTTGAATCTTGGGTCCCTATATCGCTGTTTAAAGGGACCCTTCCTGAACACAGTCTCCTATCCTCCTTTGTTCTTGTAAAAGACTACCATAGGGAACTGGGGTTCTAGGACCTCTAATAAACTCTGAGGGCATGTTATCCCATAACTGCCTATTGCAGGTTCCTTGCACCTGCCTCATATGCACCTAATGCTTCCTGTGTCATAGACTGGATACAGCAGTAGGGACTAATGTTTGATCCAATCTGACAGTTCCCAAGGTTGGTGGGAAAGGAGAGCCATCTTTTAAGCATACCTACACAATCAAAGATGCCTCCTCCCCATGTTACAAGAAGATGACTCTGTTAGGGTGCAATTTAATTCAGATAGTTTGCACAAAACATTTTTTAACCAAGTTACATTTAAAATGCCTCAGAGAGATTTCACAAAGGCTGCATTCGACAGAAAGAAGAATTTTTTTCCCCTCAAAAATGACACTCTTTACTGAAGGACATTTGTGTATTTTAATCTATACAAATAATATGAAGTTAAGGCCTGTATCTTCAGTGAACTCTGTGCAGGTACAAACAAAACTAGTTGTGTGATTAGGTTCTAAATCTTGTCAATTTATCTGCTATTTATATTTTTGTCTGCATCTTGTAAAATATAAGGGGTAAGGTGAGAATTGGGTCAGGAAGGAAGAAATTGAAATATACAGATTTTGAGTGGATTCATCTACACATCCCATCCAATTCAGACAATTATCAAACCTTCAATTTACATATCTGGACAAAATAAAATTTTAAAAGATGCATTTGTTTCTTCTTCTAGATGTGGGTTTGTTTTAATAAATATCTTAAAGGACATCAGTCTGTCTAGCTAATCATAAGTTCCTCCTACAATTAAAGTACATAGATTCCTCTTCAAAAGCAAGTCATTTCATTTATAATGCAAGAAACATTTATTGTTTCCAGTCTCTTTTTGCTTTTAAAGCTGACAAGTTTGACTCCATAATTTATGAATCCTTATGAAATAACAAACGTTACATACTACAGTGTAATTCTGTGAATTTTGTATCAATTAAATGAAAGACAAAATTCAGAAGGTAAATCTGGCAATGGTTTTTCTGAAAGCAGTTACCTCATACCAACATAGCTTAGGTTTCTGTTACTAAAACTCAGCACAGTTGTCAAAGGAGTGTATTTTCATCTTTACGCCTGTACTGGGATATATACACAAAACTCTCAAGGGCTTACCAGGCAGTTTTCAAATATAAAATATGAAGTAAAATAAAGAAACTCATAATGTTACTGCTTCCTTTTATTTTTTTAAATGCTTATTATTCATTTCAGCATGGCTGTTGTGTTTATCAAACTTTTTTGAGCAGTCTGGGGAAAGAATGGTTATTACCATTTTGTAACCTTTGTTCTTCAGGATGTGTTGCTCACATCTATTCAGTGCTAAATGTGTGTGTGCCACATGCACAACAGACAGAGATTTTTCCTTCAATGACATCTATAGCAGGCGTGGCCAAACTGTGGCTTGGGAGCCACATGTGGCTCTTGAATGAAAAAGTGTGGCTTGCAGTAGAATGTGTGCAAATCAGCTTAGTAAGTAAAAGGGCTATAGGCCTCAGTGTGGCTCTTGAAGGTTTAATAATCAACTTGTGTGGCTCTTGAGTTCCATAAGGTTGGCCACCCCTGATCTATAGGATTGGCCCTAGTGTCATGTGTGCATGTGCCATATAAGGGGTACTGCTGTTCTGGCCTGTCCTTATTAGGGGGGCCAGCAGGACAACCATCCTGGGTCTGCACTGCTGCCCCCTGCCCCACTGCCTTTGGCGGCAAGCAGGGGAGGGGCAGGAGCGCAGGGCCCAGTCTCTGGTCCAGCCTGCCCCACCCCCAGGGTGGAACAGCTGGCCCAGGTACAGGGCAGGGAAGAAGAGCCCAGCCTCTGGGGGGAACGGGCCCCCACAGGCCAACTGGCCCTCTTCCACCCCTACACAGGGATTGCCCTGCTGCTGACTCCACACCTTCTCATTTCCTTCTTGCTGTTAACTCTGACAGAGGGGTAAGAAGCTGGGTCACAGAATGGACATAAGCAACACAGCTTAAAGAACAACAATTGTAAAAGCTGGTGGCCATTCTTTCTTCTCTGAATGCTTGCTCATGTCCATTCCATGCTAGGTAACTTACAAGTAGCATACCTGGACATGAGATCAGAGTTCATGGAGATGTTGACTACAAGACTGTTCCTCCAAAACTGGCATCATCATGGGCCTGCTGGTTGATGGTGTAGTGGGACATGAAGATATGAACTGATGAGAATGTTGCAGCTCTGTGGTTACCTTGGATTGGCTGACAAAGTCTGGGCTCTCATGGAATAAGCAGTAATGATGGCTGGAGGAGGAACTGTCACCTGTTCATAGCAAGCTTAGATGCAGGCAGTTATCCAGGAGAAGTTCTTTGGGACACAGGTACCCCTCTCATCCTTCTGCTACTGCTATGAGAGTTGCATGGACTTGCAGAAAATCTTGGTCCTCTCAACATAGAAGGTGAAGGCCCACCTAACATCCAATGTATGTCACTCATGTTCCTCAATGATGTTATGAAATATCAGAAAAAAGACAATGAGAGAAATGTTCTGGTTTTTTAGAACTGTAATACCACTTGGTAGGAAGGCCAGATGGGGATACAGCTGGACCCTGTCATTGAAGAACAGCATATAAGGGGAGTATGATGTCAGAGCTTTGATCTTGGAGACCTTTCTGGACAAGGTGTTGCCACCAGGAAATCAGCCTTCCAAGAGAAGTAGGATGGGACAAGATGCTAATGGCTCTAAGGGGGGATCACATAAACCTTGAGAAGATTAGGTTCAAGTCTCAGAGGGAAATCAGGTCATGAACCTGAAGGCAAAGTCTTTCCAGGAGACTGAGAAACATGACCATCATCTCACGGGAGAACACTGATCTATCCTGCACAGGAGGATGAATGGCTGAGATAGCTGACAAGTAACCTTAACAGATGAAAGACCCAAACCTTGACATGTCAGGTGGATAGCCTGCAGAGAAGATGAGGATGAAGTGAGAGTCCATCTAGAGAGCCAACAAATGTAATGTCATTTGGCTCCATAGCTATCCCTGGTGAAAAGGTTTCTGCTACCAAGCAAGACTTGCTAGATCTGTTCTGAGTACTCTTCAGAGCTCAGTCATTCAGCAACTATGCTGTCAGTTGCAGGGAGGTGAGGATGGGTGAAGCAACTTATGAAATTAGGTCTAGGAGGAGTGGGAGCATGAGTGAAGCTTCAATTTGCTTTTGATTGAGAGGTCCAGGAGCATACAGAACCAATGATGGCATAGCCATACTACAGCTACTAGTATAATACTTACCTTGTCCTATTTGACTATTCAGAGGACCTTGGGAACCAACAGGATTGGTAGGAAGGCATACAGTGAGTGGTCTGCTCAAAAGCAGGCAGGCTTCGGAGAGGGAGCTCCTGTTGAGCCTGCATGGAGAAAAGATCTGATGTAATTTCCTATTCTGAAGAGGCCCCAACTTCTGGAAGATAACATTCTGGAAGATGACCTCTGAGTGAAGAGACTGCTTGTGGTAAGAGAAAAAGGACCTGCTGAGGCAATCCACAAGTTCATTTCAGGCTCCAGGGAGATGTGATGGCTTGAGGTGATTGATGTGCTTCATGCTGAAGTCCCACAGAGCCTCCTGTCAGAGGGCTGAAGATTGAGCACCTCCCTGCTTGCTGATGTAACACTGATGCTCTGCCAATTGCATCATGTAGATAGATGCCACCATGTTACCCAAAGGTGAGTGATTGTTAATGGGTGCATTGCAAACTGCTTGGAGATGAGGTCCGACCTAAGTCAAAATCTGGACCCTAATAAGCAGGCCTTGGTCTGAGTTGAGTTGGAGGAGTGGCCCAATGAACTCTCTGAAATGGGACCAGAGTTGACTTTTGCTCATCTCTGAACAGATGCAGCACTCAGAAATAGGTGGTTTGTACTGTACAAAAGTTGTGCTGGACCTGAGCCTGCAGGAGGCCTTTGATCAGTCAGTTGCCAAGGTACAGACAGACATGCACACCTCGACATCTGAGGAAGGCTGCTACCACCACCATCGTTTGTGAAGTCATGTGGGGCTACTGGTAAGCTGAAAGGAAGCACAATGACCTGGTAGCACTAACCCATTACATACCTGAGGAATCTCCTGTGTTCATGGAAGATGGAGATGTGCAAATAGACATCCTTTAAATCAAAAGAGGCATACCAGTCTCCTGGATCCAGGGAGGGAATCATGGAAGCCAGGGAGACCATGTGGAACTCCAGTTTCTGAACATATTGATTGAGGTCATACAGGTCCAGGATAGGCTGTACACCCCCCCCCTTACGATTAGGAAAGATAGGGAGAAAAACCCTTTCCCTCACAAGTCTTGAGGAACCTCCTCTACAGTCCCCACCACAGGAAGGCTTGCTGCTACTGTAAGAGAAGCTGCCTGTGTGAAGGGTCCTTGCTGAAGGATGAGGGTCGGAGGGAGGTGTGGATGAAAACTGGAGGGTGTAACCAACTGCTATAGTCTGTGGTCTGTAGTGATAAATGATCACATGGGGCTGAAGAGTGACAGGCAATTCAAAACCAAAAGGGAGAATGGATCCAGAGTTGGTTCTGGTAAGCCATCCTTGGGCATATCTTCAAAAGGCCTGCCTGGCCCCCAGCGTATTTATGTCAGCCAGACTGGAGGGGCTGAGGTAGAGGGTGCGGGTTGGTGTAATTTATACCCTTTTCTTTTATTTTGTATGGCTCCTGTCTTGGAGATTGTAACACAATGTACCCCACGTACAGCCTTATGGTGTGATTTGTGTATCATTCACGTTCACCCTTATAGTGTAACTGCGTATTGTCTAATGCAAAGTATATCATGTGAGGTGGATGCTCATGACATATTGAACATTACTGTTATGATAATGTCTTTCCCATAATGTTATATGTATAGATATGAAACTCTGGTATGCAATATTCTGAAGTGTCTCTCTCATGGCTTGAACAGATCCAGACAAACACAAAGCTGAAGGCTGATGCCTCACAGAGACATGCATACAAAAGCAATGGATTGGCCTGAGCACTTAGTAAGGTGACACCTGCTCATTTGATTCAAGTGGTGGAAACCATGCCAACTTCTGGACATGGCTGATCACCTGACTCCAGGGAGTGACAAGGAAACTTGTTAGAACAGAAGCAATTTAGTCTGTGGAGCTCTCCCTTGGACTCCATCTGGCAAGCAACATCTAGGACACTGAACCTATGGGGGGTGGGAAGCCTGACTGAAAAGGAGTCAGTTGGCTTGTGGTAGGCATTAAGTGGGACTGTAAGGCTAGCAAATTGTGGAATTTAGTTTAGTGTGAGATTTGTCTTTTAATTAATTGTGATCAAACCTTGATTGATATTTTTCTGGCTTATAATCACTTAACATCTTGTTGTAATCAATGAACTTGTTTGTTTTACGTAAAGCAGTGCATATGGGTTGAGTGTGTGTAGAGACTTCACTGACAGTAATAGAGCTGGTGAATATCAATTTCTTTGATAAACTGACAGATTAATGTAATGAGCTTGCAGGGTGCAATTTACACCACCGAACTCTGTAACAGGGCAGTTCCCAGGGTTGCATGTGAGACTGAGGATGTTTACTAAGGGTCTATACCATAAGCAGCTGGCCAGAAGCACTCCTTTACTAGATCAGGGACTGATTACTGGCAGAAGGCTGGGTGTGAGTTGACCCAGGATTATACGGTTCACACAGCAAAGTAGAATATGTTAGGGTCCAGGAGTGAGGGATTGGGATGACAGCTACACACCAGTTCAGACTTGCAGGAAGAGAGGGAGGGGGATGTCACAGGAGTACTGGGAATCTGGAAGTCTCCTAGGGCCTAAAATGCTTGCTAGGGGTATGTAAATGCTCAGAGAGTGCACCTTAGCCCTTGAGTGTTTGAAGCCAGGAAGTCTGGAGTCCATCTGTTTGGAGAAGAGGAAAGTCCATTTGAAAAGATGGACCTTGATGGACTGCTGCTCTTCATGAGAGTGGCCTGGTGACTGGAGCCACAAACAGAGCCTCATAGTGACTGCTGATGCCATAGTGCTGGCTGCTGAGTCAGTCGCATCCAGAGCTTCCTGGAGGGAAGTCCTGGTCACCATCTTGCCTCTCTCCAGTGAATTCCTGCCTCAACTTCTGCGGGTAGTCCTTAAATTTAACCACTGAATCCCACAGGTTAAAATCATACCTCTCCAGCAGAGCTTGCTGTTTAGAGATATGTAACTAGAAGCTGCCTGCCAAATAAACTTTGCATCTGCCCAGGTCTGGTCTCTTAGCATCTTTACTTTTGTGGGGAGCACTCAACTGCCTGTCTGTCTTGCTCATTTGCAGCTGCCACCACCAGACACTGCAGTGAGGGATGTGAGTACAAGTACTCAAACCCATTAGCAGGTACATAGTTCTTCTTCTCTGTCCTTTTTGAAGTACAGGACAGAAAAAAAGGAGTCTACCTTAGCACCCTGACAGGCCCCAGATATCAATTAACTGCCACCCAGATATCAATTAAGCTGTGGGCAGAGTCCTTTAGCTCCTCAGCTTCAAGCTCCAGGTTTCCAGCTCTTGAGGGGCCTTCAAGTTGTTTGGGAATAGCAACCACTAGCGCCTTTGACCACTTTGTGTCAAGGTGATGAGCAAGAGGCCTATGCCAGAAGAGGACCTGCCTCTTCTTCCTCTTCCTGAACGATGTCACACTATTATATACAGTTCACTAACACTAATTTAGAACTATATACCTAGCTACCATAACTGTATAGTATCTACAGAAGTCCAAACCACTGGGAAGGAAATCTTGCAAAAGCAAGAGAGATGATTCCAGCCAACTGTCATGGGTGGTAAAACAGAACTCAGGGCATACAGCTGGCAGCACCCCTTATTCCAACACATATGCATGTAGCTCCAGGGGCGCTAGAACCAGTCTTACAGATCCCACTGAGGAAAATATCTCCAGCAACTGTACATGCAGTACACACACACCTAGCCGAGGATGGACATGAACAAGCACTCAAAGAAGAAAAACTCATTATTATTACTTTTAATCAGTTTAAGCATTTTTACTCTGCATATGCATCCCTTACAAAATACAGCAGAATAGTAGGAGAAATGAAGCATGAACTTGATTCAACTAATGTACAATAAATACATCTAGGCTGACAGAATAAAATAAATTTAATCAAAGCAAAATTAGGGTAATGGAATGTTTCTTAAACCATTCAGCCAAAATACCTGTTTTCTTCAAGGCACCATGCACTTGGTGTGATGCAGGCTGGATTTAGGGGACCATTTATGATATTACAGCCATTGCCAGCTTAATGGCCCATTAAGAAAATTCTTAGGTACAATGGGTCCAGAGAGAGACCTGATGAGTCACTAGGACTTGCCCAAATGACTCCGGACTCCATCTTACTGCTGTAAATTTCCATATAGAATGGAAAAAGGCCAGAAGACATAAAAGGCAGTAGCACCACCATTTTGTCTTCAGTTGTCCTTTAATCTATACAGCTTACAACAAATACCTACCTCTGAATCTATTCATCTGTGACTGAAGCTGTGAAACAAAGGACTGAGACGCATCCAGGTACTGGATGTACACCAGAGGAAATGTACAAGCCTGCAAACTTCAAATTCTGCCAAGAACCTGATGTATATGGCCTTATAATAACTTGTATATATCTTTAGTTGCTTTAATCCTTTAACAGTTCTCTCATAACTTGTTTCTTTCCTTGTATAATAAACCTTTAGTTTTAGTTACTGAAGAATTGACTGGCAGCATGGTAATTTGGTAAAATCCAAATTTGTATTGATCTGGTTGATGTGGCTAATCTGTTGGGGTCAGAAGAATCCTTGTGGTAAAAGCAAGGAGTTGTAAGTAACTTCTCTTTTTACTAGACCCAGTGGCTGATTGAGAACCAGTGGATGAAATGCACTAAAGGGGGCTGTTTATATTCTGTTGTGCCTTCTTGATAACGAGAAAGGAGAATCAGAAGCATTTGCCATGTCTACACTTCCACAGACATTTCAAAATAGTTATTTTGAAATAACTATTTTGATTTGATTTTGAAATAATTATTTTGAGTTAATAACAATTTTGAAATAATGTTAATTTGAAATAGGGGTCCAGGGAAGACTCTCTATTTTGGAATAAGGCAGGAGTTCTTATTTCAAAATAGAGAGTCTTTGCCAGACTCTCTATTTCGAAATAGGGAAAGGCAGTGCAAAGTATAAGGCTATTACTTTGAAAAAAAGCCAATTCCGCGACTTGGTATGGCTTTTTTCGAAATAACTATTTTGAAAGAACTGCTCTTTTGAAATAAATGCAGGTTTAGTTATTTCAAAACAGTGCTTCATTGTTTTGAAATAACAAAGCGCTTATTTCAAAATACTTAAATGTGTACATGGACAAGCTAAAGGTGTTTTTTGAAATAAGCCTCCTTATTTTGAAAAAACTTTGCAGCGGAGACATACCCATTGTTAGTGGCTGCTTGGGGAAGTTTGAGTTCAGGTCACTCACCAGTATGGTGAGTCTGCTCTCCACTTGCAGCCTGCCCTCATCTTGGCATTTTCAGATGGCTACCCTAGGCTGACAGGGTTACACAGGGCTTGGAATTTTGGTATTTATATTCTTATCTATTATAAATTTCACTGTGTATAAATAATAACATCTACTTTGGAGGTAGACTAAGCTAAACAACAGTAAGGCACTCATGGTGCAGAATAAGTGTCCACACAGGGAGATAATGAGGAATAGCTTTTACAAATGATTACTCTGGGCTATTTCTCCATGTAGATAAAACCTAAGAGTATAGAAAATATGTGTCTAGCATACTGTGTACTTATTTGTGTCCAGGTATAAATAGTGTCTTGGGTTTTCAGTTTTTACTGATTTTCACTGATGAATTATTAGGTTTTCTATTAAAGGAATTCAGTTTTTACTGATTTACGTCTGTGTATCAATCCACTCAGTACAGGTACTTATTTTTGTTATATACTAAAGCGTAGTACACAATGGGCGTGTCCTGCAGCCCTGAAATTGAACCAGTTCCACAGTGTAAAACACAGAGTACATGCATATTGGAGGTTGGAAAATCAAATAATAGTCTACTGTGATTACCAAGATAGGACAGGTTGTAAACAGAATTAATATTTCTGCTATTAATACCAAACAGGGAGAGGTTGCAAGTGCTTTGGGAACAAAATAGGCAATGACTGCCTAGGAAGGAGTACTGCAGAAAGGAATCTGGATGGCACAGTGGACCACAAGCTAAACATGACTCAACAGTGTAACACTGTTGCAAAAAAAGCAAACACCATTCTGCGATGTATTAACAGGAGTATTGTAAATAAGATACGAAAGGTAATTATTCTGAGCTACTGCGCCCTGATTAGGCCTTAATTGGAGTATTGTGTCCAGTTCTGACTGCCTCATGTCAAGAAAGATGTGGACAAATAGGGGAAAGTCCAGAGAAGAGCAACAAAAATAATTAGAAGTCTGGAAGACTTTCCTTATGAGGGAATATTGAAAGAGCTGGGTTTGAACAGTGTAAGAAAAGAGGAGACTGAGAGGGGACATGATAAAACTTATCAAGTACTCAAGAGGTCGTCATGAGGAGGAGGGAGAAAAATTGTTCTCCTCAACTGCCAATGAAAGGACAAGAAATAACAGGCTTAAATTACAACAAGGGATGTTTAGGTTGGACATTAGGAAAAAATTCCTAACTGTTAGAGTGATTAACCACTGGAATAAGTTGCCTAGGCAGGTTGTGGAATCTCCATCATTGAAAGTTTTTAAGAGTAGGTTAGACAAGCACCTGTCAGGGATGGTTTAAGAGGGTACTTGCTCCTGCCATGAGTGCAGGGGACTAGACTTGATGAAAATATGTAATACCTCTAGACACCCATTTACCTCTTTTAGTGCTAATTGCCTTACCTATTTGGATGGGCAGGACAGGCCTGGCTTCTTCTGGATCTGCACACAATTGTCCTGTTCCTTCTGGAGCTGACTCCAGACAACTCAAAAATGGCTTCTTCTCACTCTAGGGCTCCCAAGGGAAGGCATCTCACTCCATGTTGTCAACCTAGCTAGCTCGTCTTCCTGTGATTTCCCTTCTTGATCATTTGGTTCTGCCTCTTTTTTTGAGCTAGCCTGCAATCCTCCACAACCAAGAAGAGCCCTTGTTGTTCAACATATCAAATCTCCTATCCCCCTCTTGGTTGCCTAGCAGACTCTGATTCCACCCTTGGTTCATCCTTCCTCCCAGGGACAGTGTGCCACTCCCTGAACTACCAGCAGCCTGAGCCCCAGGGACCTACACAAGCTCTTTGGAGGTTCCAAATAGATATGGTAAAAGGTAAACATGGGATGAAGACAGATGTCTATGCCTGAAAGCAAGTGACACAAGCAGATTAAGCAGAATGTGAGCTTTGGGATCGACAGGCCACATGAGGAGCTTTCACTTGGGCTTTAATAAACGAGAGGACCTAACATGATTGCGTCAAGGAAGTTATGCATGCTCTTTGTTTTGCCTGACAACTGTTGTTAATAGCAGAAGGGCCTGTTTGTGACTGCATGTGACAATACCGTCCAATAGCAAAAACCCTTCCTAATGTAGACAACCTCATTCATAAGTACTGAAAGAAAATGAAAATGCTCTAGTATCTAAACTGATGGAATAAACTGAAGGCAATTTGATACCTAGTTTGATTTTTGATGTGTTTCCTGAAGTTTTGGACCATCTAATTCTTGGCCTTTTTTTCCTTTTTTTTTATTTCAAAGTGAATAAACCTGCATCACTCTGTGCTGATGTGACACTCATCCCCTCTACTGGCATCCATTTTGTCAAGGCATTAATAACTGACATGTTTGAGATGTACCAACTATTTTGGGAAAATATGGCCACAAATAACACAGATTCTTTTTCTTACATGGCTAAGTTTGCACAGAAGATTAAACTCAAGCTGCTATGTATTACCTCTCCTACACATCTGACTAACATTACCTTATCAGCAGCCACTGCTGCCGAAGAAATGAAAGACATGAAAACCTTCATCATTGGATTTGGGGCCATTTTCAAACATGCCAACGAGCTGAAGGCATTGTTTTACACAAAGCAAGACAAGTGCAGATCCAATTGCCAATTACCTACCCTTGTTGTGGCACATCAGTGGATGAGCTTCTATTTCACTGCCTGTCATGTAAATAATGCATGGACTATACTAATGTATCTCCTACCTACATCCTCCTCAGTTCATTGGTCCTAAAGCAGAAACTGTAAAGAGAATGGCAAATAACCAGTCTAGGTAATGCTCTTTATTGAAGACTTGGAATCACTGGTTGACACACAGAAATCACTGGAATTTTCTTTGACTACTGCTAACACATTTGCTAATACAGACATTTACTGGATCCTGACAACCAAAATCTCAGCTGAATTGAGCACAAAAGCTGCAGGAGAAACACACAGTGAGAAAACCCAGCTGTTTCTTAAAATCCTTCCCAAACTGGAACATGAAAAAACCAAAAAAGGGTTCACTCCTTCAACACAGTGCTCAGGGAGAACTGGGAGATGGCTACGGCCCATAATCCGAGCCCCTGAGTGCTTTGTGTCTATTCTTTTTGGAATGTTACCCAGATATTGCACCCCTTCTGTAAGGTGAATTTTGCAGCAGACTATGACTGTCAGGGCCTTCCTTGCGGGGAGTTGGGGGGGTGAGTGAGAGGGACGATCACCCCTGGCCCCACAGTTCTGTGGACCCTGCACTGTCCTGCCATGAGCAGGGCAGTGCAGGGCTCACATCGCTGTCCCCAACAGCTGCACTGTCCCATGCCCCCCTCCCCGCTGCCTTCAGCAGGGATCCTAAGGTGGGGAGGGGAGAACCAGGAGCGCGGAACCAGCCTCTGCTCTGGGCCAGCCCGCCCCATCCCTAAGATGGAGAAAAGTTAGCCCAGGCTCTGCTCTCTCACCCCTCCCCTGGGCTGGCTGGACAGGCCTGATGACTGTAATGCCAGATTGTTTCAAGCATTTGCCACTAAAGAATTTCAAATCTGAAAGAATTTATTACTTAATTGAACTTGCCTATTCCTGACTATGTGGAATTGGATGTGCCCAGCTTTTTGGAATAGGCATCAAGACACACTTTCTAAATTCAACACAGTGGCATGACATGCTTTCAGTTTACCCCCTTGGAACTATTGATGATGAATGCATGTTTTCAGAGTTGGACTATCTCCAAAACAGCAAGAGGCTTGACATGAGTGAGAATACTTTGACGAAAAAGTATGTGAGCATATGCAAACCAAGATTTCTGGGAAAACTATAAAGTCTGAGAGACACAAAATATATCTTTGTACATTTAAAAAATAGTTCGAGTTATACTATGGTAAAATGTGTGCATTGCAAACTTTTTCTGTTTCCCCTGTTGGGCCCCCTCCAGCCCATTTTTTCCCCCTGTATTTTATTTTTAAGCTGACTTCAACCCAGTTTTAATGTTTGTAAAATAAACACTGAAAATTCTCAGATTTTTTTTAACAAAAAACCCCCCTGAAAATATGGAAAATTACATATAAAGGCCAGTGGCAAGGTACAATGCCCTACTTGGTCTTGGACATTATTTACATAAACATACTGGGACAAATCAGTTCAGATAGGTGCTTTTTCTGAAAGTAAGATGTTTTCTAGGTGAGGGATCCCCGCAAATTGCCTAAGATCATAGAGCAAAATACTTCTATTCAAGTAATGCTTTTAAATGTGGCCTCTCTTTGTGTGTACTTATAACTTACAAACACTCATAATTCCAAGTGTATATCACTCAAACGTCTCACTACAAGACTGTACTGTACATAAGGTAAACGGACATTTTTATGAAATAAACAACACTCTCAATCAACTGTACTATGGACACAAAGAAAGGGGCCAGGTTGGGGGGGGAAAAAATCAGGGTCTCATTTTATTTACTTTCTGGGTTGTATGTTATGGCAGATTCTCTGTGAGGAATGGGCTACTGAATCCTCTAGAAAATACTTTTTTGAATGGTTTATAGAAAGCAAATAGATACTACTGAATCATGGGCTCTATAAAATTAAATAAAATATTCTCTACATCTTGATACTTAATACTTTAGGATATCAGGATATGCTTTTAATATCCATCCATCCCAAGCTCTTTCACACCATAATAATTCCAGGAACAATACTAACTGCAATTTAATGAGGGGCTCAAAGCGCTGAGCTGCATAAGCATATAGCAAATAGCATTATGCAGTAAGAAAATTAAGTCAATATACAAAAATGTAATATATATCCCTCTATGTATGTACTCACAATAATAAAAATACAGAATAAAATAATGCAGGAGTCAAATATTTTGACAAGCTATACAAGGAATTGGAAGAAGCATATTTTGAACTAAATTGTGCCATCAGATCAAAGCAAAGAGCTCCCACAGAGCTCACTGGAACTGATATATCTATATACTACCATAGATTTGGCCTCTCAAGTTTAGATTTAAAATTAATAAAGCTGAAACTCATGTGAGTGGCTTATCAACAACATACCATTCACTCAACATTAAAAATGAAATATTTCCTCCAAACAAAGAGTGCTCTTGAGCAGTGGTTTTCAAGCCATGGGTTGGGACCAAGTACTGGGTCACAGACCCTCAGGAACTGGGTCGCAGCACCCCCTGCCGCTGCCACCAAACCATTGGAATGCCTTGTACAAAGGTAAAAGAAGCAAGGAGTCCTGTGGCACTTAAAGACTAACAGATTTATTTATTGCATGAGCTTTCGTGGGAGAATATCACACTTAGTCACACGCTTCAAAGCGTCTGACAAAGTGGAAATTTCTCCCATGAAAGCTCATGCGATAAATACATTTATTAGTCTTTAAGTGCCACAGGACTCCTTGCTTCTTTTGCTGAACTAGACTAACATGACTGCCCCTTTGGAAATTGTTCAAAGATGTAATTGTTGGGTAATTTTTTTCAACTGAGTCCCAAGAAAAAAAGTTTGAAAAATACTGCTCTTGAGGAGTCAGGGCTGACCTTCACCTGGTGTAAATTACCCAAGCTCTACTGATGTTAATGAAGCAATCTCCACAAGATAAGTAACCCTTTAAAAAGATTAGATAAGGAAAAAGTGCCAAATTATTCTAATAGTTTCAGCATCTGGTCTCTGACAGTAACCAATGCCAGATTCTTCCAAGGAAAGTGCAATAATGATCTCCATAACAGACATTTATGGTCTAATCACACAACAGGAGAAATTTCTTCTTGAGCTCTGTCAGGTTCCCTTCCCAGGATCTGGTCCAGTGCGCTGCTGTGACCCCCTCTTCTCAACTCCTGAACCCTGATACACTCCACTTTGCTCAGTGGATCCTCACTCCTGGGTCAGTCCACACTAGCTCCTGCATGTCATAGGTCTCAGGCCATGAATATGTGTTCTCTAGCCACTCAGGGGGCTGTCTTCCAGCAAGCACTCCCACTCGCAAATGCCATATTAGGAACTTCCATCCTGCAGAGATCAGAACCCTTTCTTAATCACTGTAGGCCCAGACTCTGATTTGCCCATTTATCAAACAAATGGGAAAGCCCAGCTTCACTCATTCGCACTCTCTGAAGTTCACACAGCTTTAGATGAAACAAACTCTAGTTTATTGGTTAGAACATGATTTTAAGTGAGAATATGGCAAATCAATGCACAATTACTTAATAAAGGAGTCATGAATTACCACAAGAAAATAAAAGACATAAAACACATCCTAACCTAAAGTCACTACCACAAATATGCTCAGGTCACCACTCAACTTTGGCTGTGATGGTTTACAGCCGGTCTCTGCCTATTCCTAGGCAGGGCCCAATCATTTTTTGGAGATGTTTTCAAGATGGAGAATCTCTGGCAAAAAGCCTCTTCTCATTCAGTCCCCCCTCAGGCCCCCCTCTTCCTGGGATGAGATAATTTTCTTTGTTCTACCTGAATCACAGAGCTCAATTTGCATTTTCTTTGTCATATACCTCTACAGCCTCCTTGCTGAGGGATAGCCCTGAGTCATGTAAAATATCTGGAAACTTGCTTCACATCTGTACACATACATGATTCTGTAGGAAACATGACACCATAACAATCATGTAGCACAGCGGTCTCAATCTCACGGCACATGGGCCACATGTGGCTCCTAAAGTTATTTCCCACAGCCTGGAATGACACTATCATTAATGATATTTGCAATATTGTTGCATGAAAAGGTTTCAGAGGTGCAACCCTTGGGCTAAGATACTAGTCCTCATGCAGCCCTCATGGCGATTTGAGTTTGAGACCCCCTGATGTAGATTATGTTACATGCATTCATAAAAGAACCCCTTGTATGGCACAACTGGCATCAAACCATACAATTACATTGCAAACATGAAAAGAAAAGTTACATAGATAATACTCTAGGGATGCACAAATGTGCATCCTATGACAAACCCAGGCAGTTGGTGTCTGGCTTATGTCTTGAAGCTGGAGGGTTAATAACCCTAACACATTTTTATTCTAAATAAGATAATGATAGATATTCTTATTATGGATATAAATATAAAATGTTTTTAATCCTATTAAGCTATCTGCTTCAGTAATACCTTTATGGCAACGGGTTCTACAGGTTAACTATGCACTGCATCAAAAATGTGTTTCCTTTTTATCAGTTTTATATTTATTTCATTGGGTATGAGACAAAAGCAGGACTGTACACCCAACCTTCTTCAAAACCAGCTCATGCTTCTTAGTCTCCTCGTAAACTAAACAGCCTCTAATCTTTGTAATCAGTCCCTAGATCAAAGATTTTCTAGAGCTCTAAATCATTTTCATTGCTGTTCTTTGCCATTTTCTATTTCTTCTGTATCTGTTCTGAGATGGGAGAATGAGAACTAACCGTAGTATCTGAAATGACAGTGTACCATCAATGTATATAATTTCATTACCCTATTTTTGGATTATTCTCTATCCCTTTCTTACCACATTGATTTCCTTCTTTTATCACTACTGTGGAATAAGCAAGTGTTTACTGATAATGACACACAGAATGATTTTTTTTCTGGGCTCATAACGTAACCACCATCTAACCCACTCATCTAGTTTTGTTAATGGAATTCGTTAATGACTTTTCTGAATGTGACTACTGTTAATAATTTTGTATCATTCACAAGTTTTGCCACTTTACTGTTTATCCCCACTTCCATGTCACTGAAGGAACACATTAAATGATTGGCCCCAATACAGCTCTTTGGGTCACTCTACTACTAAATTCCTTTCCTGCTGAAAACTGACCACGTATATTCTTACAGTCCCACTAACAATATTATTATCCAGCACAGGTTTTTGTTTGCAATTTCCCTTCACAAGTGTTCATTCCTTGAAGACAAATGACAAGCCTGCTTGCTATTTCCAGAGAATGACATAAAATGAAACAACTGAACACAAAGGAAGCAGGGATCTATTTGGACGTAGATAATGAACCACCATCATCAAAATTAAATGACTGTATTAGTGAAATTCTAAATTATAAATGTACTGGCATCTAATGAGTCATATTGTTCATGATGGAAAAATCAGAAGTAGGTTAAGATTACCAAATGAAGAAGTGTGTTTCTAGCTCTAGTTTCTTCCTCTCCTTTTGAATCACAAGAACTTCCCACTTAGTTCTCACAGTACTGAAGAGAAATACTCCTAAACCTTGCACACTTCATTCAGATACATTCTAAAGCTGTGGTTCCCAACCTGGGGTCTGGGGACCCCCAGGGGTCCGCAGACGTGTTGCAGGGTGTCTGCAGAGCCTCTCCCTACTGGGGCCAGAATCCAGCTGCAGCACTGATGCTCCCTGCCAGGGCTGCCTCTTCCAGCCCGTGGCCAAATCCTGGCAAGGGGATGAGGCAGCAGCAGCAGCTTCCTGGGAGGGCAAGGGCAGGGGGCCATAGCCACCGCAGCTTGGCCTCCCAGTGGAGCAGACCATGGTGGCGGTGGCGCCACTTGCCGGCTGTCCCAGTGGCGCTGCCAGAGTGGCATGAGCCAGAGTCTGCCTGCGAGGGCCAGATTACATAATCAGCTGGGCGGCTGCAAAGAATTTTTATGTTTAAAAAGGGTCACCAGTCTGAAAAGGTTGGGAACCACTGTTTTAAAGCCATGGCTCGCAACCTTTTTGAGTGACAGCCCCAGTGGTTAAATTATAATTTGATGGGCCTCGGAATCATCCTAATCTATGGGCCCCCTTCCTGTATTCTCCGGTCCCCAACCCAGAGATGTATTTACAACCATTTCTCAGTACCATATGTATCAGTTATTACTCCATAAAAATATTTATAATTTTATGTGGCATTTATGTCTATAGCAATTATTGTCACAAACTAGCTAAGATTGCATAACACAATAAGTAGTACTGTGATTAACAAACACACGCACCCCCCCCAACTCAGGGGAGGGTTCGTAATGTGGTGTTAACAAATGTTCCCTCTAACGTGCGCGGCTGCACGGCCGTGCATGTAAGAAACCCCTCCCCGTGCGGGGGTTTCCAGTTCCCGCGCATGGGGAAGGCCAGTCCAGCAGCGCAGCCCAGGACTGGCTGGGACAGGCCGGCAGAGGGGCTGAGGATCAGCCAGAGGAGTGGGGTCGGGCCGGGCCTGGGGGTGGATCAGCTGAGCAGCTGGGGGAGGAGGGGACAGGGCCGGGCAGGCCCAGGTCGTCAAAGCGGTGGAGGGGGGGTGGGGAGCAGGACCAGGCCAGCAGAGCTCCAGAAGATCGGCTGGGGGCTGGTCAGGCTCAGGGTTACCAAAAAAAAACAAGGAGTCGTGTAGCACTTTAAGACTCCTCCTCTCTGCCCTGCCCTCCTCCGTCCTCCAAGCATTACAGAAAAAGTGCCTTTTGTCCGCTTTTTGCTGGAGGCTGGGGCAGCTCTCTAAAAATACAAGCATGCACGTCCAGCATGTGTTCCTCTGCTCCTCAGCCCAGCTGCAGCTGCGGTTGGGAATTTGGAGAGGATCCCTTGCTGGGCTGGTGCACCTTGATTGAGAGTGAAGCGGGCTGGCTGAAGTGCTGGAAGTGGTTTCGCTTTGCTTTGTTGCTTCTGCTCCTCACCTCGGGCTTCTTTCCAGGCACCAGCTCAGGGCCTCTCCCCTTTCTCTGCACCTGATTTTGGGGAAGGCTTGATCTTACTTTTTGGAGGGGTTGGGGCTTTTCTTCACCTTGATGGGGTCTCTGAAGTGCCCAGAGAGAAACCTGTGGCTGCTTCTTTGCTTTCTGCTTTGCTGCCCTGCTTGGCTTAAAGTTTCTGGGGAGGTTTCTTTCTCTTATGGCTCGGCTAAGCCAGATCTTTATTCCTGCTAATGAACTTTGGCTTTTGACAACAAATCTTTTGTTTAGAGGTCCAACAAAGTTCACTTTTGATTGTGAGGCAGTTTGAATCTGTAAGATTTTCCTTTTCCCAATGTGATTTTTTCAGTTTGTTTCTCCTTTCCAAGAAGAGATTAGTCCACTATAGATGTATCCTTAAATTTTAGTAAGATACACAGATATGCAAGTATTATCCATTCTCAAGTAGCTGCTGGGCTAGGCCTGATCCTATAGTTTAAATGAAGTCAGTGGGAAATTTGATGGAGCAAGGATTGCAATATTTGTCCCTTTGTTAGTAGCAGAGGCGGTGCTGGGGCAGGGAGGGACCTGGGGCACGGGCCCAGCCCCCACCCCCAGCGGGCAGGCCCTGCCCCCACACCCCCGGCCAGGGATAGGGCTGGGGGAGGCTGCGCTGCCGCAGACAGCTAGGCCATGGTGTGGGCCAGCCAGAAGCGGCCGCTGGAGGCCAGGCCCGCGCCTGCAGCCCCCGATCCCCAGCCAGGGATCCCTAGCAGGGGACGGGGCTGCTGCGGGCGGCTGGCTGGGGCCGCTGCTGCTGTGGGTGGCCAGCCAGCCGGGCCCCGGATCCCTGGCCGGGGATCAGGGGCCGTGGCCGTGGGCCCAGACTCCAGCAGACACTTCTGGCCCAACCCCGCCGCAGCCTAGCTGCCCACTGCGGCGTGGCCTCCCCCTGGCCCTATCCCTGGCCAGGGGTGCAGCCTGCCAGGTGGCCAGCTAGGCCCTGATCCCTGGCTGGGATGGGGCCACCGCGGCAGCGGGCCAGCCGGGGATCGGGCCGTGGATCCCCTGCCCAATTGGGCCAGAGATCCAGGGCACTGGTGTTGGGACCCGGGGCAAGTGCCCCAGCGTGCCCAATGCCAGTGATGACCCTGATTAGTAGTTTATCAAATCACAGAAAACAAGCAGTTTGGTTTTGCCTTTTGCTTATATACTCTATGCTTATTTTTACTTTGGTATATTTAGGAAAAAACTGATCATTGCATTCAAGAATAGGTGCTGTTCTCTTGAGTGGAGCATTTGATAATCACAAACATCTACTTCTACTCTGCCCCCCCTAGCCATTTGATGTGTATTTCACATAAAAGCAAACAAAATGTCAACGTCATACAATAGATATATATCCATCTATGGTTTATGGCAGACATAGTAGGATATGATGTTTCCAGAAATTTGCATTTTAGGTAAAAGGTTATGTTTCAGGCAGGTCTGCACTCAGAAACCAGGAGCTCTCATTTTTTCTGATTTCTCCTTTCCTGTATGTATAAAATCTAAAGAGCTTGTCTGTGATTTTTTTTTTAAATACTGCACAGTGAGGCTCAAAACTGAGGCTAGACAGGGAAATCCCCTGTACACCCTGCCTGCACCCCCCCAGTTGTCGGCTAGTAACAGCGTTAGACCAAATGAGTGATCACCCCTATACCCCACCAAACATCCCCCTGCACCACACCCCTAATTTCAAGTCATGGGGAGAATATTGGTGACAGAGATTACTTTTCCTTTAGAAGCAAACACCTCAAATTCTGTTAGACTTCATGTAGTCAAGGGCCCATCCCTCTGTGTGTCAAACAATGAGAGTGAATTCTGTGAAGGAACTTACTGTGTTAAAACTGATTTTAATCTTGTCCATAATTACTACATTAAATTTATTGGAGGTTTGCTTCCATTTGCAACTCACAATGTAAAAACATCAGTCCAGATAGGAGTTCTGCAGTTTGATTCTCCTTGCACCTTGATATAAACATTCAATACTTAGTTTTGTGACTCCTTGAAGTGGTTGGCTTTACGGTTACTTTAATGTGAAGAGGAAAAATACTTAAGCCATTCATTTGATATTCTTGAGCCTCTGTTCTTGCAATTAATCTCACGCTGTAACTAGGGGCTAGACAGATTTCCCTGGAGTTGGGTGATCAATGGGGCAAGCATTGGGGGGGGGGCATTGGCTAGGTGGATGAAGGGGGCCCAGGAGGAGCCCCAGATGTGTATGTGTCCTCCAACATCCTCCTTTTTGTACTTCCCTGTCCTCCCTTCCATGCTTCGGTATTCGGTAACCCTAGTCTGGCAAAGTGGTTGAGGATTGGATGGGGGGTGGGGGGGACAGGCCTCAACCATGGCCAAGAATCAACTGGGGGAGGGGGCAGGCTGGGAGAGCAGCTGAAGATGGGCAGGGGGGCAGGCCTGAAGCCCCACTGAGGATTGGCCTGGGAAGGGGGAGTTGCTAGCTATCCAAGGGCTCCTTTTTACCTCCATGTCCTTCCTCCCTCAGGCATTCTGAAAAATAGGTGATTGTCCAGCCTTTTACTTCTCATAAGTAGACTGTTGTAGGGGAGGCCCAACACAGTGCTGGCACCCACGATCCTGATGTTAAGGGTTTGCTGCACAGATGCACACACAGGGAATAAAGAGCAGTTTATTGGGGGGGAGGGGGGCAGGATCAAGGGGCAGTGGAGTACACCGTTATCCTTTATGCCTAGAAGTTTTTATACATGGAATGCCTGAAGCTCAGTTGATAGAATAATAGATTTGTAATCACAGGGTCAAGCCCTGGGTTGGGTTTTTTACCTTTTGGCCTGTTGCTCCTTAGGGAAGAGTTAAATTGGGGAAAAATATATAGCAAACACTAATAAAATGAAGGAAAATAAAGTATGCTGTGAGCAAAATTACTAATAGTGACCAATTAAGTAAAACAAATACAGGGTCACATTTGAACTGGCTAGCAACAATTTAGGACACCATTTTTTAAAAGTGTAAAATGGGCTGCTGTGCAAAATGAAAAATGAGAGGCAAGTTAATTGCTTTCACTTTAACTTTTTTATGTGCTTATTCATTTTGGAAAACCAACAAAGGCAGACAAACAGGACTGAAGAATTGATGAGACAAAATGTCACATAAGCATAGAATACATTCAAATTATTAATAAAAACAATTTAAATAACTTATTAATTTTTCATTTTTCTATATTTTTCAATAATTTCCATCACATGAAGTTGCACAAAAATTTTATTCAGAAAAAGTTCTGCACACGGGTTCAAAATTTTGCACACAAGCCGTCAAACCTTAGAGGGAACATTCAAATTTCGATAGCAACCCTTTTCTGCTCTCTCCCCTTGTCAGTTTAATTGCCTTTTTGAATGAACTTTGAAAGAGAAATTCTCTCTCCACCTCTGTATTTGCTGCTAAATGATGGTGTATTGATATAGTGATGTGATGCCCTCATCTGCCTTTGTTTGGAAGGTGTTAAAAGGGAAATCTGCATTATAAAGAACCCACAGCTCAACACAACATGGGGAAGATTGCTACATGGGAGCTAGGCATTTGCCCCTCCAGGAAAAGGGGACCAGACCACTGGGGGGCAGAAGGAAAGGCTGCAGTCCAGAGGAAGCAGGTTTTTATACTGCTGAGATAGGATGGAGGAAGGTGGGGTACGGGCTCTCAGAAACTTTTTACTGAACTCCTGACCTCCCACATCTACTATGGGGATGGAAGAAGGCGAGTCTCACCCCCAGGCTGGCTGGGCTGATTTAAAGCAGGGGAGGGAGGAACAATCAAAGCGCACCAGGCTCTCTCCTCATTGGAAAGAAGCGCAGAACAAAACTCTCCTGTCAAATGCAGATTCCTTAAGTGAACTCCAAAGCACATCCCAGCCCAGTGTGCCTCAGTATGGGTGGGAAAATAAAGACGCTCCAACTTAGAACCCAAACAGGCCCAGGATGTGGTATGGGGCAGACTGGTGCCACTCCAGGGCCTGGAAGTGCTCAATCTGGAAGTGCTGAAGCCAAGCCAGTCACACTGCACCGGCAGCCAGAAGGGAGCCACAGGAGCCAGAGTGAGGCAGCCCCTTACAGCAGCAGCAGTGCCCAGCAATCTCCCCAGGAAAGGCAGTGGGGTTGGGCGGTGAAGCATGTCTGTGCCAACGGGGGGCAACCAGCTGGGTGCCGCAGGGGGAGACAGCGGGAGTCGTGTTTTCTTCCAGAGCTCCTGCAGAGGCGGCAGCTCCTCCTAGAGGTCTCAGTGGCCACAGCCCCCGCCGAGACTCATTGGGGCCACGTTGTGACCTGCAGCCACCAGGGCAGGGCAGAACACAGTGTTCTGCCTGATTTTTTTGTTTTTCCAGGCCCCAGAATGCTGGCCCCTCAAATCTGTGGGCTCCAAGACAGAGTTCCAGGGCATTCCACTTTACTTTAACCCCGGAAAGCCTCACTAGTTAACACTAAGTAAAACATACGTCCCACCCCACAGTCCACTGCTCCATCCCCTCTCTGGCCATAAACACATATAACCCATACAATGGTGGTAATATTAAATTACATAAATAATATATATTACTTATTCTTGAATAAAAAGCTAAGCCTTCCCTGGCACACCTGCCACTATGCTTCCCCTGTGGCTCTGCCTCTTCCTGTCCCTCATGGATAGAGGGTAATAGAGCCAGTACACACAGGCAAGATGATCGGGGCTGCTCCGCTCCAGCCAGGTGCTTGGACAGCTTGGGGTTGCTGCTCCTCCATTCCAGCCAGTGGGGAGCTTGGGCTGCTGTAGGACTCAGATAAATGACCTCTGTATTACTGAAGCCTCACAGACTTCTTGTAATCTTTGTCACACTCCCCAGCCGGGAGCCATTGGCCTAGCTTAATAAATTACTTGAACCTCATAGGAAAGCACTCTGTTTCAGGGAATCCCCTATTAAAACACTCTTTTAAGCAGCTCTCTTAAATCTGTGGTCCTCTGGTTTTGAACAAAGAGGCTGTCAAAGTGATAACAGTTCTCTTCTCAATGACCCAGGAGTGAGACTATCAGGAAATAATGTGAATGAGGTAATATCTTTTACTGGATCAGCTTCCACTGAGGACAGAGAGAAGCTTTTGAGCATACACAGACCTTTTTCTCAGGTCAGGTAAATGTACTCAGAGCATCACAGCTAACTACAGGGTGGAACAGATTGTTTAGCACAAGAAATTAATACATAGTTTAAAGGACCATTCAATGTGAAGTGTCCATTACCACTTCTCCAGTCATAAAAGAAAATGAAGGAAGAGAAGGCAACTGGAGGGAGCAGCAGGTTACAGACTGTATAACAAGCCATTAGTCCAGTGTCTCTATTCAGTCCATGATGCTTAATGTCTAGTGAAGTTATCAGGCTCCTCTTTTGAAGGTACTGGGCTGATTTCCTTTGCGGCCAAGGACTGAGAAGTCAGATATAACAGGGCCGTCCCTAGGGGGTGCAGGGCCCGGGGCCAATCGGCCTATGAGGGGCCCTACATTGCTGCCCCTCTCCTGAGCCAGGGGCAGAGTTGGCCTGTTGGGGGGCTGGGGTCTCCTCTCCAACCCCACCTCTGGGCTCGCCCTCCCTGCCCCCAGGGTGGAACAGCCAGCCAAGGGTACAGGAGACAGAGTGAAGCCTGGCCTCTGGGCTGGCTCTGCTCTGCCCGTGGGCTGCCTGTTCCCTACCCTGGGGGCAGGGAAGAGATCTGTGCCGAAGGCAGCAGGGAGAGGACTGGGGACAGCACAGCCATAGTGGGCAGCAGCATAGGCCCCATGTTGCTCTGCTCCTGGCAGGACAGCACAGGGCCCAGGGAACTGCAGGGCCTGGGGTGAGAGGGACAGCACTGGATATAGAGTGCTCGCTTTGTATAAAATTTTTGCTTAGAGGTGTTGTACTGACTTTATCTTTTATCATTTTTCTGTGCAAGTTCATTTAAGAGCATAGCAACCCTTCAATTTCATCCAGATAGTTGCTTGCTGGAGCATTCAGTGCCTTAGATGTGCACTACCTGTGACAAGGAAGAACATGACCCATGGATCTTGAAAGGTGTATAGTGGGAGGTGCATCTGTTGTTCTGGCAGCATCTGTTGCCATTTTGATTCTGGACAAACAATCTAAACTCACTCACATTTCCACCACAACTCCGGCAACCACCACCTGGCTACAGAACTGTCTCCAGAACATTTCCACACTAGCATCAGCTTCCAGGATACCAACTGTAACCCTACAAAAAAAGGTATACAAGAAACTCATGGATCACCACACCTACCGTCATAGATCCAGTAAACACTCCAAACATACCAAGGAACCTATTATCTATAGCTAGATGCTCATATAACAAGAAAACTGCATGCTCCAAGAAGAAAGTCCAGGATGTAGACTTTAAAACATTAAAATCCACCTTCACCAAACAAGGGCACTTCACCAGCAAAACATATTGCATCATGAAACGGAGCCACCCAAACATCATCGGAGAATCTGTTTCAATGCAAATATATCTAACCGCACACCCTCATTGTCATCTACCACTACTCACGGGGTATTATCAAACAATTGCAACTCATAGGGAACACATTCTGAAGGACCCATGCTTCCCATAGACCAACTCAAAATGGCACCAGACCCTGCCGGAATAACAGGTGCAAAATCTGTGGACATATTTCCACTGCTAGAATGATCAACACCTCCCCTACCACCCCATAATACACCATTTAAGATTGATGGGTCATAAACATCCCTACCACAAAATGTGGTGCATCTCATTCAGTGCAGTAAATGCACAATAACAACTATGTGAGTGAAAGCAGACACTCAAACAGAAAAATGGTAAGACAAAAACTCTGTAATCACCTGTTGGTGAACACTTTTCGTGAAGTGACCACCCTACATATCTGACCTCTCAGTCCTCAGCCTCAAAGGAAATCTGCACAATATCCCCCAAATTCAAGCCTGGGAGTTTAAATTCATTACTTTGCTAGACACTAAAAATCCTGGACTGAACAGAAACACTGGGTTTGTAGTTTATTACTGGAATCTGTAACCCACTAATCCACCCTTCCAAGCTGCCTTTTCCACCTTCTCTTTCTTTCCCCCTCCACCCCTATGACTGGTGTGGCAAACTGCTGGTTTTTCAGCACTGGGTCTTGTGCTTTTCTTTAGTGGAAGTGGGTCAGGGCAGACTCCAAACACCTGAGTCCTGTCCTAATGGGGCACTTGTACTGGTGAAACTCCAGGGAGGGGAGATGGACTTTGGGACCCAGGCCCTCCTCTACTCCAGGTCCCAGCCCAGGGCCCTAGGAAGTGCACCTATGTGCTGCTGATAATGTCCCACCCTACACTTCTTTCCCCTGGGCTGTACTCCCCCTCTGTCTTTACAGTTCGTTGTGCCTGGTCTCCCCTTAAGCCAGGTTTCTTTTTTCAATCAACCAGAGTCTCCGGACACACCTTTCTTTCTCTTCTCAAGGCTAGTTACTTTCTACAAATTCTTCTGCTACTTTGCTCTGCACAGCACCACCCTCCTGCTCCTCCTCCAGCTAGTGCAACTCCTGTTTGGGGCGGGGCAGCTTTTATTGGGCACCTGGCTAGGCCTTAATTGATCTCAGGTGACTTTAATCAATCTGCAATAACTCCTTCACTACTCTTGACATAAAGGGAGTACCTTGATCTGTCAGGCTTTCCTTCGGGATGCCTACTTGATAGAAAAGCTAGAGCAATTCTTTTGCAATTGCCTTGGATGTGGGGCTCCGTAAGGGAATGGCTTCAGGGTACCGAGTGGCATAGTCCACGATAACAAGTAAGTTCCAGTGGCCCTGTGCTGACAATTCTAGAGATCCCACCAAATCCATAGCTATTCTCTCGAAGGGTACTTCAGTCATGGGAAGGGGAAGGAGGGGGGCCCACAGGTGTGGTCAGAGGCTATGCAACTGACATTCTGGGCAGGAGATACACTATTGTTGTACCTCTGGCCATATCCCTGGCCAGCAGAACCTCCGGAGGATTAGTTCAGGGTTTTCTCAGCCCCAGATGTTCTCCAAATAAATGACTATGGGCCACCTCTAACATGGCCCTTACGTGTTTTCTAGGTACCAGGAGTTGCTCAACTTCCTCCCCTTGTATTTGTGCTACATGATATAGGAGATTGTCTTGAAATATATGGTATGGTCTGGGGCCCTTGGTCTTCCCCTCCACCGGTGTCCCATTTGCTTCCACTACCTCCTGTCGCACATTCTCATACAAAGGGTCATTGGCCGGGTCCTACCAGAAGTTTCCCCTAGGAGTACTGAACTGTACTCCCTCCACAGGTCTGACCTGAGCCTCCTTGCTGGGGTCAGCCCTACTAGTGCTGAGGACTGTCCCTGGATCTTCCACCGTAGGAGCAGTTTCCTGGGCTCCTGACCGGGTTCACCTACCAACCAGGGCAACCTTCTAATATCTCATCAGTATCCTAGTCCCTAGTTTCTTATCTGCCCTCCTTTCACATCTAGAGTTCTGGAGGGTTTGGGAGCGTGAAAACGGCTCTTGGCCAAATTCTGAAAAAACAGGCACACAACTGGCTGCCTGTGCCTCCATCTCATTCCAGGGCTGACTGTCCTCTTAAGGCACTGCTGGGGGAAGTAGGGTTTCAAAGCTGGGGAAGTCTCAGCCCACTAGGACTGGATAGGGAAGCCCAGGGTCCACCCCTGCTGTTATGCCGGTAACATTACCCTGGAGCTCTATCCATATTGGGACTGAGGGGTAAAACTTCACAGTCCCATTTATACATGTCACCCCTGTATGTTTTGCTCAAGTCAGCTGGTCTTGCCCCACCAATTTACAGGAGACGAGGGTCACAGCACTCCTGGAATCCACTAATGCTATGGTCTCTATACCGTTTACCTTTACAGGTCTTGTATACCCATGGGGAGGCGTCACCACCCTCACCAGGTCAACCAGCCCACAGTGGCTCCCCCAATTACACTGCATGGGCTCTTCCCTATTAGGGCAGTAAGCAACCATATGCCCCAATTCACCACATTCATAACACCGATATTTTAATTCCCCCCAGATCCGTGGTCTTGGGCTACTTTGTCGGGCCTTCCAACCTTCACCCCCAAGTTGCCAGGTCCCTTCATTGTCTCAGGCAATTTCTCTGCATTTTTGCTCCCAGTCCCTAAATTCTTTAGTCTTCCAGTAGGCCGGGGACCTAGAGTGGGTCCTGATTCTCGTGCTTGCCAGCCTTTCTCCCAGGAGGTTTGTGTCAACTGGCGGGTTGAAAGTTGTCTTTCTACAAGGAAGACCAGTTCATCAAAGAAGAGGGGTCATTCTGTCCCACCCAGGTCTGGAGATCTGAAGGCAGTCCCCTCATAAATCGATCTATTATGAGGATCGCTATCATCTTCTCTGGATTGAGAATCTTGGGGTGCAACCACTTCCAGGTCAGATGTATCAGGTCAAACAGCTGCGACCATGGTGTTTTGTCCTCACTGTAGCACCACTCATGGGAGTGTTAAGCCTGGACTGCCGTTGTCACTCCCAATCTGGCTAGAATCTCAGCTTTCAGTTGTGGCTAATCAGCAACAGTTTCTGTAGTCATATCATAATAAGCTTTCTAGGCCTCCCCACTTAGAAAAGGAGCCAGAATACTAGCTCACTGATCTTGGGGCCAGGCCTCTTGTAGGGCTGCCGTTTCAAAAGCCAGGAGGTATGCCTCCACATCATCTTCTTGGGTCATTTTCTGTAAAAAATGACTGGCCTGCATAGTCTGTTCTCTGTCCTAGGTGGGGCTTTGCTTCGCCAAGGCTTTTAACTGGCCTACAACCTCTTTTATCACTGTGCAGTCCTGGGCTGCCTGATCCATCAGCAGATGGTTGTTCTCCTGCTGTACACACACAGCCTCCTGTTGAGCAGCAATGGCTTGAACTAATGCTTTAACCACTTCATCCATTTTTGGCAGGGAAGGGGGTAAACCCCTGATTTGAGTCCACTGCATGTAGATCCCTCCTCTTGACATCATGTGTGGCAAACTGCTGTTTTTTCAGCACTGGGTCTCCTGCTTTTCTTTAGTGGAAGTGGGTCAGGGCAGACTCCAAACACTTGAGTCCTGCCACTATGGGGCACTTGTACTGGTGAAACTCCAGGGAGGGGAAAGGGGCTTTGGGACCCAGGTCTGCCCTCTACTCCAGGTCCCAGCCCAGGAGCCCCAAGAAGTGCAGCTATGTGCTACTGACAATGTCCCAGCCTACACTTCTTTCCCCTGGGCTGCCTTCCCAGTCTGTTTTTACAGTTCCTTGTGCCTGGTCTCCCCTTAGGCCAGGTTTCTTTTCTCAATCAACCAGAGTCTCCGACACATCTTTCTTTCTCTTCTCAAGGGCAGTTACCTTGTAGAAACTCTTCGGCTCCTTTGCTTCAAACTCCTCTGCTCCTTTGCTCTGCAGAACACCACCCTCCTGCTCCTCCTCCAGCTTCTGCAACTTCTGCTTGGTGCAGGGCAGCTTTTATCAGGCACCTCTAATCAACCTGCAATAACCCTGGTTAGCCACCAGGGAACAAAGCCTCAGCATTCTGAGGCTCACATATCTCCCTTCTTCTACTCTCTGACTGCTTGCTAACTTTGATCTCTCACACTGCACAGTGTTAATGGGTCACTTCACCTTGAAAGGTCCCCTGTAAGTTCCCTCACCTTCACAGCATCTGACAAAGTGGGATTTTCTCCCATGAAAGGTCATGCAAAAAATAAATTTGTTAGTCTTTAAGTGCCACAGGACTCCATGTTTGTTTGTTTGACTGAACTAGCCTAACACAGCTATCCCTTTGGATAAAAATACAGTCCCGTTAAAGCCATCCAGCCCACTGGCTTCCACCCAAACAGCCAAGTTAAATATGATGGGGATTACTGAAAATCTTTATCCATCATATGTAAAAAAAGTTCTACCAATTCCTAAGAATCAGGCACATTACCAAACAGGTATAGGAATAGTTCAGATCTTACCCAAATACATGCTTACAGCCAATGTTTATTAACTAACCTAATATTTATTAAAAAAAAGAAAAAAGAGTATATTGGTTAAAACAGCAAGAGTCCTGTGGCTCCTTGAAGACTAACAGATTTTTTCCGGCATAAGCTTTCGTGGACTCCAACCCACTTTTTGTGGCCGAGATGGATGCCATGCCCTGAAGTGCTCAGGACCCCCAGTGGGAGGTAAAGTACTTGGGTCTGCTGCCTTCAAGACCCCTTTGTTTTTACTTCTTATAATAAGGTGACTTTAGGCCGCCACTGCTCCTGCCATTTGCAGGTCAGGGAGCGCTCATGTGACATAGGCCTTTTATCTGCCCCTCTTGGGTCAGACCGTTCTCCTCATGATTTCTCCTTACCTGGGCCACGGTCCTTATGTCAATACTTTAGGCACTTTCTATGAACCTTCGTTGCCTGGGTCATTGACCCTTGTGGGGAGTGGTGGTGCTGAAGGCGAGAAAGAACCAACTCCACCCACCATTCATCAGAATGGCTATCAGTCACCTATTACTGAATGTATATGAGCAGCACTTGAAGAAGAATGGTGGGTTACTTACCAGTAACTGTCTTTCTTGTAGATGGGCTACTCAGATTCATTCACAACCCCCCACCGTCCCCACAACTTGGAGTTGGCGACTTTTAGGGACTGAGGAGGGGCCAGGTGGTGGCCACATATATAGCCATGGGGTGGTGAGGGGGCGGTGGCCGCCAGCCCGCTCCTGACAGGCTAGAGCAAAAAGGCTTCTGACCAATCATGTGCTGCAGCGCAGATACACCTATTACTGAATGAATTCGAGCAGCCCACCTCAAGAAGGACAGTTACTGGTAAGTAACCCACCAATCTCCTGCTATCAACAAATATGGAGCAGACACCCATTCTCATCTTCCTGGACCTCTCTGAAGCAGTTAACAATGTTGACCCTTAGATACTGTTATCTTGCTTCAGAGAAGTGAACTGGGTACTGGATAATGCAGTAAAATGGACTGAGTTCTTTCCTGGAGGGACATATCTAATGAGTAGTGATAGGAAACTACACTTCTACCACAACACCTCTCACTTCTGGAGTCGTACAAGGATCAATTCTCTCTCCAGTCTCATCGTACACCCATATGCAGCTACCAGATGAAGTGGTCAGACAACATGGGCTCCTGTGCCAGCAATGTGCATATAACATACAGCTCCACTTACCATACCACACCACTGCCATCAAGGTGGCCTAGTAGCTAGACAATATCAGATCAAGGATAAAAAAGAGTTGCCTGAAAGTGAATTGAAGCAAAACAGAGATGATGCTTGAGCACAAAAGAAAGAACTGAAGAGTTTGCAGCTGTGAAGCAGTCTCTTTTGATTACTGGCATGCTCCCACATTGGTTAATTCAGATCAAAGTTTAATAGGGTTTGTGGACTCCTCCACAATGCTAAGCTTTCATATGGATGCTGATATGAGTAATGTTTTCTACCACCTCTAGTTGGCTAGGAGACTCCAACCCATCATTCGGTTGATCTTGCCTCCATTGTTCATATTTCCGTTACTTCTCAGCTGGACTTGGGTAATGTGATGTACCCAGGGATGAACCTCTCACCACTTAGGGAATTCCAATTGGTACAGAATGCTGCACCGTGTTTCCTCAATTACACTGGCTACTCTGAACACATCAGACCTGTCTTCTACTTTGTACACTGGTTTTTCCATAAAATACTGAGTCAAATCCTAGGCCTTAGTCATTGTCTTCAGGGTACTCCATGGCCTGAGCCCAGGATATCAGCTAATGTTCCTGGATGCAGATTGCTGTGGAGAATTCCACTGTTCTAACACAAAGCAGAATTTTTGTACAATAAGACTAAAGTGTCTCTGTGCAAGAGACAGACTTCTTGGGAGCCTGTTCTACTATGTGGAATCAAATCCCACAAGGATTAAGGACCATTATAATCTCACCACCTCCAACGCCAAGTGCAAGAAACTTTTCTAACAAGAGCCCCAGCAATGACCAAATCAAGAATTATATTAGATGGCAAAAGTGAATCGATTTTCACATGATGCTAGTTACTTGCAAGCACTGTTCCCTCTAAGCTGTGCGCATGTGCGCGCACCCACCAGTCATGAAAACTGCGCACGACAAAATAAAGTGTGCACAAAAAAATTCAATAGTGCTAATATTGGTGCTCACAAAGAAATGTTTTTGCACACACAAAGAAATTGTTTGAGCACACAGTCTATGAATAATTAGAGGGAACATTGCTTGCAAAGTAGTGGCAATATCCAGAAGGAACAAATGTCAGAAACTGGAAAGGCAGCAGCTGCAAGTATAAACTGTATCTCAAAGACCAAAGTATACATCTTCTACTCTAATGTTATTTCCACCTTAACATGTGGATATTAAAACTGGAAATCTACCAAAAGATACACAGACAGATATCCAAATGCCTTCAAAAGCAAGTGCCTCAGAAAAGTCCTTGTTATGAAACTGTGTTTGTACATTTTAAATTTGCATAAATATCCTGACGACACTTCTTCTGAAAAAAGTTCCATTATTTTAACCTTATCCAGCGTAATGGCTCAGTTAACCTACAAGAATGAACTAATCATTGCATATTTGTACAACTGCCCTTTAACTAAATGGGCAGAACTACACATCAGTGTATCATTGGATCCATACTGCTAAATAATGGAGAGTGTCATTTAGCCCAAGTGGCAATGGTCTGTGCTTTGGGAGTCAGAGAAAAAGATTTTCGTCCCTGCTGTTTCCTTCAGAAAGCTGTAGGTGGTCATCCCATGAAGCACAATGACAACGGTAAAGTCCTAGGTAGACAAATTTATATACTAAGAAAAATACAAAACTCATTATTAGTCAGCTACATGTTCAGGAAAATGGGGTTCATGATGTTGTTGTCGGGTCCTCCCCTCGTAGGGGCGAGGCAAGGAAACAGGCGGGCAGTTCAGGGCTTCAGCCCCAGCAGGGGCAAGGCAAGTCACAGTTATACAGAGTTCGGGCCTTCAACCCCGGCTGGGGTAAGGCAAACGACAGTTATACAGAGTTCGGGCCTTCAACCCCGGCTGGGGTAAGGCAAACGACAGTTATACGGAGTTCGGGCCTTCAACCCCGGCTGGGGTAAGGCAAACCAACCGTGGCTCGGCTGGTAGCAGGGGAGGGAAGGGGAACGCAGGCCCGCCCACTCCACTGTGTTCCAGCCCAGGGCCCTAGCAGTGGCCACGCGGAAGGCCACTGTGTCAGTGGGGCTCCCGCTGAAACGCACTGACTTACAATTGTCCCTGGGCTACTTCCTTCCCGTGCCCACTGAGGCCTGGGGCACACTGACCTCGTGATCCTCTGGATAGGACCCCCAGAGCATCCCCGTCAGGCCCTCGCTATTCTCGGAAGGCAAGGCTGGAAACTCGGCCTTCTCAGCCAACAGCAGCTCCTCCAGGTCACACATGTCCGGAAGGGTGGGCTCGCTGTCCTCAGCAGAGGGGAGCTCGTCAAGATCCTCCCCAGGAGGAGTCTTCTCCAGGGGTACAGTTGACCAAGGTTCCTTGCCCTGACCCTTCGTGTGTGGGGAGTCTGGTCACCTGTCAATTTCCTCTCTTCCTGGTGGAGGGAGATCTGCCAGGAGTCACAGCCACCTCCCTCTGGATTCCCCCCATGGCTGCCTGGTCCATTCCCTTTTATAGTCCTCCTGCTCCCAGTGCCCTCCCCTTTGGTTCTGGCCCCGGCCGTTCTGCCGCGTCTCCTCTGGCCAGTAGGGGGAGTGCGGGCGCTCAGCTGCCTCTCGGCGACTGCCTATCTGCTCCCCTCTGCTACAGATGTGCACAGAAACAGCTCACCATGTGATCACTGATGCTCACAATATTTTAGATGTCTGCCTCCTGTTCTTCTGGAGATATTCATATCCATGCAAATAGATTCTCATCATTTCAAATTATTGGAGGCAGAAAAAGAAACAGCTGTTACATAATTTTTTATGGGTAGCATCGTTTGTCTGATTAGCTGGGAGCTAGGAAGTCTGGAAGTAGCAATGATATAGTTCATTGTTCTTATTCAAGTAGTACTGATAAGAATATTAGATACCTAAACCAGCAGCTTATTCAAATGTTATTTTTCTTTGTAGGTTTTAAGGTGAGGATTTCCCCAGGCTCTCCTCCCTCAGTGCTATATTTCCTTCTCATGTAAAAGCAACACCAAGTCTATTTTAATACATTTTTTAAAAGAGTGTATGCAGATCTGTACCTATACTGTACTAAAGAAAGGCCACATACTAAGATCTGCTCCAATGGGTAGCCATTTTACTCTAGTTCAACGAAACCAACAAGGAGTCCTGTGGCACTTTTAAAAACTAACAAATTTATCGCATGAGCTTTCATGGGAGAAAATCCCACTTCGTCGAACACTTTGAAGATAGGGAAACTTACAGAATGAGAGGAATATAAATACAGGGAAGTGTAAGTCATAGGATTGTCAGCGGAGGTGGCAGCCATGATGGCCACCCCGCCCCACACGTAGCCCCCTGGATTATGCTCCCTGATGGGCCTCCATCTCCGGGCCATCCAGCACAAGGGGGAAGAACGTTAAGTATCAATCTCCCCTGATGGCTCTCAATCTCCTGTGTGAGTTTCTTCCTCCCTAGCTTTGTGTCAACAAGGAGGGGGGTGAGTTCCTATCCCCCCTGAACAGTTTCTCGGCACCCCCGTCACCACGAAGGAGGGGTCATTGTCTGGCGTCCCAGTTTTATTATTGGTCCTGACCAGGATCCCACTCCTAATTGGCTATTTTTACTCTGGCTGGGCAAAATTCTATTAAAACCCCCTGTCTCAGCTAGCTTGTTGTTCTCCCACCCTCAGATGCTAAAGGACACGTCGCGACCCGGTCGGACTGATCCCCCGACTGAGACAGGGAGTACCCACCCCCGAGACCCTCTTTTTTTATTGGGGTGTACACGGATTGCTGGCCGAACGATTAAGTGCTGAGATGCTGCAGCTGGTCTGCCTCCTCGCTTTGGGTTCTACTGCGGTCCTGGGACAGGTATTATAAATCGATATAGGCCTCCTACCTTCTCTTAATCATTCTACAAGGTACCATTTATATATAGGCTGTGATTGTAGCTTCTTCACCTGAGTTTTGCATAGTTTGTGTAGTTGTTATTATTTTCTCTGTATCCTACATAATCTTTTTATGGTATAGTTGTTTAAGGTCTAGCATAGTTTTGTGTTGTTAATTTGCCAGGTGTTTTGTTAGTCATTTGTATTTTGCATCCTTCTTACTGTATAATTGTTCATTACTCTGCTTCTGCTCTAAACTGCTGGCCCCAAACTTCCCCAGTGTACACGGGGGGAGTGTGGGGGTTTATTTTTCTCTCATCTGTTTTTTTTTTTATTCTGCCGCCCACCCTTCTTGGCTAGCAAGGAGGAATGGCTTCCAGCCATTGGTAAATACGCGTCGGGTGGGCTGGTCAGTGCCTATACCGATGTTGAGGCAGTAAAAGGCCAGAAAAGTCCTTGACTTATTATGGCCACCCTCTTGTAGGTCATTAATTCATACTGTTATTTAACTATAAGTACTTTTGTAGGTCGTAAGTGTTTTGCATAGACTCTCATACTTTATCCTGTTGTTTGGCTGGGGGTGTTTTACAGGTGCTTTATATAGACTCTTGCTCCACACTGTTACTTGGTTATAAGTGCTCTGCATAGGTTTTTAGCTTTATATTGTCATTTAGTTAAGTGTTCATTTAGATTTTGCTTTATGCTATTAGTTGGTTATAAGTGTCCTATCTAGGTTTTGCTTCATATTGTTAGTTGATTACAAGTGGTTTTGCATAGATCTCCTTGTTTTACACTGTTAAGGGGTTGAAGGTGTTTAAGGTGTCACTATAAAAGTAGTTTTTTTTGTTTAATTGAACTGGTGTCCGTCTCATTGGTGGGTGTCGCCAGTCCATCCCAGTCACATCACGAACCCGGGGGTCAACAAGGATCAGGTCACACTGTAACAATTCAAAGCAGTCGTTAAGATTCAAACATTGAGAAACAGCATATAGAGGAAGACGAGGTCAAATCAACTGCTGTAATGAGAAGAAATATCCAAAGTCCTTATTTAGCCCTGAAAGAACTCTGACATTATTATTAAGGAGGATGACAAATGAGGTGCTATCATTGTCATGAATATATTGGATTACTCTCCAACAGAACATTCTACAAACCACTTTCTCTGACCCCACTGAGGAATACCAAAAGGAATTACACCACCTACTCAAGAAACTCCCTGAGACAGCACAGGAACAAATCAAGACAAACACACCAAAAGAACCCCAACCAAGGATATTATATCTACCACCAAAAATCCATACAAAAGGAAACCCTGGACACCCCGTCATCTCAGGCATTTGCATTTTTATAGCAGGCTTATCTGGCTATGTGGATGCTCTCCTCAGACCCTATGCTATCAACATTCCTAGCTATCTCTGAGACACCCCAAACTTCCTGAGAAAATATCCAATCCACTGGTGACCTTCCAGAAAACACCATCCTGGCCACTATGGACGTATGAAGCTCTTTACACCAACATTCCACGCAAAGTTACAAAGTTCAACCTGGAGGTGTGCCGTGGCATCATGTGGGATGGTTCTTCTAAGAGCTTGGACTCACAACCATTTCAGACCTGAAGATATAAATTATCTTTTAGTCAGCCATGTGTACCCGCATGGCCCCACAATATTCCAAAATTTTTATGGCCGACTTAGAACGACGCTTTCTCAAGTCTCATCCCAAAGCACCTCTCCTCTACTTATGCTACATTGATGACATCTTCATCATCTGGACCCATGGTAGAAATGCTTTTGAAGAGTTCCACAAAGATTTCAACAATTTCCACTCCACAATCAAACTTAGCCTGGAACATTCCACACAAATGAAAAACTTTCCGGACACTACAGTACAAATTAGTGAGGGACACATAACCACCACCCTATACCAAACCTACTGATCGTTATCGTTACCTACATCCATTGAGCTTTCCTCCAAAACATACTACACAATCCATTGTCTACAGCCAAGCCCTAAGATATAACCACATTTGCTTCAATCCCTCGGACAGACATAGACACCTTCAGGATCTTCATCAAGCATTCTTAAAACTACAGTACCCACCTGCAGTAATGAAGAAACATACCAACAGAGTCAGGCGGGTACCCTGAAGTCAACTACTACAAGAGAAGCCCAAGAAATTAAATAACAGAATGCCACAAATCATGGCCTACAACCCGCAAGTCAGTCCTCTGCAGCACACCCTCAGGGATCTACAGCCTATGCTACAAGATCAGGTTTGTCCAACCTGCGGGGGCCAGAATCCCGCTCACCAAGGGCTCTTATCCAGCCCGCGGAGCCACCACACGCACCCTCTCTTGTCACTCCTGCCATGTTCTCCTTGCCTTGCACCGCTCCCCACCCTTTCCCTCTTTTGCTACCTCTGCCCTACTCTCCTCTCTCCTCCTTCCCTGCCAGACTCCCCTGCCAGCTACACTCCCACTGCTCTTTCTTGCCACATTCCTCTGCCTTGCTCCCTAGACTCTCCCATACCATCCCATATGGTCACTCCTGCCCTGTCACATCTTCTCTTCCTTGCCAGCCTTGCTTTTACAGAACTTTGACAGATTTATAGAACCAAAATGAACTTGTAAGCTGGTGCTTATTTTTGATTGTTTAAATTTTATTAATAAGATGAATTTCTATGCCTTACCTAGCCAAAATTTGCTCACCAGCCCCTGAGTGAGAAAAGACCTGCAATGTTGCACAACATCCAAAAGGCTGGACACCCCAGTACAAGATGATCCCTCATTCTCTCAAGCCTTGGAAGACAGACCTCTCCTTGCTTACAGACAGCCTTCTAAACCTTAAGCAGATACTCACCAGGAACTACAGACCTAACAACAGAACCATGGCACAAACCATGCTGTGACAAACCATGCTGCCAACTTTGCCCACATATCTGCACAAAAAACACCATCACAGGACCTAATCAGACCATCTACTCCATCAAGGGCTCACTCACCTGCTCATCTACAAATGTGATTTATGCCATCATGTGTCAGAAATGCCATGCTGCCTTATACATTGGACAAAGAGGACAGTCCCTGAGTAAAAGAATAAATGAGGATGAATCTGACATCAGAAATCAACCTTCCTGGTCACTCCATTGATGATCTGCTAATAGCTGTGCTCAAACAAATGAATAACAATTCAAGTCTTCAAAGAGAAACTGCAGAATTAGCATTCACATGCAAATTTGACAGTGTTGTTTCAGGCCTAAATAAGGACTCTGGATTATTTTCTCATTACAACTGTTGATTTGACCTCATCTTCCTCTATATGCTGTTCCCCAGTGTTTGAATCTTAACAACTGCTTTGATTTGCTGATATGGTGTGACCTGATCCCATGATTTACACTTCCCTGCATTTATCTTCCTCCCATTCTGTAAGTTTCTCATCTTCAAAGCATCTGATGAAGTGGGATTTTCTCCCACAAAAGCTCATGCGATAAATAAATTTGTTCATCTTTAAAAGTGCCACAGGACTCCTTGTTTGTTATACCAAGATCTGTTTGTGTGGAGGCCACCTAGGATATCAGTTATGTTTTCTTTCAATAACTTTATGCTACCGTGATGAGAGCAAAAATTCCAAACTAAGGCTGATGCTTCATTTTAAGCAAATCTCACTATCCTGAATTAAGTAGCAAAGGGTCTAAGTGCAAGAAATGAATTCTCTGTGCTGCAACTGGCAGCTATGTGCATTATAATAGGCTGCCTGGCTGAAATCAGTCTCTCCTTTTTACTGTTCATATGGTTTTTACTAAACACTTGGCTCTCCCTTTTTCTTGTGAGGATAAATGTTGCCTTTGAGTTAGACTGGAAGTCTGTGGGATGTTTGGGTGGAGAGAAGAGGGAATGCCAAGCACCTCGTCCTTTATTTAAATGTAGAACCTTATATGGCCTCCCACATAACTTATGCCTAAAGACTGCGCTGATCAATTTTCATCTTTTAATTACATTTTTTTTACGCTCTTGAAAAATCCTGCAAGTACTTTGTAGAATTTCCCTTGCCCACAGCTAATATTCTTTGTATAAATTACCACACTCAAGAACAGGGACTCCATCATTTATCTGACTTTCAGTGTAAGAACTAATTGTTCCAGTACAGCAAAGAAATATTTACCTTAACAAGCATTTTCAATTTGATCTGCCTCACCTATCCCTTGAGTCACAGAAGATGAGGTCTTGCAATTACAGACTGTTTTACAATGAACACTAGTGTTACAAATCTGATGTTCTAATCTGCCATCCCTGGCAAACAAAGCTACTGCAAACAAGAATACACTCAGCGTGTACTGAATGTCATCCAATCAGTGCCAATAAAGCTGAAGCATATTTACTCTGATCATTAAAAAATGAACATGGGCACACCCATTTCAAAATGTACTTTACCCTAATGGAGAAAGAAACTGTTTTAGTTTTATTTAACAGTGAATAACTATATTATTCCTGGTAAGTACATTGTGAAGTATGGGCTTTCTTTTCAAATTGATGATTCTGTATTTTTTAGTCTGTTCCATATAATGTTGACAGATTCAGGAGAATCACAAAATCATCAGGGTTACGCAAATAAATGCATCATGTAAGATAAGAGCATGGGAACATTACCTAAACCCCTCCTCCCCACCCCCACTCCAGCTTTATTTCATGATTACTTTAATGTGATGACAGGCGTGAATGTTGCCTTCCAGCTTCCTGCTCTGGATATTTCCTGGTTTTTGCTCTCTGGATTCAGTGTTCCATTGCCTGTGTTTGTGAGTACATGGCATTAAGCGTGTATAGTCACTCAGGGCCTGCTGCTACATAGCTACCATTTGGATCCTTTCATTTTGTTTAGACTTACGCTCACTTGACTGCTTCAATGTTATTTCATGTTTTGATTGGCCATCTACATGCACATTTTTCTTTGCTTTTCTTGTGTTCTGTGAGTGCTGTTCTGGGCTGCATCCAAGTGTCACATTACGGCAACAAGTACTTCTAGTCTGACTTGTCAGGGCCAGCCCAAGGTCTTCTGCCATCCTAGGCCAGCAGGGATTTTGGCACACTCCCCCACCCCAGCCACCAGTGGAGCAGCACCGCTGCTGGGATCCACATGCAGATGGGAAAAGGTGCCACCACCAGGGTCCAGCCATGGGCAGCGGTCCAGCCCCAGCTGGGGAGCAGTGCCACAGGCAGCAGTCCAGCTGCAGGAAGGGAGCAGAGCAGCCTCAGCCCAGCCCTTGGCACCCCCAACTGTTGGTGCCCTATGGAAGAACTGGCCCTGCTGACTGTACATCTTTTGTCTGTTGACCAGCAATACTCTATCTGGAATTTTCACAACTATGTGCACATTCTGCAACTCTCCAATGATACAGAGCTGCTTAGGCCGTGATGTGGTGGATATTGTCACTTGTTAGCTCTGTGTTCTTGAGGAACAGGGCTGGCTCTACCCATGTGCCAATAAGGCACTGCCTTGGGGCACTGCAGGTTAGGGGCACCAGGAGGTGGGGTGGGTCAGCCCAAAAGCCAGAGCCCGCACTTCTGCCCCTCCCCTGAGCCAGCCACTCCACTCCAGGGGGGCGGGAAGCCCATGGGGTGGACTCTGCTTGTTTGCCCCACCTCTGAGCTGGCCCTCCTAGCCCCCAGGGTGGAACAGCTGGTCCAGCAGAGGAGCAAGAG
Organism: Podocnemis expansa; assembly: GCA_007922195.1. Classification (NCBI taxonomy): domain Eukaryota; kingdom Metazoa; phylum Chordata; order Testudines; family Podocnemididae; genus Podocnemis; species Podocnemis expansa. The sequence continues at coordinate 40,753,555 of ML682004.1, forward strand.
AGTGGAGCTCAGCCTCTGGGATGGCCTGCTTCACCCCTGGGCTGGCTGTTCCCCATCCTGGGGGCAGGGTGAGCCAGCCCAAAGCGGAGGCTGGGTTTTGTGCTTCGCCCCTCTGGGGCTCCGAAACAAAAGCTGGCTCGGGTTCCCACAGCCCCTTGGCCGGCCCCGTTGGGGAACATGTGAGTATCTAGCTTCTTGACTCACCCCCACACCACTCCCAGCCTCTGCTTGAACCAGAAACCAAAAACAATGAAAAGACACTTGGAGACACACCTAAACCCCTCAGAACAAAGGTAATGGAATTAGGGCAACCTACCTAGCCTCATCTACATAGAAGATGTGAACTATTAGCACAGTGAAGGGACAGCAAAAAACTTCATTTGCATCAAGGATGGAACCAGAATTAGCAAGCTGAGAAGAGAACAAAGCCCCAAGGCTGGAACCACATTGAACTGGGACTGGCAAAGCAGGGAAGCACTGCATGATGGGAGATATCTGCCCCGATGCTAATGAACCCACACCTGCACACACCCAGCCCATCAGTTATCAGACTAATTCTAAGTCATAGATACTTTTTTGAAACCCATATTACTGAATCTGCCTATTGCACTGTGAGCTCCCTTAAAGGAATAGCACTCATAGCCAGGAATGATCCTATTGTCCACCTAAACAAAACAACTCTGGTATACTCCCTTTAAGTCATTATTTACCTCAAAACAACTCTAGCGTTCTGCCTTGAGCCATTGTTTCTTCCTTACAAAACCCTGCCCAAGTTCAAAATACTCTTCTGATGCTTGGATCCAAAAAGCTGCATCAGTTCAGCTGGGACTTCACCTTTTCCTTGATGATCATGGTGGTGGTTCTGCCTGTCTCAAGCACTCTGGACCCTAAGCCGAACAGATGGTTTTCTGGGAACCTTTGTGCTGTCCTGAGTGGTGAAACACACCACATCTCCTCCTTGCCCCCACCAACATATTTTCTCTCTTTTTCTTTTAGTCCAAATATAACTCTCTAAACCTGATCTTTGTAATCAACTTGGGCTATTTTCCCAAGACTAAAACTGAAACTAGGCAATATGTAATTGTTTGATTATTTTCCTCTCTTTGTATGGTTATTAATATTGTAACTAAGTTCCAAAGGGGTGACTGTGTTAGTCTAGTTCAGCAAAACAAGCAAGGAATCCTGTGGCACTTACCGACTAACAAATTTATGTATCGCATGAGCTTTCATGGAAGAAAAATCCCACTTTGTCAGACACTTTGAAGATGGGTCTGACGAAGTTGGATTTTCTCTCATGAAAGCTCATGCAGTAAACAATATTGTAACTGTTTTGGTATTTTTCTTTCCTTTTATAATTGTTACAATTAGTATCATAAGTTTTATGTATCTGGCAATAAAGTAACTTGTGTCATCAAAATGATTGTCGGACTCTCTCCAAATTTCATTTACGCCTTTGTGTTCTTGGCTTCCCTTACACTCACTCCTCTGCAGCAATGCTTCTTTTATTTAGCCAAAGATCCCTGTAATGACCAAAAAACCCATGAGGTTTGCTCATTAAGACGGTTACTGTTAGAACAATTGTGAAGTGATAGTGGGAGTATCAATGTGCTGAACCTGTGGCACATAAGACATACAGCTTCAAAGTACTGCTCTACCCAGCCTGTGGAATCCAAAGGTATATACGGGTGACAGCTGAAAGTGCTGTTTTGACCCAGGCTGCTCAGATGTGTGCTAAGTCTAGTCTGATGCAGTACCACGGGCATGTAAGGTTGGCAGCAGAGAAGTGCTGTGTATCCCAGCCTGCTGAGTTCAGGGACATATAAGTGGTTGACTGAGAGTGTTGATGCCCAGTCCACTCAGACACATCTTTTTAATCAGTGAATGTGTATATGTGGGTGGTTATTTGAATCTGGGGCTGAAGGAACCCAGTCCTGGGAAATTTAGGTCCTGCAAGGGTAGCTTCATTGGGAGGGGACTTGCAGAAGGGAGACATCAGCTCCATATGGAAACACAGATGACACAAGCAGTACATTAATAGGATTCCAAACTCCCCCACAAGGAAAGTAACCCTAATAAATAAGCATACCTCAAGGTTATGGGCAAATATGGTAACAATATTTATGCTCATCTCCCAAAACCAAATCCCTCTTTGATGTGGCTATGTAGCTCCTGAATATTTTGTGACGGTAGATTCTGTTCTGCTAAAGAGGAAAATGTTACTTGAAGCCCACCAGTCGCCCAACAAAACCATATGTGAGTTTGCATGTCAGTGGTTGGCCCAGGACTGTGAATTTGGGGACATTATGATGATCATGCCCAGAAATACTTTTTCCACTGTCATGGTACATGTCACTTGACCAAGTTCTTTGCTCATCTGGCTAGAACAGCTGTGCTGGGTTTGTGGAAATGAAGGACACTTTAAATCTTAAAGACTATGTCTACACTGGCAAGTTACTCTGGATTAAGGATGCTTAGTCCAGACTAATTTATCCCATGGCCACACTAAGCTCTCCCTAGTTCAAGCTAAGAAATTTTTTAGTTCGAACTAAGAAATGCTTAGTTTGAACTTGTTGGTACCAGTGGTTAGTCCAAACTTAAGAGCTAAGCTCAAACTTTAGTTTGAACTAGGCATGATGTGGCCACACATTAACTTAGTTCAAATTTAAGAAGTTCAAATTGAGCCAGTTAGTTCAAACTAACTGTGCGTTCTAGTTCGAACTAAACATTAGTTCAAACTAGAATGCATGGTTAGTTTGAACTTATACGTGTGAGGTTAGTTCAAACTAACCTTGAACTTCTTAGTTCAAACTAACAAGTTCGAACTTTCTGTGGCTAGTGGAGACATAGCCAAAGGGGTAGCCGTGTTAGTCCAGTTCAGCAAAACAAGCAAGGAGTCTTGTGGCACTTAAAGACTAACCAATTTATTTATCACATGAGCTTTTGTGGAAGAAAATCAAAGCATGTGATGAAGTGGGATTTTATCCCATGAAAGCTCATGTGATAAATAAATTGGTTAGTCTTTACATGCCACTGGACTCCTTTCTTTTTTTTTAAGACTTAAGTTAGTGTGCTGTGATGTACTTGTTCACAATGATAGGAGGCATTAAGTACCAATTGGTAAATGTGGAGCCACAAGGCCACCTTTACCACGGAGCCCGATGTTTCCTTTCATATGATCTTATGAGGCAAGGTGCTGGAGCCAGTGTCCTGTATCACAGAAATTCATGACACACACTGAAATGCATGGTGGTTAGGAGTGTTGAACTTAATATTCTCCCCTGTGGGTTCATTCATAATCTAGACACATGCCTGACTACAGTGGTTATAAAAGCTTGGAATTTGTATGCTCTTGTGTTCTATAGAGGAATAGCGTTGGCTGAAAAGTTCTACACAGCTAAAGACACAGCCGCTAATGCTGTTCCATTCTTGTCCCATTAGCTGTGCTTACAACTTGGTATTATATCTGAACTCACATAGGACAGCTCAGGTGTAGATATGTCAGCAAGAAAAGAAGGGGTTACTCAAACTATTGCTCAGAGACACAATGATTTATTTAATGGTGATGGTGTTCTGTCCATGGAATAGGAGTACCCCTTGAAGCTTGTCTCAAGTGCTGAGCCCTTTGCACTGCCTGAACATTGTGTCCTGCATTTGTCGACAAACTCTGATCAGAACTGCAGCGTGTGAAAGTAACCTTGGATACTTGGGGGAAGGGACTATGGATTGGAGCTTACCTGTGGTGACTGCATACAAAAGGAATGGTGACAGTCACCTGTGCACGGATTTTCAGACACAATAAATATGTAAAATGTGAGCAGTTTCAATTGCCAACCTTCAAAGAGGTGACATGATGGATGCCTAGATCACAGATTTTCTCTGTGTTTGATTAATAATCAGTTATTGGCAAACAGGTGGGGCTGAATGTTTGCAGTTGTTACTGGCTTTCAGCATGTCATTTGGGGCATACTGCTATCAATGGCCATGTCTACACTGTGGCTTGAAGTTGACTTAAGTCCAGGCCATACTGCAAGCCAGCAAAGTTGACTTTCCTGGTCAGTAAAGTTGACTTTATAACTTCCACTTATAAAGTCAACTTTACCATTAAGTCAACTTTATTAAGTTGACTTAAGGCAATGTAGCCCAGGAGTTGCCTTAAGTCAACTTAATTGGCCATCTAACTAGAGAAAACATGGGGCTGGGGGCTGGAGAGAAGGCACAACACAGCTGGGAGCATTCCCAGCTGTGTGCACCACATCCAAACTCCCCACGTTCCCTGACCTGATTCAGAATCTCCCTCACTTCTCATGCTGACCTGGCATCTCCCCTGATTCTCATCCCAACCCACCATCTCCCCGCTTCTCAGCTTGACCTGGCATCTTCCCCCATTCTCAGTCTGACCCAGTATCTCCCCCACTGCTCAGCCCCCCCGGCATCTCCCCCACTTCTCAGCCCAACAGCCTGATCCCACATCTCTCTCCTTCCCCCAACCTGATCCAGCGTCTTTCCCCTTCTCAGCTCGAACCCACGTCTCTCCCTTTCTCCAGCCTGACCCTGTCTCTCTCCCCTTCTCCAGCCCAACTCCGTGTCTCTCCCCTTGCCTTCTGCAGCCTGACCCAGTCTCTCCTCTTCACAGCCCAACCCTGTCTCCCCTTCTCTGCCTGACCCTGCCTGTCTCTCCCCTTGCCCTTCTCCAGCGTGACCCTGCATGTCTCTCTCCACTTCTCCAGCCCAACCTCCTGTGTCTCTCCCCTTGCCCTTCTCAGTTCAGCCCTGTGTGTCTCTCCCATTCTCCAGCCTGACCCCATGTTTCTCCCCTTCTCAGCCCACGTCTCCCTTTCTCAACTCAATCCCCCTGATACTGTAAAACAAACAAGGAGTCCTGAGGAACTGTTTAAGATTAACAAATTTATTACAGGAGCTTTCATGGGAGAAAATCTCACTTTGTCAAATGGTTTGAAGATGGGGGAATTTATAGAATGGTAGGAAGTAAATGCAGGGGAGTGTAAGACATAGGACCAGGCCACACTGTAACAGCAAATCAAAGCAGTTGTTAAGATCCAAACACTGGGAAACAGCACACAGAAAGAAAGAAAGAAAGCTGCTAGTTTTTTCAGATTAGATTGTGTGAAAGCAGGATTAAAGCATGACTATGGATTTCTTTCCCATTACAACAGGTGATTTGACATCATCTCCCTCTATGTGCTGTTTCCCAGTATTTGCATCTTGACAACTCCACTGGCAGTTGCCCTGTGGCACCTTGTCTAGAGCAGGAGTCCAGGCAATGCAGAGTGGTTGTGGAGTGTTGTGCTGGCACATTGCTGAGCCATGTCAGGCTCCTAGACCTCCTTAGGCTCCCTGTTGCCACACACAGTATGGAGGGTGGTGTGGTCACTCACTTCCTGTAGTAAAGGTGTGGCTGGGAGAGAGGGGCACTTCTACTGTGGTGCACTATGAGCCAGGTACCCACAATGCACCACTCCTAGGACAACCTAGCAGCTGCCAGTGTGGACGGGGGCAGTCTCCTGGCATTTTGAGTGTAGACGTTCTAAGCTGACTTAATAAGGTGTACTTTAAGACAGCTTAAAATAGACCTTATTAAACCAGCTTAATAAAGCCCTGTAGTGTAGTCATAGCCAATGACTCCCTTTTGGTTTAGTTTCAGTTCCTGAGGAATCTTAAGAGAGTGGTCTCTCAGCTCCTTAATATCCACAGTAACATTTGGATGCTCCTCATCTTTGCTATGACCATTTCTGAGCATGCTATTCTGGCTCAAGTGCTAACCCAATTCCAACAAGCAGGCATAAAGCTGAATGTGGCCAAGTGCAGTTTTGCAAAAGACACTATAAAGTTTCTAAGCAATTCTCTCTCTCTTGCTAGTGTGAAAGAGACATCTCAAGAGACAAGCAGCAACTTTCTAACCCCCCCCCCCCAACAGCAGCCCTTGATGAAGAGGGAAATCTAAACCCCTCCCCCAGGTAGTGTGGTCAGCAGCAGAGGGAGGGAAGGAGTTGGGACAGAAGCAAGTGAGCAAGACGCAGCTGGGAGGCCTGGGGGAAGCCTGGAACTGGGCATGGGCTGCAGAGGTCCCTGGTGGTGGGGAAGGGGGAGCCTGGTGCAGCCACAGGGGGTGGGGGGCAGAGCTGTATGCAGACTGCAGAGGCCACTGGTGGCGGTTGGGGGGGGGGGAGCCCAGTGCAAGCTGTGCAGGGTCCCCTGGTGGCAGGGAAAACTGGGGCCAGTACTGACAAGGGATCGGGACCTGCAGGCGAGGTAGGCAGAGGAGGCAGTCCCTGGTGGTGGGGTGAGTGCGGCAGGGACTCGTGTGTGGGTATGGCAGGGAGAGTTTGGTTGGGGGTAGGGGATGCGCATGGGTGGGGTCAAGCATGGTTGGAGGTGGTGGAGTGTGGCCGTGGGGAAGGGGATGGAAGGTGTTGGGGGAAGGAAACGGAGGGGGGAAGTTGGGCCTGAAGCCTGTGCCCCAAGTGTTTTCTGTAATTAGCAATGCCCCTGGCCAATCCCATGCTTATTTTGATCCAAGAAAGTCTGTAGAAATTCAGATAGACACATTCAGTTGGGACTTGGGAGCAGTTCTGCTCTAGGAAGGCCAACCTCTTATATTTCCATTCTTTACTCTCATCCCAACAGAAGCAAAGTACTCCTAGACTGAGCTAGAATTCTTCGCAATGGCATTTGCTTTTGTATCCTTCAGAGGTTACTTAGTGGGAAGATATTTTATATCAGAAAGTGATCATTTGCCTACACTGGGCCCCTATCATAAAGCCTTTACCCTGCTGAGTGAGAGACTCCGGTGGTGGATTATTCAGTTTCAGCAGCATGACTTTAATTTGGTATGGATGAAAGGAAAATACAATTTACTTCCTGATGCTCTTTCAAGAAATTCTGCTGAACTGGTTCCTGTGCATACAGGAACAGCAGAATACACTGTATGTTTTTTACACAAAGATATGTCAGTTGTCTTGGGGTGGACCACCAATGGCTCTCTTCAAGATGCTGCATTATGAGAACTTTGTCTGCATACTACAAAATTTGTTCTGAGGTCACAGTGAAGACACATGCTATTCAACATACCTTATGCAGAGGAGCACACATGATCATCCCTGCAATGTTGAGATAAACAGTCCTGGATGTGACTCCTGAAGAATATTTGAGAATTATAAAGATGAAGGTATTTCTGCATAGCTATGCTTGGTGGCAAGGGTTGCAATCAGACATTGAGCATTGTGTGAAGGCATGTTGTGCCTGCACAAAAGATAGGACTAACTCCTCCTCTAGGTCCTTTGAAGCCAGCAGCTGGAGATAGACTGTGGCAGAGTATTGTACTAGATATTACTGGTCCCTCAACTGCACTTCATGGCTATCCTCTGTTGATCATTACAGATTATTACTGACATAACCCCTTTGCATTCCTGATTTCAAAAGGCACCTAAAGGAGATCATTTCACTGAATCACTTTATTTGTGATATTTGGCCTACTGGAGAGCTACGTTTCAGATAATGGGACATTTTTTGTATCAAAACAAGCAAGGGAGTCCTGTGGCACTTAAAGACTAACATTTATTTATCCTATGAGCTTTCATGGGAAAAATCCTACTTCATCAGACACTTTGAGGATGGGGGAACTTCCTGAATGGGAGGAAAATAAAGAGAATCTAAAGGCTTTTTTATGAACGTTAGTACAGTACATGATAAACTGTTTTATGCCATCCCAGCCAAAATGGTATAGTGGAAATACTACATAGCGCTCTGAAAAAGTGTGTAGCTTGCATGGTAGAGAAGCACTGAGCTACATCCTTTGCTATTACACTAAGTCATGGTTTATATATTTGAAGCATATCCCTTGAAAGTACTGGAAAAAAACACCATAATGTCTGCTGTTCAGCTGGTGCATGAGGATATAATTGTCTATGAAGACAGAAAAGTTCATCCCCCACCTTTGCCATCCTAAAAGCCAACTGACGTAAGTAGGAAATACATAAGTTTTAACCAGGGGTGGACAAACTTGGCTTGCAGCTAGGTGCAAGCAATTTTACTTCTGGGTGCCAGAGAGCACTCCTCCATTTCATTTCTGCATTGGAGCTAGGCAATAGGCCGCTAAAAACCGGTCATCATGGTGACCAGAAACATTATTTGCAAAGGTCTGGTTTCAACAAGCCTAACTATGCAAGACTCCTTGTGTTCTATCCTGGACAAGCAGTATATGTTACATGATGTTTTGAAAGAACTTTTCAATACTCATGGCATGATCTTGGTGTGCTGCAGAGTGCAGAGCATGGCAAATATAATTACCACATGGAGAACATGTAGTTAGTTTGAGAGATATACTGCTTACTGAAAGGGAACTGACAGGGAAAAGAAAACTCTTTCTGCAAGGCCTGAAGATTAGCAGTACCTTGTCAGAAGTACCACATGAACTTTTGGAGAAAGGAAAAGAAAATTGTGATGACTGATATGTGGAGCAGAAGGCAGCTTACTGCTTATTGTTTCTTTCTTGTTTACTGGTTTCTGCTCCCTGAACTCAGTGTTTCAGTTCCTGTGTGCATACAAACATGCTCAAAGCTGTGAACGTGTGCTGTTACCCAGGGTCTGCTGCTACATACCTGCCACTTGGTTTATTGTTATGTTAAGGTTCCATTGGGCAGTGCAAAATCATTAGGTAGTTTGTCACTCCTTCACTGTAGAGTGGATACATACTCATCTTTTTTAACTGAACTGAGATTTCCCAAGCACTTTACCCAAAACACATTGCTTTAGGTAAAATATAAAACTAACTACAAAAAGATTTTAAGTGATAATATGTGGTAGGCACAAAGATCAGAGATAGTTACCTTAAGAAAATAAAAAGTAAAACAATCCTAAAACTTTTCATCTAAACAAGAGTTGAATCAAACAATGGCTCACCACACAGGTTGAGATACAATAAGTACAAGCAGGTTACAGTTTCTCAATAGAAAAGCTAGGACTACCCTCTTGCCTGGGTCCAAACTTTCCCCAGTTCAAAGTCTTTGTCTTTCTATCCAGCTGTGCAGCCTCATATATAGTTTATCCAAGATGTATATTTGCACGTGTAAAAAATTGGTTTAATTACAAGTTCGTGGCAGGAGAATTAAGAGTAAAGCTTCTGTTGTAATATTTGTGCTTAACATAAGAACAGCCATACAAGGTCAGACCCAGAATCCTATCTTCCAACAGGGGCCAATGCCAGGTGCTTCAAAGGAAATGAATAGAATAGGAACTCATCAAGTAAACCACCACCGTTGCCCATTTCCAGCTTCTTGCAAATTGAGGCTAGCAATGCTTCCGAGCACGGTTTTGCACCTCTGCCCATCCTGTCTTATTGATGGACCTATCCTCCATTAATTTAATTTACCTAATTTTGTTTGTTTGTTTTGGGGATGGGCTTGGAGCCTTCACATAGCCTTGGTCTTTACAACATCCTCTGGCAAAAAGCTCCACAGGTTGACTGAGTGTTGTCTGAAAAACAATGGTTCTTCGAGTGCTGCTCGGATGCATTCAGTAATAGGCGTCTCCGTGCCTGAGTGGTTGGAAAAAAATTGTCCTAGCCTGTCAGAAGAGGGGAGGCGGCCACAGCCCCTAATGCCACCCATGGCTACATATACAGCCGCCTCCACGCCCCCTCCTCAGTTTCATTTTTTCCGCCCTATGTGTTGGATCTGGAACATCCGCTCCTTGCTAATCGCAAGCAGCCTGTCTCCTCGTTGGATTCACTGGCCAGCAGGGCACATCTCCTTTGTGAATCTAGTTCCACCACGAGAGCCTAACACCGGACCGGAACATCACATCAATGATGCTGGGGTTTAAACCCTATGCCGAGTGTGGCAAGGCCTTCTCCCGGGACCACCCCCATGGGAAGTGCCTCAGGTGCCTGGGCAAAGACCACATGATGTTGGCGTGTTCCATTTGCCTCTCCTTTAAACCTCAAACAATTAAGGAGAGGGACCAGCGACACCATGCCCTAGCCTCACAGGAGGCTCAGCACCCTTCACCTGAGGCTTCGGGTGAGAGCCCAGCACCGAGACCTAGCTCAGCGCCAAAGCCTACGTGGCACTGTGCCACAGGTGGCTGCCGCCACCACCGCCGCACCACCTCGGTGCCGACTCCAGCACCACAGCGCCTACCCGCCGCCTCGGCACCAATTGAGGTTGCCCTCAGCCAGCCCGGCACCGTCGGTGCTGGGCTCTCCTTGGCACCGCACCATATCATCCCCAGTGCCAACAGCACGGTACAGCCCAGCTTCACTGGTGCCGACATCACCTCAGCACCGGCTGACCCCACTCTCAGCACCGCGAAGCCCGGTACCAAGTGAACGGGAACACCCAAGCAGTCCTCCCTCCCCTAGTGAGGACTTGCCTGCGACTCACACGGAGTCGCTTCTTGTCCCGTTAACCCCAGAAGCGGTGGAAGCAGCACGAGACCTGCTGCTCCTTCCTACCCCACCTGCCCCACTCCCAACCAGAAGGGGCAAACCGGCCTTCATTTTGAAGGTCTGGGTTCACACAGGATGCTCACTTTTGCCGTCCAGTCCCCTGCCTTCCACCCCAGCAGGGGGGGGCAACACTCCACCAATGGCACCAGGCGGGGAATCCCGATCCCCGTCCCCTGCCTCCAGCCCGGAAGAGGGACCTTCTAGGGGCTCCAAATGGCCCCAGCACCGCACATCGGCTCCATCACCCTTCCAATTTCGACTACAAGAGTGGTCTCCTGAGGGCACTTCACCCCCTCCACGGCAGACCCCCAGTGCCACACTGTCTCCGGCACTGGAGTCCTTCATGGGCAATCTTCCGGCGCACTTTCATCTGCTGCGCTGGGCCACGGCCCACTTATGTATGGAGGTGGAACCCCTGAACCTCCCTCCCGATACCTTGTTTGGACCGGCATTCGCCTCTACGGTGCATTTAGCAATCCCAACCCACCCAAGTGTGTGGGACCTTGCACGCTCTTGGTGGCAAAGTCCAAGCTCCATTCCCCCGGTTTCGGATACAGCGAGCATGAAATATCGGGTATCCGAATTGGACTACCCATCGTCTGCTGCCGCCCCCCCCGGTCCCCTCACCGGGACATGATCAAGATGGCAATGGGGGCCGGAGAACCCCCCAGGGACCCCCTCCCTGGTGCCAGGGAGACCAGGGAACTGGATTTGTTAGGCCGCAAGGTATGCTCCTTGTCGGCTTTTCAACTGTGGGGGGCAAACAACCAGGCTATAATGAGCAGGTACTTGCTGGATGTCTAGGAGTCTCTTGGGAAATTTAGGAATATGCTCCCACCCGAGGCCAGGGATGAGTATGATGCCTTCTTGGAGGAAGGCAAAATATCATCTCAAGACCTCCTTCTCTCAGTCTGCGATGCAGTGGACACTGAAGCTTGCACCATGGCCTCGGCAGTTACTCTCCGTAGGGTAGCATGGCTCAGGGAGGTTAACACACCCCCTAACGCTCAGCAGGTGGTCCTTGACCTGCCCTTTGAGGGGAATGTTCTGTTTCCCCTGGAAACCCTCTCCGTTGTGGGTACAGCCTGGGACCCTTGGGGAGAAGCCAAGTACTTTGCCCTCCTCCCTCCTGGACACACCCCCCCGACTTAGCTTCCCAATTCCCTGGACGGGACAACCTCCCTTTTTTCCCCTTTCGCCTCACTCTCGGTGGAAAGAGGGGTTCGGTCACCCCTCCCCAGGGAGGGGCCCTTGGGACTATTACCGTCTTTACCCTTGAGGTGCAAGGGGCCCCTCCGGCGTCACTGTCGCCCTTTTTCCCCACAGGGAAGATAGGCCTGCGGGGAACCACCCGATCCCTCTCCGTTCTCTCCCTCCGTCGACTGTGGGACCAAAGATTCGATCGGGATGCCGGGGCTGACAACGTATGACGCCCACCTATGGTGCCGGGATCCCAATACCGTAGTCACCACCACCCCCCCACCCCGACTCCTTAAGTAGCGACTTTCCTGAGGACAAAAGCCACCCCTCTCCTAACCTTAACAACCCTCCTTCCCAAATCCTCCCCATCACGCTCCCTCCCTAACCCCTCGTCGAGGGATGGAGACGCATCTTGTTGTAGCCCAGCTACGGCAGGGCTCCGAGACGCGCACATCTGAAGCCTACTCACAACAGGACTGTGCCTGTGGCCATGACACGTGTCCCAGGTACTCGCTCCGGGTTACGGGAAGGGGAGGGGATGTCCCGGGTCACACCATTGTCTTCTGTGCTGTGACAACTCCCCTCCCCCCTTTTTCGTCAAGACCTTCCTCTGTGTATTAAGTGGACACATCTGTGTAGTTTTCAGCTACCTGGATAGCTACTTCATCGGGAAGGGGCCTCTACAGGGGGTTTTACCCCTGCACGGCCCAGGTATGCCACCACCACCCCTTTTCCAACCCTCATACAGTTCCTTGTCTCTGCCTATGGTCATTGAGTGGGAACCAAGAGCTCGCCTCAGGAACCTTCTCCTTAGTCTACCGCCTCTGAGGTAGCCCACGCTTCCCCGACCTCACCAAAGTATGGCCGGGGTCACCCTTTTTAAACCCTGAAGGGGAAATACCTGACTGGGTATCATAGGTTGGGAAACTACGTAAGGTCTATCCCTTAGAGTGCCCTCCCAGGTGGCTCCCACGTCGGTACCTGCTGCCCCCTGGACACTTGTCTACAGCAGATGGAAGGTTCCCTGCTTCCAGGGCACTTGCATCACCCCGAGACCTAGGGTCTTACTCCCTAGCACGGGCTCCTCCCCCTTTCCACCCTGTCCCCTGTGGGATTATCCCACTATGCTGCACGTAACTCCTTGATACTACAGTGTTTTTCCCCATACGCATTGGTGATGCCTAGCAATTCTGCAGTTCCCCTTTTTCCCTCAAGGACCCGCCTACTCCCACTGCTGTTATGATAGTGTAACACACAGAATTCAGTCTGTACCACATGTAACAGTTTGGGGCTATAACCCTTTATTCGCCCGTTGGCTCTCTCCAGGGAAAAAACTTCATTGGGTTCCTGATCCTGAGGTGGCCTCCAGACGCGGTAGCTGCCACCTTGTTATGGGCCATTCTCTAGCTCAAGAAGGGGCCTCGCCCCTTCGCCTCCCTTGGCAGCAGAGCTCTTCACTATCCATGTATTGAAGAGTTTTTTTGCCCGGGCAGCCCTGACATGGCAAAGTGGTAGCGTTCTCCCTCAGGAATGCACCTTAGGTACTGAGTCCGCGGTCCTTCTCGACGCTTCTTCAATTTCTTCGTCTCCACGGAGCTGTCTAGATGGTAGTAAGGTCCTCTGCTGTCCTTTTTCCATCCCCTCATGCTTAGTGAGAGCCTCGAGGGGCAAAACCCCATAAGCTTAGACCAACGGGGCCCCTACCTTACATCCTAGCTCCCAGCAACCCTTAGTATTGCTTCTTCACCAACATTGTCTTAGGCCACGATGTGGTCGGTATTTTTCCGGGGCCTCTCTCCTGAGAGAGCCCGGTTGTGGTACCAGCTTAGCTGCAATCTGTGCTCCTTTGATACCAGGTCGTGAATTAGCATGCTGCGGGCCCGTCCTGCTTGCCTTGGCTCTATACGTCACAGCTAGTGTCCCATGGTCTTCTCAGTCGCTCTCAAGCCCACCTCACAACCTTGTATCCTTCCCTCTCCTTAGCCAGATGGCTTGCTTGACTGCATCCTAGATAAGGGGCATGGCCATTCCCTTACTTCTCCTTGCGTACTCAGTAGTCACCAGATCAGTCCATGTCTACGTGGCTCCTGCAAAGTCTTTGGGTGCTCTATACCTGCCCTTTCTTTGTTCTCGCACGAAATGCAGCCATATCGCTAGTCTCATCGGCCAGTTTTCAGCGTTCTCCTTCAAGGCCACATGACACGGCCTAGGCCAGACAGTGTAGTCTGTTAATTAAATTTCACGTTTCTCCTGGGCAGGGCACCCGCGTAACCTGTCTTCTTAGGTTGCGCCCCTTCCCTCCAACTCAGGTGACTTCACTGACCTGCGTATGCACTTTGCCTCGGCGAGTTTGGTTTTGCCCTGTTCTGGTTGACCCTCAGCCCTAGCTTCTTATGGGCTGCCAAGGCTCATTTGCCTCTTGTCTTCAGCGAATGTCTTCCTGCGGGAACTCTACCTTACAGGGCTTGTTGCTGTGCTGTAGGCGGAAGTACCAACTCCACCTGCAGTCCTTTCAGCATGGCTAGTAGTCACCTATTACTGAATGCATCTGAGCAGTGCTCAGAGAAGAATGGTGGGTTACTCTTCAGTAACCATCTTTCTTCGAGATAGGCTGCTTGGATCCATTCAGGTCCCTCCCCTCCATCCTCGCTTCTGGAGTTGGCCACTCTAAGGAACTGAGGACGGGGTGGAGAGGCGGCCATATATATAGCCATGGGTGGCATGAGGGGTGGTGGCCGCCTCCCCTCTTCTGACAGGCTAGGACAAGTTTTTTCTGACCAATGCGGCACTCTGGCATGGAGACACCTATTACTGAATGGATCCGAGCAGCCCATCTCGAAGAAGGATGGTTACTGAAGAGTAATCCACCGATTTGTTTGTTTTAAAACTGATGCCTATTAATTTCATTTGGTGACCCCGAGTTCTTGTGTTATGAAAAGGAGTAAATAAAGGGCAGTTATTACTTCAGACCAATGTTATTAATATTATTAAGATGAATGGGTTTGTGAAAAGCATATATAATTTATTGTATGATTTGCTCCACTCAACAAGGTAACACTGAAGAGGGGGAGAACAAAGATTTTTCTTCAAGTGGTCAGACAGCTGCATGATCAGTCTAGCTTTGCTCAGGGCACTACAGCAAGCAAGTTTCAACTACACAACAAAAATAATTGGCTTCAGAGGAATAAGTATAAGCAATTCTGATCAAACAAAAAGTCTCAGCCTCTAAAACCCAGATGTTTAATATGTAAGTTGAAGATGAGTGGAGGACAGCTATGGCGCCAATTTTTCAAAAGGCTCCAGAGGTGATCCTGATATTTACAGGCTAGTAAGCTTAACACCAATACCAAGGAAATTGGTTGAAACTATTGTAAAAAAAAAAAAACAAAAAAACCCAGACACATTGGTACACATGATTTGTTGAGGGAAAGTCAATGACGTTTTTGGAAAGGGAAATCATTCTTCACCAGTCAACTAGAATTCTTTGAGGGGTCAACAATCATGTGGACAATGGTGATCCAGTAGATAGACTATACTTAGATTTTTAGAAATCCTTGGACTAGGTACCTCACCAAAGGCTCTTAAGCTATCAGAGTAAGAGGCAAGGTCCTCTCCTGGATCAGCAACTTAAAACATGGGAAAGAAATGGTAAAACTAAATGATCAGATTTCAACATGGAGAGAGGTAAATAGTGGTGTCCCCAGGGATTCGTACTGTGACCAGTACTGTTCAATATTTTCATAAATGAATATGGGAAAAGGGGTAAACCATAAGATTGCAAATATGAAAAAAGGGATAAACCATGACATGGCAAAAATTGCAGGTGATACAAAAATAAGACAAATGTAAAATACTCCACTTAGGAAAGAACTATCCATTGCACATATATAAAATGGGCACTGACTGCCTAGGAAGGCGTACTGTGGAAAGGGATCTGGGTATCATAGTCGACCACAAGCTAAACAGGAGTCAACAGTGTAATGCTGTTGCAAAAAAAGCAAACACCATTCTGGGATGTATTAATAGGACTATTGTAAGTAAGACATGAGAAGTAATTCTTCTGCTCTGCTCGACCCTGATTAGGCCTCAATTGGAGTACTGTGTCCAGTTCTGGGCGCCTGATTTCAGGAAAGATGTGGACAAATTGGAGAAAGTCCAGAGAAGAGCAACATGAATGATTAGAGGTCTGGAAGATTTGACTTATGAGGCAAGATTGAAAGAGATGGGTTTGTTTAGTCTAGAAAAGAGGAGACTGAGGGGGGACATAATAACAGTTTTCAAGTATCTAAGATGTTGTCATGATGAGGAGGGAGAAAAACGGGACTTAAATTACAGCAAGGAAGGTTTAGGTCGGACATTAGGAAAAAATTCCTAACTGTCAGGGTGATTAACCACTGAAATAAGTTGCCTAAGCAGGTTGTGGAATCTGCATCAATGGGCGTTTTTAAGAGCAGGTTAGACAAGCACCTGTCAGGATGGTTTAAGAGGGTATTTGGCCCTGCCACGAGTGTAGGGGACTGGACTTGATGACCTCTCATGGTCTCTTCCAGTTTCTATGATTCTAAACTCATGATAGTTAGATCTGAAGCAGGCTGTGAAGAATAATACAAGGGATCTAACAAAAATGGGTGACTGGGCAACAAAATTGGCAAATGAAATACACGTTGGAAAACATAATACCAACTACGCATAAAATGATAGGGTCTAAATTACCTATTACCACTCAAGAAAGATTTTGGAAACACTGGGGATAGTTCTCTGAAAACCCATTCAGTGTGCAACAGCAGTCCAAAAAAAAAAAAAAAAAAAAAGCTAATTATGTCAGGAATCATTAAGAAAGGAATAGATAATAAGTCAGACAATATCATAGGTTTTTATAAATCCATGGTTTGCTCACAACTTGACTACTGTGTGATGATCTGGTCACTCATCTTAAAAAAAGATATACTGGAGATGGAAAAAGTACAGAAAAGAATAATAAAAATTATTACATGTATGGAACAGCTTCCATAGAAGCAAGATTAATAAGGCTGGATTTTTCAGCATGTAAAGAGATGACTAAGAGGGGACATGACAGACATCTATAAAATCATGACTGGTTTAGAGAAAGTAAATAAGGAAGTGTTTTTGAAAAGTCCTACACTATAACTGTTTTCATTATTTTCCCCTTGTCATAATATCTTTCTGTTATATTCAGAGACTAAAGAGACTCTCTTGCAGCTACCTCAACTTAACATGGATCAAAACCCACATAAATGTGTGCACCACACACCTTCACAGGACCAGGCTGGTTCAGTGGGTTGGAGGGGGATGCAGGTGAAGAGAAGAGCACAAACTAAAAAGCCAGTGCTCTCATAATTCCAGTCTTTTGGGGAGAAGAAAAGCGACAATGGTCAGTTTTGCAGATTCATTCAAAACAAGGTGGTGGAAGATAATTTCTGGCAAGAACAGCTTGACTGTTGGTAATACACATTTAAGACACCATAATTACTGATCAAGTGCATAGAAAGAAAATAAGAACTCAGGCTCTACCATTTCAAAGCACAGTATCTCTATCTGGTAAGCTAACAGAACAGCCTCATCTTCTTAACTAACAGGAACTACTGTGCATGACATCCATGTACAGAGCCCAGCTATCACACTGGTGTGCTCTTTAGCATCAGATGAGTGGGGCAGAGACCCTTATTCACGTCTATAATAAGAAAGTGTTAGGCACACAAATATGCCCATCTGTTTATCACAGTTATAAATTATTATTTTGGAGGTAATTCTCCCAAGCACTTAAACAATATATAAAATCATTTAGCAGTTTATTTCAGTTATTATTAATTTTAGTTATTATTATCTAAATAATACCTCTTTGTACCTCATTATCACCTGACACTGCAGCTGGATAGAAGCAGTCTATTAGAGCTATCACAGCCATATTGCGACTGCCACACTATTTTTCTCTGACTGAGAGGATGACAGGACCTCACACAACTGCAGGAACTTGAATCAATTCCTCTTTCCAACTGTAAGAGTGACAAATCCTAGCCCAGTCATCCTCATTGACGTTATGAGCCTCTTTTACAGTGCTAGAGATCTGGAAGCATGTTCATAGTTCAATAAAGACTCTGAAACACTCTTATGAGACACATGCTGACCCATGGTCTTGTTTCGTACCAAAAAGATGACTGGTTTTAAATGCTGCTCTTATCTGTGACACTTCTTCTGTTAAATAGCATCTTGATAACAAAACCAAGGCTGCTCCAACTTCTTTCATAAAATGGAGTATGTCTCAGTGGTCAAGATATGTTGTCTCTATTTCCACTCCCAATCTCAGTCCCATACACAATCATACATAATTGCTAGGGGAATTACAGAACTTGTTTATGTGAAAAATGGTAGTAACAAGAAAGTATGCATGTATCCTTAACTATGGATAATGTTCACCTTTTTTTTTTTTGCTCTTCATTTCATTACTCCAGTCTTTTCCTCTTCTCTTCCACACTGCTGTCTGGTCCTTCTCTTTGCAGTGCACGCTTCCCTGGTGCCTGGTTCTCCTCATGGATGCTCTGTTGAATATTCTGCTACTGGCAGCTAATGTGGTTGACTCCAGCAGCTATTCCTCTTAGAAAGGATGAAGCGTTTGTGTCAAGACCCTGCTTTCCTCAAAGGTCCTGTGTTAATTTAGGCAAGTCCTTTAGTTTCTCGGTGCCTCCCCCCACATATTTTTAATGCTACATATAAAAAAACCTAGGTTAGAATAAGGTTACATGCATAAGGGAGCATGAAGGTTCCCCAGGCAATCTTAACTCCAGGACTTCATCCCTTTGGTGTATTTGACTTTGCAATCTCGCTGTTCTTTTAACTTAATATATATCATTTAACTGCAATAAACAAATTCCATCAGGTGGAAACATCATTACCATGCCCCCATTCTTGGTTAATAGAAGAACCAAGATTAGAACTCATGATCTTCTCCAGGACTCCAGCCCAGCACCTCTTCCTGTGGGCTAAAAGGGCAGTTGCTATGTTTTAGCACATGGAGTTCAAAATATATGGGGACATGGTGCATGCTTTATGAAGATGAAGGCCCATGGAAGCTATGGAGCATACTCAGTGCAGATCAATGTCAGTGGAAGCATGAAGAGAGAATCTTCATAGATTTTCAGCAAGACTCTGACAAACTCTACTGAGCATTTCTAGGTTCTATAGCTTAACCAAATCATAGCTGATTTTCATAAGGATGGCAAAAAGCATCTTCTCCTCCTGGCAAATTAAAGTTCCTGTTCCAAACCACGAAGGCACCTGAGCTCTTCAAAATAACACTTGTGAAAATAATTTAACTTTAGTGAAAAAAGAGGCAGTTTTGCCAATATCATTTTCAAAAACAACTGAGCCCTTTTTGCCAAAACCTTCCAAAACTGTTCTCTGAGAACACTGGGTCATAATGGAAAGTGTTATCAATTTCAACTATAAAAATCTTCTACAATACAGCCCAGAGCTGCTTATCATACCTAACAATCATTTGTTATGGAACCAACCCCAGCACACAGCCCCTGATATTAATCTTGATGCCACAGATCAGTGGTTTTCAAACTTTTTTCCTCAGGAACCAGTTGGAAAAAAAAAATCTTTTATGCCTGCTACCCAGCAATTACGCCTTTGAGCAATGCATTCCAGTCTTTTGATAGTGGCAGCAGAGGGTGCTGCGACCCAGTGCCTGAAGGTCTGTAACCCAGTACAGGGTCCCAACCCTAAGTCTGACAACCGCTGCCATAGAGAGAGATGGAGAAATAACATTTTTATCAAGATTCTGTCCCCAGCTGTTCCAACAGGTGATGGTGGGTCACTTCTTAGATCACCTAATTCCACTCTGCAGAATCTTATCACAATTAAATAAATAAATTCTTCTTCTGTGCCTTTCACTCTACCTCCTACTCATATCTCAAATGATTTTTCAGAGCATTGCTTTTACTGCCATTCTGAAATGAAAAAATTAATCACCCATATCACACTGGGAAAAATAGCCTATTCACAGAAAATGCAACCTAAATTGACTTCGGTGGTTAAAACAGACACTGATTTCAGATTTAGAAACAAGACCAAAGTCATCAAATTAGAAAACTGTGCTCAGAAGTATGTTATCTTGAGCTCACAGACCACCATGAAACTTTCCCAAAATGTGTTTGGAGCTCCATGGATATATTTCCAACCTTTCTTAAGATCCAAAGGCACTTCAGCTGTTATTCAAGTTTTATATACAAAATAGAGAGACATTCAAGATATCAAGAAAAAAATGCCAAATGAGATAATACAGACAAATCTTGTGCTCCATCAATAAAAGAGAAAGGAGAGGAAGGTTCCTTTAAAGACATGCTCTTAGCATTTGCTTTTTCTCCATATCTCCTTGCACAAACACAATGATCAATCATACTTTTTTTTAGAGAGGATCCTACTTCTGACAGAGCATAACAAGACTATTAAGTACAAATGCAGCAAAAAAGAATCAAGCAAATAAACTTTATGCTCACTGTGTGAATTCTGTGCTGGTGCTCGATCAGCACTTCTGGGCTATGTCTACACTAGAGGACTCAGGTAATTTGACTTAATAAGGTTGACTTAAAGTCGACTTTATTAAGTTGACTTAGAAATGCTCTATTTGTTTAAGTCGCCTTTATAAAGTCGACTTTATTAAGTTGACTTTAATGGCCACACTTTGTTAACTGGACTTAAAGTCGACTTAACCTTTGAAGTCGACTTTAAGGGTGAGAGTTATTAAGTCGATTTAACCAACTGCTTAAGTCAACTTAATGAACCCCAAATGTGGCCCTGGATTAAGTTGATTTAAGCCTTATTAAGTTGCTTAAGTCAACTTAAGCTTGGTTAAGTCAACTAAAGCCTCCAGTGTAGTCATACCCCTGGATATTAAGAAACAGTACTAGAGCAAAGCATACTAGGGAAATTTTAATGTATGGCAGCATGGTCCACATGGACAGTTAGTATGTGGCATGCTGGAATGCTAAAGATTTATACCATGGCTAGCTGTGCAGTAAGTGTTTGTTTAGTGATGCCCTGAAAAGCCCATGCCAATGTGTGCTTCCTTTTGTGTCCCCTCACTCATCTGCATCTCAACCCTGGTCTGGACACAACACTTCTAAATGTGAAAATAGTTTAGATTCCAAAGCCCATTCCAAACTTGGCCTCTGTACTGAGACTACGAAGGCCCAGTTAGGATGGCTTCTGTGGTTTAGACATCTAAGCAACTAGATCCAAACTGAGAACCAACAACTCATTTTACATTCTAGATCATCCAATATCAGTTAGCAGTGATTCTTGATGTCTATTCACTGGATCAGAATCTGAACCAGTTTAAAGGTATATTTCTACAAGACATTATCCAGACCCCAGACTTCAGGACATTTATTTTATAAACTAGCTCTGAAATGGTGCCAAAACATCAGAGACGTTTTATGTATTATTCAACTAAAGTGTCATTATATGTTCAGAATCTGAATTAGCGAGAAGTGCCTCAGAACACATATACAAATATGGCACTGCAATGCAGTCAATTTGCAATGCTTACTTAAAAAGCTTTCAATTTATTTTCTGTTGTATTCCCTTTATGCACTACCAGACCTTTGATCCTAATCTGTGCAATGGATGAAAGTATTCTCAAGGACTGACTGTTAAACAACCACCAGCCAAGATAACTAGCACATTCCAACAAAGGCCATTTCATATGACCTTTCACATCTTTATATTACCAAGTCTGAAACATTCCAACCAAGATAACTGTTCCTGTAATAAAAGCAGTAACAAAAGGAAATTGAATATGAGCTATGCGCCCAGTGGTTTGGTCCTACTTATACCACGACAGCACAGAGATATGTTGTTGCATGTTCACAAAGACACGATGCAGTAACCTGTTCCACATTTCAGCAGACCATTTCCTAGCCTATATTAAAGGCAACTATGTCAGCCATGCTCATCATCATAATTAATAACATATATTGTTATTGTTGTTGTATTATTATTATTATTCCAGATGCAGAGGCATTACCCTACATAAAGCATGAAGTTGCCTTTTGTTTTGTTAAGTTTAGTTCCTTTACTTTTATCTCATTACACTTAGTGCAGAGTTCCTACAATTGTACTTTTAACTCATAGTTGGAAGGGTTGCCAAATTTCTTCTCTATAATTCAACACATCAGTAACAAGGGTGGAAGGAATGGGTAGGGGGTTGAGGTGCAGCAGATGAACTACCACCTCTAGCAGTACCTCTGCTAACATGCAGCTAAACTCCTCACAGCCACAATACGGCAGCAAAATGGCACTCTTAGCTATGGACAGACTTCCATATTCAGCCTGCTGAGAGATATAGCAGGGCGGCTAGACTTGCACTATGTTGTATTTGAATATTCCTCTAGATAGATCAAAGAAGACTACTATAGGCAGCTGTTCTGCTTTGAGAACACTCACCTGTGGAGTCTTGCAAAGCTCAATCATTTCCACCCATCCTGTACAGCAACTACGTAACCGCATACAGGAGACTGAAATACTATGGACTCTAATGTTAGCAATTAACAGATGTCACCCATCTCTACGTGTCCTTCATATCAAATGCAGATACTATTATCACAAAGTACTAGTGAATAATGTACCCGGGTGAAGTGCTGCTATCAGAAGCAAAATCCAAGCCAAGATAGAGGTGATGTTAATAGGAAAACAAAAGTGTTTCAGAAAACTAGCCAAGTCATAACATCATCCTCAATCAAGGGCAAATGCTCTTCCATCCTGAAGACAGTTTTCAGCTCCTTCTGGATTCTTCACTGCTCCTAGACATCCAAATACCTCTTCTGCTAGCTAGAAAACCACGTTAATTCATAACAGAAATGGCTATGGCCACACTTACCCATATCTTCATTGCCACCAGGCTCAACTACCAGAATTCACTGTACCTTGGAATGAACAAAGAAGCTCCAGAGAGCCCAATACAAAATGGCCTGTCTCCCTTCTAGCCAACAAAGGGTGAGTGATGAGGATACATTACTGCTACTGCTCTGCATGTTGCATAGGCATCTGACCCAAAAAATCCAACTGGAGGTCTTAATTTTCATTTTCAAAACTTTCAGTAGGATGGTCCCCAAATTATTTCCTAAACCAGCAGCAGTTGCTCCATGAAAGCTGCACTCCTCCATTGATTCTAGAACTCACCTTGTTGAGGGTGAAACCTGCAAATGTAGGGGACACAGCTATCTCAGCACATGATCCACCTCTGTGGAGTTACCATGCACAGTACACCAGGATGACCAATAACGTTTCCCCCATCAGAACAAAATGTAAGACCCCTTTCATTGTTAGCTTTCTTTCTTCATATTCAGATTGCAGAGTAATTGAACACAGTGGCTGAACTTGCACTGTGCTGGCTTTAAACATTCCTCTAGAGGATAAACAAATAAGAGGAGGATCAGGCAGGGCCGGCTCAAGGGGTTGTGGTGCCCCATGCCAAATTTAGCTTTGGAACCCCTCCCCCATCTCATTCATGGAAGTTGAAAACGGTTTTCCAAAGTGCATAGATCTCCAGCGTCTGCCTGCAGAGGGATTTAAAGTGCACTCTGCCTACATGACTTAAGCTGCACGTTGACTAACAGTGCCTGAGCTGATAGGAAAGAGCTGAAGAGGTGGGAGTCAGCCTGATCTTCAGGGGCAGGAGCCAGGCACCCCTAAGAACAGTCACCTTGTCTGTCTCTTGCCTTATAGTAGAAACAGCCCTGGGATCAGGAGAGAAGTACTCAACATGCACTTCTCCTCAGTATATCACTATAACAAGCGGGAGAATAGAGGCCTTTGGCTGATTGCTTTTTATGACTTTGGTTGCACTAAAATCTCCGTTGATCAGGTTATTATTTGTAGATTAGATTTGACAGAACTGAATAGTTTGGTGGGAGCTAAAAATCAAGAGTCAAAATACATGGGCCAGTTCAGACCCAGCAGTCTTTACTCACTGATTTCCACAGAAATTGATAAGGCTTTTTTGCCTGGATAAAGGGTGCAGGATTTGGTCCCAAATGATATATAGGGTTGGTATACTAACTCACCTGTATGCATCTCATAGGCTACATCTACACTTAGAAGGTTAGTTCAAATTAACTTAATATGAACTAATTAATTTGAACTAATAATGATTAGTTTGCATTAAATTAATTCTAACTAACATGGCCCACTAAGAAAACCAATTCAAACTAGCACATCCACAGACAGGACTTGCTAATTCAAATTCAGAGAGCGGCACCATGGGAGCTGTGCCAACACGGCCCCCAGAAGGGCCATGCTACCACCCAGAGCCGGGGACCGGGGAAAGCATCCCCCACCCAGCTCTAGCCCTGCTGAGCCAGGTGGGGGGGGGAATGAAGGGATCCCCATGCCTGGCTTGACCTGCACTTACTGGGCATGGGGAAGAGATCCCCACTACCCTCTTCACTCGCACTTGCCAGGTTCAGGGAAGAGACCCGCACACCCTGCTCTGGGCATGCTGGCCAGGCACGGGGAAAAGACACCCCCCACCTGCCTTTAGCAGCACTGGCTGGGCAGGGGAAATGCACCCCATGTCCAGCTCCTGGAGCACTTGCCAGCCAGCAGGGAAGTGACCCCCACACTCAGCTCCTGGAGTGCTTGCCAGGAAGCAGCGAAGGGACGCACACACTCAGCTCCTGGAGTGCTGGCTAGGCGGTGACGAACTCACCCCCACCACCCAACCAGCGCACCAGGAGCTGGGCACTTGGGTGCCTTTTCCCCTGCCCAGCAAGTGCTGTTAAAGCCGGGCATGGGGTGCCTCTTCCCCCACCCAGCCAGCGGTGCTAAAGCCAGACACAGGGTGCCTTTTCCTCCACCTGGCAAGTGCTGCTGAAGCCAGGAGTGGGTTGCCTTTCCCCCGCATGGCAAACATTGCTAAAGCTGGGCACGGGGAGGTCCCTTCCCTGCGCCCCACCAGCACTTACAGAGCCAGGCATGCAGATTCCTTCCACGCACTTGGTCCTGGCCACACTTGGCCAGAGGCAGGAAAGGCACCTCCACCAGGCAATGGGTCTGGGGCTGGATTGGCCCTGCGCCGGATCAGGACCCAGGTGGGAGTGGCCTTTGAATCTGCTTGCCCCAAGTACAGTCCTGGCCATTCCCCCTCCCAGGGCTGGCACTTTTTTTAATCCTTAGTTTGAACTTAAGTTAGGTTTTATAAGTTCAAACTAAGCTTTCCTTAGTTCGAACTAAGTGAGTACCTTAGTTCAAACGACTGAAAGCTAGTGTGGCCGTGCGTTAATTTAGTTTGAATTAATCCTCATTAATTCACACTAAATTGTAAATGTAGACATACCCATATAGTAAAAGAAAATGCTGGAAGCTTGCAGAGTTCTCTGCCTCTCTACCTGCTAAACCAATTCAGGAGAAAGGTATGGGGAAAAGGGACTCTTAAAACAATCTCAGCCTTTGAAGTGACCTTTCAAGTTTCCCTTGCATTTTAAAGGATGTTCCCAAGAGCAACACATGCTCTTTGAGATCTTTCTAAATTAAAGCCCCCACCTTCAACCATGTAGCAAATCAAGAGCGATTTACCCAACACTGTCCTTGCGCAAAAAGAAATGGACACAAATTGGAGATCAAAAATGGCAACATCCATAAATGAGCAGAACACTTCAATCTCCATGGACACTCAGTAGCAGTCCTGAAAGTTGCCATACTTCAATAAAGAAACTTCAAAAACAGACTTCAGCGTGAAACTGCAGAGTTGGAGCTAATTTGCAAGTTTGACACAATCAGACTGGGTGTAATAGGGATTTGGAATGGTTAACACATTACAAAAAGTGGTTGTTCTGTTCATACATTCTTTCCCTTTGATCAACTGGTATGAATGGGCTCCATATGCCCTCTGAACTAAATTTAACATTTGCCCTCCTCCATCCCGGTATATGTATATACATCTCTCAACTGTAGTTTCCACTTCATGTATCTGATGAAGTAGGTTAGAGCCCATAAAAGCTTATGCCCAAAGAAATCTGTTAGTCTATGAAGTGCCACAGGACTCGTTTTTATCCAGCACAGAACTTAAAGGGCTAATAAGTGAGAGAGAAAAGAACTGGGAAGTGTAGCTGTCATTGTGGGGTACAAAGAACAGAAGGCAGGAGACCAACACTTCTCACCCATTCACAAACACACACCAGAGGCGGAAAGGTTTCCCACCTGCAACAGTTTTTCTTCAAGACGTGTACTCATGCCCATTCCAATCCAGATGTACTCATGCTACATGCACAACTGTCAAAAACTTTTTCTCTGTGGTACCCTTTGGGTCGGTGCAGATGCCCCCTAGAGTGGTGCCCTTGGGGCGACATATAAATAGTCTTGCTGACCCAGTGCTTCCTCAGTTTCTTCTTGCCTACTCTCCTAACAAGGGGGGAAGGTGGGTGGGTATCGGAATGGGCACGAGCACACATCTTGAAGAACACCTGTTATAGGTAGGAAACCTTTCCCTCTTCTTCAAGTGTGCTCATGCAGCTTCCAATCCAGGTGAGTCACAAGCTTGCCCATGGATGGAGGGTTTGGAGTCAATTTACAGCACAGACCAGAAAACTGCCTTTCCCACTGCTGCAACCTCCCTGCTCTGATGCGTGATAGCTTAGTGGGAAGTGAAAGTGTGAATCAAGGACCAGGTGGCAGCTCTACCCATTTCTTTAGTGGAGACATGAGCCAGGAATGAAGTGGAAGATGCCTGAGCTGGAGTAGAATGTGCTGTGAACATCGGCGGAGGGCGATCTACCAGCTCTTAACGTCTTAATGTACAAGCAGATCTAGGCTGAAATTCTCTGGGAGGACACTGGCCCCCACCTCACCCTACTGCAATCCCTTCTGCTAAGGCTACAAATAGCCAGGAGAATTTTCAGAAGGGTCTCGTCTTATCTACATAGAATGCCAGTGCCCTACAGACATCAAACGTATGAAGAGACCTCTCCCTCTCATTAGCATGGGGCTTAGGGAAGAAAACTGGCAGGAATGTTTCCTGGCTGCAGTGGAAATCCAAAACCACCATCGGGAGGAAAGCTAGGTGGGGGCATAGCTGAACTGTATCCTTGGAAAAATCATACAAGGGGGTTCAGACGTCAGGGCTTTCAATTCTGATATCCGGTGCACCAAAGTGACTGCAACTAGGAAGGAAACCTTCCAAGGTTGTAGGAGGAATGAGCAGGATACCATAGGCTCGAAAATGGGCCCCAATAATTTGGAAAGCATGACTTTCAGGTCCCATTAGGTGCCAGGTGGCACTTTGGTGGGTATAGCCTCTCTAGGCCCTTAAGGAAATGGGAGTCCAGGGGTGGGCAAAGACTGAGGTATCCCCTTCCCCTGGATGAAAGGCCAAGATGGCCACCAGGTGCACCTTTACTAATGATATGGCCAGAAGCAACTGGTTCAGGAGAAGCAAGTACTCCAGAATGCAGGAAATGGGAGCCTGTGTCAAGGAAATCCTTTTTTCTCAAGTCCAAGTTGAGAGGCAGGCCCACTTGGTCTTGTAAGCCATCTTAATGGAGGGCTTCCTGCTTTTGTGAAAGGCCAGCTGGACCTGGATAGAACATCCCCTCCCTGCTTCATTTGGCTACGAAGCCTCCACACTGTTAGGTGCAGACTGTAGAGATGCCTGTGGCTCTGAGAGATCACATTGGGGCACAGAGGTAGGGGGAATCAGTGGTTCCACTGACATCTGGAGGAGAGTTGGGAACCAGCGCTGTCTGGGCCACACCGATGAAATTAGAGTAATGGATGCTCTGTCCTTTTCCACTTTCAAGAGGACCTTCTGAACGTTGGGAAAAGGAGGAAATGTAGAGCAGGCCTGATCCCCAGTCCAGAAGGAACACATCTGACAGGAACCCAGGGCTGTGACCTTGGAACAAACAGACCTGTGGGCATTTCATGTTCTCCCTGGTGGTGAAGAGGTCCAGTTGAGGAAAACCCTACCACTGGAAGATTCCCCAAAGCCTATCTACCTTTAATGACAACTCGTGACCCACATGGTTGAGACAGTCTGCTAGCCAATTTTGTGAAACTGGGAAGTGTGAAGCTTCCGGATATATCGAGGGCTATGAATTCTTTCCAGAGTCTCATCACCTCCTGGTACAATGGAGAAAAGCAGGCCCCTCCTTGTTTGTTCAAATAGAACACAGCAGCCATATTGTCCATCAGGACTGTTACGTGTTGGCCCTTGATCTGTTCCCTGAAGGTCCAACATGTCAGTCTGATCGCCTTTAGTTCTCCTAGGTTTATGTGTAAACAAAGCTCCTGATGGGACCAGAGGCCCTGCATCTGCAGTTTGCCTATATGTGCCCCCCAACCCATCTGGGAGGCATCTGCTACCAATGTCACCATGGGTTGCAGTTTGGAAAAGGAGACCTCCTCTGTGATCTGATCCGTTGTCAGCCACCACTGAATGGACTGAACCACCAGCAGTGGGACAGAGACCACCTTGCCCACGTTGTCTATATGAGGATGGGATACCAATCTGAGCCACAACTGCAGTGGCCTTAGGCAAAGCCTAGCATGCTGAACTACATACGCATGACTCCATGTGTCCTAGGACAGTCAGGCACCTCCTCAGCGTTGTGGTCAGTAAGGAGCTTAGAGATGCTATGATGCTTTCTAAAGCCCAAACATGGGAGTCTGTGAGCAAGGCTCTCCCTTGTAATGAGTTTATAATTGCCTCAATAAACTTGATTCTTTCCATTGGCATCAGTGTTGATTTTTCTTTGTTTAGCTGGAGACCTAGACGGGAAAATATTTCTTTCATTAGTACCACCTGCAGCGCCACCTGCTCCCTGGGGCAGCCTTTTAGTAGCCAATGGTCCAAATACAGGTAGATCTGAATGCCCTATTTTCTCAAGAATGCTGCTACCACGAACAAGCACTTTGTAAATACTCTTGAGGCCAACAAGAGACCAAAGAATAGCAACGTAAACTGGAAATGTTCCAAGCCCACCATAAACCTCAGAAAACACCTGTGGGGTGGAAAAAAATGAGATATAAAAGTACACATCTCTGAGGTCGAGAGCAGTGTACAAGTTGCCTGGATCCATGGAAGGGATGGTTATGGCTAGGGAAATCATGCGGAATTTCAGTTTCCATATGAACTTGTTCACAAGTCTAGGATCGGCCTGAGCC